>CM030852.1:8812533-9245033 GCA_018105865.1 Metaphire vulgaris
GCAGCAAATGGCCTTATTTCTGGTGGCTGTGAATTTGAAAACTTATTTCAAGCAATCTCAGCCCAGCGTCAAATCATGCAAAGTGAATGTATTAACAGTTCCCGTTCCTTCCAGACAACAAATCGATTTATCGAAAAGAAATTTCTTCTCGCCGCATCAGATTTTCAGGGTGATGCTTCAGTATTAAAATTTGATTTATCTCTTTCGATGTTCGAAAACGCGGAACCTCTTCAGAAGCAAATTGAATTTCTTCAGCGTAGACGAGATCGAGTATGTCTTTACTTGCGTGACAAACACAGAGAAACTGTTTGCGATTGTGATTCGAATGAGAACATTTCTGACAATTGGAAGCTTTCTTACAGAACTGCGGCTGATTTTCTTTTTCGAGCAATTGAATTTGTATATCCCAAGGCCACCTACTTTGTCATTGCCGCATATCGTTGTAACTATTGTTTCAGTTATTTGCGTGATTACCAAGCATGTTTATCTGTATATGACGAGACAATTGCATTTTATGATAAAGCGAACAATATTGCCTCTGTAGGTACTAACTGCGATATGCTATGCTCAGTAATCTTGTCGAGCAAATGGTCCGCCATCTTCGACAAATATCTGAAAGCATCATTTGGGTTTTTGTTGTTGCATAACTATTTGGCTGCAGACAAATCTGCTGCAACATTTTCCAACTTTACATTGCTACTGTCCCCGATCTCATTTGTCACCTACATCAAATCTCAAAGCCTCCTGAGTTTAGGTCATCTGCTAACGTGGTCTCAAAAGAAACGCGTTCATTTTCGTCTGTGTGTAAAACTGTTACTTCAGCATTTAGAACTTGAAAACAGATTTCAAATAGCAGTTCACAATATGAAATTTCTTCAAGATTATAGCCAGAAGGCAGCTTCCGTAAAACTGAACAGGTTATCTGTCCACCAATCTCAGAGACCTGACCACCTTTTTCTGATATCAGAGAATTGACATTTCCATGTTGGCTTCTGCCTTTTTGGAATATTGCAGTTGTCACTAATTACAACTAAATATTTCTTGTTGGTTTTATAATGAAAATTTTAATTTCTTCCACTCTGAATATTTGCAATTGCTGATCATTGGAATGACGGAGACGCTGACTGCGACTCGAAATGCTAGATATATTCGAGATTTCATATTAGCCTAATGGTCACATATTTTATGAGTTGGGCAGACGGTGATGGGTTCTAATTATGGTGCGGCACAAGTGATTTAGCGGCTCCACAATACTCCACAATCGACATATTTCCAGTAACCGAATTAGTTTCTTTTTAATCATTGATTTATTTGCTGTGTAATGCTAGAGGAAGAATTATATTTTCTGTAAAAACATTAGCTACTTGCAAGAATTTTTAAAATATATTTTTGTTGCGAACCTGGCCTTGTGCACTACTTTTCCAGGATGGCTGACGCCCGGCTGCTACACAGGATTAGATCTCTCAACTAAGGCGTGTGGGTGGTCGACGTAGCTTTTTGGCTAAGGTTTTACTGTCAGATGACTGATTTCTTCTCTCTATCTCTCCATTGGGCCTTACTACTCTGGTTCAGGTACTACATCGCTATCTCTTATCTCAGGTACTACCTCAACCTCTCTCAGGTACTACCTCAACGTCTCTCAGGCACTACCTCGCTCTTTCATGTACTACCTCGCTATCTCTTATCTCAGGTACAGGTCTATCTCTTATCTCAGGATAGGTGAGTTTCTGGCGCCTAAGCAAGCGGGTCCATGGCTGGCCCTGCCGCCGATTTAATATATATATATATATATATATATATATATATATATATATATATATATATATAACTCAGATATAATCAATTGCTTAAACGCGATTAGAGATTTCCTTTAATCATTATCAACATTTTATTTAACACTGTAGGCCTACCGGTATATCTAAACAATGAATAATATAATATAAGAATGGAAAATCTGTTGGACGGAAAAAATAACAAACGAAGAAGTCTGGAAGAAGATAGAGAAGAAAAGCCTAATTTCTGAGAGTGGAATCAATCCTAGTAAGAGAAGTACTAGAAGGAAAGATGAAAGGGAAAGCACAGAAAAGACGACAAAGGACATCGATAATAATAATAATAATAATTATGCACTTCTATAGAACCAGTTCTAATACCCAAGGTATCAATCGATGGTACTTCAAAATCAATCCGCAAAAGATCCAGGTCATTCCAGAGATCAGTCAAGGTAGAGAGTAAGAGGGACTATGGAGGGAAAGGTAATTGAAAGAGATGTGTCTTAAAGTTATACTGAAATTAGAGTTGGCATACTTTTTATCCGGACACAGTATATCATCATCATCATCATCATCATCATCATCATCATCATCATCATCATCATCATCATCATCATCATCATCATCATCATCATCATCATCATCATCATCATCATCATCATCATCTCATCATCATCATAATTTATACCTGACAATGCTCATGTATGCGTAGACAGTCCATTGATGATAGAACGCCAATTGTCCCTATCCATGACATTCCTATGTGCCTCATATAAAGCTAGTCCAATTGTTTTGCAGTCTTCTTTAGCAGTGTCAATCCATATCTTTTTCGTCTTCCTCTAGTTCTTTCCTCATGAACTTGTCCGTACAGTGCAATCTTTGGATATCTGTTGTTGTCCATCCTGACTCTATGTCCGAAATACCGTGTACGGTGCTGTTGGACTCTTGTGATGGTGTCCATGTCGTAATTTAACTGTCTTTATTATCTAATTTTGTATTTTATCTCGACGAGTCACTTCTATAATTTTGCCGAGGCAGAGCATCAAAGAGGTGTCGTCTTTGTTCTGTGGCTCGTTTGGAAGTCCATGCTTTAGAATTGTATAATAGACAACTTATAACAAGAACATCTTATACTATCATTGTTCTATGCTTTGAGCTGTCTTTTGCTGTCCATATGTTAGATAAAGCCCGGAAGGCTTTCCCTGCTATATCAATTCGTCTTGATACGTCAGTCTGAGAGCCTTCTGAGGTATTGATGTATCCTCCTAGGTAGACGAAGCTATTTGTTTGTCTTAATTGCTGGTTTCCAATTTTCATGTTCAATTGCTTGAGTTTCTTCCCAACGACCTGGATAGCTGTCTGTGTCTGTGTTGATTTTCATTCCCATGTTGGTGCTTTCCTTGTGTACTCTGTTAACCATGTCCTGCTGTTTGAGAGGGGTTTCAGCCATAAATCCAATGTCATCCGCCAATCTTAGGTTAATTATCCATTATCCACCCATGTTCACCCCATTTTCTTCTTCGTTGAGTGCTGTTGTCACAAGAACTTAAAAGAATATGCTAAACAGTGCCGGGGATAGTACGCTTCCATGCACTACATCTGCTATACTTTGGAACCAGGTTCTTAAGTCTCCATTTATTATGACCGCTGAAAATATGCCTTTGTAAATGTTTTCAAGGATTCTGATTTTTTATCTGATTACTCATAGAACCTCATGGTTCTCCAGCACAAACATATTTTCAGAGTGAAAGTTAAAAAAACGTTTCTTTATCTGAAATAGCTCATCCTGAGTCTCTGGAGATGGACAGTCGAAAAGAATTCAAAATTTTTCTTGAGCAGCAGTTGGATAAGAAGGCGATTCGGCCGTCCTTTCATTCAGGAAGCATCGAAGAATTGCCAATTGGCTATTTTCTATCAAATGTAACGGATTTGGACTACATGCACATGACTGATCAATTGTGCGCCATTCCAGATGAAGCCACGGTCCCGGACAACTTTTGTGGTCGTGTTTTTCGATTTGACTCAAGCAACATACATCCTGGTTTCGTTCGATTACGGTGCGATTCAACATCGCGCGTGTATCTAGACAAGCACGATATACCAGAGACGAAACACAATTGTCACGGACCAGCCTTTACGGCACGTTTTGCGAGGTTTCAAGAAGTGATCAAATTTCCAACGGATCAAGAACTTGACTTGATGCATAAGATGGATGACAAGGGACTTACGCTTGATTACGTGATTGCCATCCCCTGTCCTGTCTGGCCAGACGACGCCAACGAGTGGATCACCCGTAGACGGAAGCATTGGCCGACGAAGGATCTCATTGAAAAGATCGTTAGAAGAGGATGTCACTTCGTTTGTAAATCACATCCAAACACACCACAAGACACGTCGATGTTCAGAATTTCGTTTTCTTCTGCTGAGATTTTGCTTGTTAAAAATTTGTCAAACCATAAAAATACATTTATCATATTTTAAGAAAAGTAAAAAATGAGTTGACTAAGCAGTGTTTGAAAAGAAATTGTGAGAGTGTCATCTGTTCCTATACAATGAAGACTTTAATGCTGTGGTCGTGTGAAAAGAAGTCGCCTGACTTTTGGACCAATCGCCCCAACGACGATTTAGTCAGAGAATTGTTGCTTGTTTTAAGTCGATGGTTGACAAAGAGAAAATGTCCGAACTATTTCATCAGAAACAACAACATGTTTGATCATTTTAGTGATAAGGATATCGACCTCACTTTGGAGCTACTGAATGCTTTTGTTTCCGAAGAAAAGACTCTACTCGCAATTTTTGCAGATGAAAAATTTATAAACGGTCAAAATCTTGTATCGCTGTCGGTATCAAACAATGTTTTGTTGACCGGTCAATTATATTTCAATCAACTCCACTTTGCATCCACAATTTCTAATTCGAAAAAGTTTTGTGCAGCAAATGGCCTTATTTCTGGTGGCTGTGAATTTGAAAACTTATTTCAAGCAATCTCAGCCCAGCGTCAAATCATGCAAAGTGAATGTATTAACAGTTCCCGTTCCTTCCAGACAACAAATCGATTTATCGAAAAGAAATTTCTTCTCGCCGCATCAGATTTTCAGCGTGATGCTTCACTACTGGAATGTGATTTGTCAGCTACACTATTCGAAAACGCGGAACCTCTTCAGAAGCAAATTGAATTTCTTCAGCGTAGAGGAGATCGATTATGTCTTTACCTGCGTGACAAACACAGAGAAACCGTTGCCGATTTTTATTTGAATGCGAACATTTCTGACAATTGGAAGCTTTCTTGCAAAACGGCGGCTGATTTTCTTGTTCGAGCAATTGAATTTGTATATCCCAAGGCCACCTACTTTGTCATTGCCGCATATCGTTGTAACTATTATTTCAGTTATTTGCATGATTACCAAGCATGTTTATCTGTATGTGGCGAGACAATTGCATTTTATGATAAAGTGAACAATATTGCCTCTGCAGGTTATCACTGCGATACGTTATGCTCAGTAATCTTGTCGAGCAAATGGTCCGCCATCTTCGACAAATATCTGAAAGCATCATTTGGATTTTTGTTGTTGCATAACTATTTGGCCAAAAATGAATCTGCTGAATCATGTTCCAGTTTGACATTGCTACTATCCCCGATCTCATTTGTCACCTACATCAAATCTCAAAGCCTTCTGAGTTTAGGTCATCTGCTAACGTGGTCTCAAAAGAAACGCGTTCATTTTCGTCTGTGTTTAGAACTGTTACTTCAGCATTTAGAACTTGAAAACGGATTTCAAATAGCAGTTCACAATATGAAATGCCTTGAAGATTATAGCCAGAGGGCAGCTTCCGTAAACTGAACAGGTTATCTGTCCACCAATCTTAGAGACCTGACCACCTTTTTCTGATATAAGAGAATTGACATTTCCATGTTGGCTTCTGCCTTTTTCGAATATTGCAGTTGTCACTTATTACATTAAATATTTCTTGGTGGTTTCCTAATGAAAATTTTAATTTCTTCCACTCTGAATATTTGCAATTGCTGATCATTGGAATGACGGAGACGCTGACTGCGACTCGAAATGCTAGATATATTCGAGCTTTCATATTAGCCTAATACAGGGATATTTCTAGGATTGCCAATTGCATTTTGTATGCATACCATTGTCACATTACCAAATTTGGGTGTGTGTGTCTACTTCAAATGGGGGGGGGTTGGAAGATGTGTTAGGGGGTGTAGAAATATCCCTGGCCTAATAGTCACATATTTTATGAGTTGGGCAGACAGTGATATGCTCTAATTATGGTGCGGAACAAGTGATTTAGCGGCTCCACAATACTCCACAATCGACATATTTCCAGTAACCGAATTAGTTTCTTTTTAATCATTGATTTATTTACTATGTAATGCTAGTGGTAGAATTATATTTTCTGTAAAAACTTTAGCTACTCGCAATAATTTCTAAAATATATTTTTGTTGCGAACCGGGCCTTGTGTACTACTTTCCCAGGATGGCTGACGCCCGGCCGCTACACAGGAATAGATCTTTCAACTAAGGCGTGAGGGTGGTCGACTTAGCTTTTTGGCTAAGGTCCTACTGTCAGATGACTGATTCCTTCTCTCTATCTCTCAATTGGGCCTTACTACTCTGGTTCAGGTACTACATCGCTATCTCTTATCTCAGGTACTACCCAACCTCTCTCAGGTACTACCTCAACTTCTCTCAGGCACTACCTCGCTCTTTAATGTACTACCTCGCTATCTCTTATCTCAGGTACTACCTCTCTATCTCTTATCTCAGGACAGGGCCGGCTTGTGAGTTTCTGGCGCCCTAAGCAAGCGGGTCCATGGCCGCCCCTGCCGCCGATTTAATATATATATATAATATATATAGCCTATATATATAACTCAGATAACACTATGTAACACAATTTTTGTTCCTGGCTTCTAAGTGTTATATTTCAGTTGCCTATGTATAAAGGATCTGAAAACATGGCTATATTCATCATTATATTTGCTTTCATGAGCACAGCTTACAAAAGTTGTTTATTTATACAATGGAAACAGGCGCATTTTTTCTTCTCGAGAAAGAACATTATGTACTAATTGCAAATAAGCAACAACAGTCAAAATTACTTAAAGGCATTCAGAAATGAGTTGCTTTTCGAGATTTGTGGCTGTACTGTCAATGGCTTTCTCAATTAAGACTTCAAACATAGTCACCATCACGTGTTTGTTATACCGTCCCTGGTAACGACATTCAAAGTCCAGCATATCCTGATGAAAGCGTTAATATTGCTTGTCTGAGTAGGCTCCCAAGTTTTCCTTGAATTTGTCAAGGTGGGCATGAAGAATATGTACTTTCAGGGACATTTTGCATCTAATTTTGGCATGGTTCTTTATGAGAGACTGGTTCAGTCTCTCATAGTTTTCAGCCTTGTGATTGCCAAGAAAGCCACACAATACTGCAACGAAACTGTTTCAAGACCCTTTCTCCGTGCTATTCAGCTTTTTGGCGAATACGTCACGCTGTGTGATCTTCTTTATCTGTGGTCCGACGAAGATGCCAACTTCGACTTTTGCCTCCGAAAGCTGTGAGAAAAGATCTAGGAGGTATTTGAAAACTGCAGATTCCTTGTCTTGACAAATTACTTGATGAGACCTAACTTGATGTTTGAGCATCTTTTGACGGTCTATCAGCGGCTCCCACTTGATGCTGTTCTTTCCTGTGGTGAACTCGGTCAGCTGTGGCCAATCCCTTCTACAATAGTGGACCTCAGACCTCGGTGTCCCGGTTGTTATAGAGGCAAAGAAAACCAAGGAAATTTTGTGAAACCGCCTTGCAGGCCCATCAGGAATGTTACCATTTTGACCATATTGAAGTCTCCAATGACTTAACAACCATAGTTGTCATACTTCAAGGCACTCAGCAACACCTTGACACTGGTGTGGTCCTCTCTGAGGTGTTGGTGCACAAAGTGAGCCACGGGGAGAGACAAGTACTTGTTACCATTATGAAGTAGCATGGCTTTGAAGTTCTTGGATGAAATCTCTATGAATTGGCACCATCACTCAGGTTAAAGGTGATTGCTATGGCCTCAAAAAGACCAGTGACATTGCTGCAGAAGCACAGCCCATCTAGCTGACTGAAGAATTTGGAAAAACGTTCATGACGCTTTCTATGTTCTGTCACCTGCACATTTTCATCCAACAAGTTCCACTCCTTGAGTCTAGATGTCAGAAGCTCAGCATTGCACTTGGTGAGATAAAGGTCTCTGAGCAGGTCGTTAAGATCTTTCTGATTGGGAAAGTACGGCTTACTCATCAAAGCTGCAACTGTGCAATGGTATTCTAGATCTGCAATATCTTCCTCGCTGTCTGCCTTGGCGCGCTCCCCTGAAGACAGTTGATCCCTCCCTGTAGGGATGGGAATGGGGAGCTCAAAGCCATAGGGTACCGTGCGATGCAAGCGTAGCAGAATGCATTTGCTGGCTGCAAGCAAAACTCTTGATGCCATCTAAATCAAAATTTTCTGGTCAATATTTGCTTACTCAGCAACAAGATACACTAGTACGTTGGCTTAAGGAATCTGCACTCCTAAAAGTCTATGGATGCAACTGAAAGCTCCCAGAAAGTGCAACAAGGTTCTAGAAGATTCCAGAAAGTTATAGAAAATTCTGTTCAGATCTAAAAACTTATGGACAAATTGCAATGTTCCAGAATATTAAGTATGTCTGCTCAGCTTTGAATGTGAACCGGGAATGTTTTCTATAATACACGAAATTCAAAATATCATTTCTCTGGCCCCAAAAGCAAATTCAGTTTGGAACAACAACTGTTTTCTAGTTAGTTTAGGCATAATGGACTAGGAAAACAAGCTATGAACCCAGGAACAAACAAAAATATTTTTTGTTACGTAGTGTAATCAATTTCTTAAATGCGGTTAGAGATTTCCTTTATTATCAACATTTTATTTAACACTGTAGGCCTACCGGTTTATCTAAACAATGAATAATATAATATAAGAATGGAAAAATCTGTTGGACGGAAAAAATAACAAACGAAGAAGTCTGGAAGAAGATAGAAGAGAAGAAAAGCCTAATTTCTGAGAGAGGAATCAAACCTAGTATGAGAAGTACTAGAAGGAAAGATAGGAACGATGAATGAGAAAACACAGAAAAGGCGACCAAGGACATCGATGCTGGAGTGGATGTTCGACACTACGGAAAAAACAAGTATTCAGCCATGAAGATAAAAGCTCAAGATAGAGAGGAGTGGCGACGCTGGAGTATGGAACCTGTCTTTGGACAGAGCACCTGAAGAAGAAGAAGAAGATGATGATGATGATGAAGAAGAAGAAGAAGAAGAAGAAGAAGAAGAAGAAGAAGACTAAACAAGCAGTTAATTATTTTAGCTGTTTGGTGAATTAGTAATCCTCCTTCGTAACATAACATGACTCACATCTCACAACGTGTTCAATGAATGATTAAAGCTTCATGATAGATGACCTAAATAGCCAATACGGCACACTTTGGCAGCAGCAAATTCTCTAGCAATATCGGTAGCAGCTATTTTGATGGATTCTTGATTTTTTAAACCTTCTTCTACCTGTATTACCCAGGGCCGCCGAGAGGGGGAAGGGGGAAACTGCACAGGGGCCCGGCGGTCTGGAGGGCCTGGGCCGATGATGAATATGTATGATTAACAATAATTAACAATAATATGAATAATAACAATAATGAAAGGTTATGATGTTAGCTCTGCAGAGGGGACCCGGCGAGGAAAAGAGGGCCCGGAACGGCGTGAAAAGGGTGACAAGCAAAAAAGGGTCATCAGGTAATTTTAAGATGTAAAAAAAGAGCGACAAGCAAAAAAAGGTCGTCGAGGATTTTGAAGGTTGACAAGCACAAGAAAGGTCAAGAAATTTTAAGACTTGTCAAGGGCCCGCCGACCATTCTGCACAGGGGCCCGGAATTTCTCTCGGCGGGCCTTTATTACCAGTCTGATATCCGTTACGAGTAAGTTGAACCGGACCGTAGAATAATGACAATCTGAACTCGGATATCGTCAGATATTTCGGGTCATGATCCAGGATCATTTAGTCTGTGAAATTCATTTGTTTGGAGAATCACTTTTGAAAGTTCTGGAGGGCAAACTAAATCTAACTCGCTCTGATCAACTGGCTGGATTTCGTCGTCGTCGCTGTAAATGTGACTATGTTCACTAGCTGGGGATTTCACATTTGGCGTAGAGACAGTTGTTCCTGTGCTCAATGTGCTGTTGCTGTCAGCATTAGTTTTAACAAAATTTAACCTCTTAACAGTGTATTTAACTGTAACTCAATGTAAAATGGACAGATATATCCGGGATCTCCAGTTAAGGGGTTAAAAAGCGACTCGCTGTATTTTTTAATATGCCTGTCTCTCTGGGCTTTGCGTTTGCGATACTGGGTTCTTGTCGGTTAATTCACCGCCAATAGTTTATTCAATAGGGTTTATGGTTAGGTTTAGGGTTAGGGTTAGGGTTAAGGTTAGTGTTAGGGTTTGGGTTAGGGTTATGGTTAAGTTGGCTGTGATTTTACCGAAAAGCCCTTACATTTACCCAATGTTGGCGGTGAATTAACCGACAAGTACCCGATACTGTGCACGGACAGTATTTCTCGCTGCGTGATTAAAAATTATCTAAAGTTTCTAAACTTCTAATAATAAATTTAATACGAAGTAGATACGGTCCGAAGTATAAGTCTGTAACTGTATCAACCGTCAAACATTCAACGTTCAATTTAGTCTTCAACGATTGGTCAGAATTAATAATTTACGACATTACCACGATATTGTGACGTCACTGCAGTATGCGTCACTGCTTCACTGTCTGACCTTGCTAGGATGCTTGCAGCGCGTGCTGTTTGGGGGAGTTAGTTTATCTTTTCAGTATCTGGGTTACGACATCTTCTAACTAAGTCAGCAATAACGCAAGATAAAAGGGGACTACAAAATGACGTCGCTATATCTTTACGACGGCCATTTTGCCGCCCCTTGACATTTGCCGCCCTAGGCAGCCGCCTAGTTTGCCTGTCACACGAGCCGCCCCTGTCTCAGGTGCTGCTCCACTATCTCTTATCTCAGGTACAACCTCCCTTTCTTGGCCGACTCGGTTACTACCTCACGGTGGGCAACTCTCCAGGTACTACCTAGGATCTACTGGACCTTCTACCGGGCTCTCTCCCTATCGTCGCGCTGCGATCTTATCTTTCGTGGGGCTCGCCCGCACCTTGAGGACCGCTGACGCGGTAGATTAAACACTTCCCTAGCGGAAATGTAGATAGATATATAGATAGATAGATAAATAGACAGACAGATAGATAGATACATAGATAGATAGATAGATATATGTATGTATGGATGGATGTATGTATGTATGGATAGATGGATGAACCGATGGATGTATATATGTATGTATGTATGGATGGACGGATGAGTGGATAATTATCTTACTTACGCTTTGCATTACAGTATCCTAGGGTTAGTGTTAGGTTATGGGTTTTGTTGAGAGTAATGATTATCTTACTTATGCTTTGCATTACAGTATCCAGACATGCAGACAGACATACAGAGATAGGAAAGCAGAGCTAGAGACACATCCAGAGACAGACAGACCTACAGAAAGAGAGAGAGACAGACACAAACAGAGATAGATAGATAGATAGATAGAATATATAGAATATATAAAATATATAGAACATATAGAATAGATAGATAGCTAGATAGCTAGATAGCTAGATAGCTAGATAGCTAGATAGATAGATAGATAGATAGATAGATAGATAGATAGATAGATAGATAGATAGATAGATAGATAGATAGATAGATAGATAGATAGATAGATAGATAGATAGATAGATAGATAGATAGATAGATAGATAGATAGATAGATAGATAGATAGATAGATAGATAGATAGATAGATAGATAGATAGATAGATAGATAGATAGATAGATAGATAGATAGATAGATAGATAGATAGATAGATAGATAGATAGATAGATAGATAGATAGATAGATAGATAGATAGATAGATAGATAGATAGATAGATAGATAGATAGATAGATAGATAGATAGATAGATAGATAGATAGATAGATAGATAGATAGATAGATAGATAGATAGATAGATAGATAGATAGATAGATAGATAGATAGATAGATAGATAGATAGATAGATAGATAGATAGATAGATAGATAGATAGATAGATAGATAGATAGATAGATAGATAGATAGATAGATAGATAGATAGATAGATAGATAGATAGATAGATAGATAGATAGATAGATAGATAGAGATTGCCATCCAGTACTGGAATAGAGTATTTATTTTTTATTGTTTTTATTTCAAGACAAATTTTCTTGAGCGCAGTAAACATGACTATCGAAGGAAAGTCAAGAGCGCTTTACAAAAACGAGCTGTTAAAACCGAACAGGGAGTGTTTCAGTTGCCACTGTCTTCTGGAGCAAGTTCCATGAAACCGGGTTTCCGCGACGGAAGGATCTGTCACCGAAACCCGTTGTCTTGAGAGGAGGAGGGACAACTAGTTGATTACTGTGACCCGACCGAAGTAGATAACGGCGTTCGATCACCGTGGTTCTTGCGATCAGTTCGGTGAGGTTTGTCGTGCAGTGAGGGTTGTTTAGAACGTGGGACGTAAGCCAATTCCGCTTGAACGCTACCCGTTCTGGGATCCTCAACGAATTTAGTCGGTCCCTCAGGAGTGGAATCATGCGTGCTCTCCATCTTGACCGATAGATAAGAGTCTCTACTACCTACAAATCTAAACCTCCATCTGATGCAACTTTCAAGTCCATTCCTGTTCTAAGTTCTTCATCTGGGCTGAACTAAAATAATTGTGTTTCGATAGTAACATATCTCGGTTCGTAGAGATTGTGAACTGCGCAATTCAAATCCGACAAACAGATGCGATGTTGCAGAAGGAGGATGGTTCTGTTACTGCAACACAGATCCATTGCAACAAAAACCCCGGGGTAGCGCCACTGGAAATCTCATCGACAGTTCATTCGGATTTATCGCTGCTCTACTCGTTGTAGTTTTCCTCTTCAGGCCGAATTTGCGAAACTAACAAAGAATGGAAAGCATCCCTCGCGTATGATGGACTCTGATGCCTTATCTGCCGAGTAAAATACTTTATTTAATTATATCGTTCGTCTGTTTATGTTTTCAATATTGCGTTCAACTCCTACGTTTAGATATATTTGTTCTTCCGTTTCAGCGGCTATAGCCACTGTAGTAATTGTCATTCATTTGAAATTTTTAAAATTTTTATTCAAGATCATCAATTCTGAGAGGAAAATAAGATATCGTTCAACCTATCCGTGTTTTCAATATTGTTTTCAACCCTTACGTTTGGATATATTTGCTCTTCGTCTGAACATTCGATTGACTAACTGTGAATGCAGCTGAGAATAGTCGCGCATACAGTATACCCAGTGGCGTAGCGTGGGAGCCAGAGGGGCGGCCGCCCCAGGAGCAACATCTTTGGGGGCTCAAAATTATTAGAAAGCGCAAAATTAAAAATAATTGACAGAATAAATAAGGAAAAACAATTAAATTAAAATTAATAGCTGATGACCTTTTTTCTCGTCAGACATTTTCTGATGTTGAGTGTCGCTTATACCAGTTGCGCCCCTGGCGTCGCCCAACCACGCTACGCCATTGGGCCTTTATACCAAATAAAACTTACACTGTACAAATTTATCTGGTGCAAACCACGCAAAAGAATTGCACATACTATCAGACGACGCCATAGATATAAAGGCAAAGGCTTTCCCTACTGATTTCTAGCTTTGGGAACGGCGCTGATCTCTAGTTCCTGTGAAAGTCTAGACCTGCGCTTTACCTCGTAGCTGAACGCTGCTTATAATTTTTGCCACCGCCTTCTAGCGAGCAAGTCTCAGTCGACCTTAGGGACTCCAACGGGACTAGAACCCGTTCCGTCAGCGTGCCTGTCCAGCGTGTGACCACTTCAGTAATCTTTCCGCCGTTCGTAAATATACAGTATGCACGACGTTATAAGAAAGCACACAACTAGGGTACATGCTATTCTATCAGCCAAGGGTTGAGTATTTGACAAGTATTGAGATTGTCTCTCTAAAACTCAATTATGAGCATTTGAAATTTTAAAAAAATTCAGGCAATTACACTCCTGGGCCTCTGCGGCCTGAGCCTCTGGCGGCGAAGCGGTTAAAGGTAGGGGAGGTATGGAAGAGATCGAGGAGAGAGAAAAAAGAGGGAAAGGGCTAGAGTTTGGGCCACCACTTTTTAATCCAAATTTGCGCCTATAGACAGATGTTATACAAATCAATACGGTGATAATCTTATACTTTTTCCTTTGAAATGTAGGGCGGTTGAACTTGTTTAATATTGAATTTAAAAGAGAGAAGTGAACGCTGTAGTGCGTGTGTGAAGTTATGAAGTTCGGAAATATTGCTAATTGCGAACAAACGTTGAGAAAACAATCTCTTCTAAGGACAATCTTTTGAGACTGGAAGCTGCACAGGACCAGAGTGCGATTTGTCACCCGGAGCACTGGGGGGAGGGGGAGGGTGCATGGCGAGCAGTGGGCGGGACATGGGACAATGCATGGTTTAATGCATATTGCTTTACTATAATTTTCAATTTTATTTTGAATAACTGTCACATACCATTATAGTGAATATGTAATATGCAACAATTGAAAATCCGCAACTAAATTCAAGCAACTGTCATTTAACGTTATTACAGAGTTGTTATGGGAGGAATTGACGCCGCAGATGTCTTGTCTGTATTTTTTGCCAGTCGGTGCATCTGAGATGGCATGTCGCCCATCGCATAAGCGTATCCATTTTAAAACATAACTGGTCGGATTGAACAGTGTTGGTGGTGGCCTATTGACCTTCAAGAAAACAATAGATGAAACTGTATGAACACTGAGTTGATTTCTAACTGGTGTATCATTTATATTCATGCACGAGAAACTCCGCTCACATTCAGCTGACGAGATAGTCAGAATTTGAATTGTACCGAGTACTGAAGCATTGCCGATTAACTACTTTCAAATTGTTCTTGTACTTTCGGAACTGATTAAAGGCTTGTGACGGATCTACTTCGCACAGTTCTGGTCAGGTAAGCTATTGCTCAATCACCAAATAATGATCTTTTAATTTTTATTTTCTGGCCATGTCGATGTATAAATGGTTTAATCAGCAACACAGATAATTTTTTTCGAAGGTTAAGATAAATCCCTGCCCAGTTACCACCGAGCACAAAGTTACATTTTTTACTCATGCTCGGCCCGAAGCGCCGAAAAAATTTCTGCCTCTGCAAACGGTGAATGCATTTTCCTGCCACAGGATTGACTTCCCTGGCTGAGATGGTAGTTTCCACTTCAGTGAGGGCTGTACAGGGTGAACAAGTAAAAACTGGCCCCTTTATGATATTTACAGTGTAATATCTCGGCCGCGAGTGCGGGGCGATTTAAATGAAATTTATAGACCATATACCTGGGAATGTTTCTGATGTAATTGCCAAATTTCATGCTGATATCTTTAGTATTTGCTGAAATATGGCCAAAAAACTAAAGAGACCCACATTTTGAAATTGACAACGCAATATAACGTCATAATAAAATGTTTCATTTTAAGTCTAAAATAGCGTCGTTGTCATCGCACCAGACAAGGTCAAGGGTTACTTGCGGCCAACAGATAAACACAGCAGCATGGTACGCGGACGCGGACCACAGGACGATTGACCATAGGACGATTGACCATAGGACGATTGACCACTGGACGATTGACCACAGCGGACTTTTGACCACTAGACGATTGACCACAGCGGACTTTTGACCACTGGACGATTGACCACAGCCGTGAGTATCAGGCTTAGCACGCTGTCTGCTGCATGCATGTTTGCACGCATACAAAAAAAGGAAACCAAATGCTACTGTCTCTATATATTTATTTATATATATATGTATATATATACAATAGCATTTGTATATATATGTATACATATGTATATATATGTATATAGATGTATGTATATGTATATAGATGTATATATATGTATATATATGTATCATCATCATCATCATTGCTTTCTGCCAACCCATTGGTGGTTGCGCTGGTTTTAAGAAATTTCCAAGAGGCATCGTCACCATCCTGCCCTCTGCCAGCTCTTCAGCGGTTTTAGCGAGACACAGAATGTTGATCCGCCTCCTGTTTTGCGTCTTGTCAACCTTCCATGACCCTGTTTTCGCCGAGCACTGGTCATGATTTCTCGGTATATCGAGCTGGCCGCAATGCCCCATATACAGTAGTTGGACACGCGCCCTCTGCTGGCACGACAGCGTACGAAGATCTTCCACCAGTGATGCTGTTCTTCCATGCTCTTCAGTTGAATACATCCACCATCCCTTTGTTCCGTTGTCTTCTGGTACAGTTGGTCCACGGCACCTTATTCTACGGGATTATTCGGTGCAATCCCAGGAGGACTTTCCCAGCCCAGGACTTCCCCATCCATCCGCCACCCGGGGTCGCGCCTCTGCCGCCGACCTTGTACCGTACGGCGCATAGAAGTGTATAAGATATGATATATTTGTATATATTTATATGTATGTATATATATGTATATATATGTATATATATGTATATTATATAAATGTATAATGTATATATATTAGGTGGTCCTTAAATTTTGACTTTTAAAATTTCATCCTCCCACCCTCCCAATAGAGTCTTCCACAGTAGAAACTTATTTACACCAAATATCTCCAAGATTGGTTAATATTTAGGTGTGCAACCGACTCAAGTTTCAATATTAGGTGCACAAATTAATGGCGTTTTCATGTTATAATATAAATTGCTGTTAAATGCAAGAGTGACCGAGTGACTATTGACATGCTTGTTAAAGTGAACAGTAATTATTAAAGAGCTAAAGGCAGTGTTCATAAGAACTGGCAATGTTACGTTAGTGAGTTCAATTGAGTGCTGGCAAAATGTTTTATAACTCAGCAGCTCTATATGTCGTTTGATAACGTGGAAGAAGACCATATTCACTGTTGCCTTCTTTGAATCGGGATACAGTTTGCAGTGTTCTGTGACGACCTGCGCACAAACTGTGTCTGTTTCTCATCTTTGGTCATCAAGGCATTGTACTACCTGCATCAGTGCGACTCCCTTTCGGCTGTATCGTTGACAACGCTAAGTTCGCGGACCGTTCACCATTGCCATTTTCTCAGCTGCATCGACTTCTGGATCAAAAAGGCAAGTGCCACCAACTTCTCTCTAGGTACCAGAGGTGCCTGCAAAGTTTTTGAAGGCACCCAAAGACGATGGTGAGTTGATTTCAAATGAGGAACTTCAACAGACGCAAGTCGCCGGCGGAGCTGATGTTGGTAGTTGGGATAGGAACCATGACTTGACAATATGCTGATACTCCAAACACATATAAGTTGCCAAGACCTTGTCTTACTCTCTTGGTCAGTTTGAAGCCAGCATCTCTGAAGATGAACATTTTCAGTGCTGTAAATCAGCAAGCCATGAAATGAGCACGGTGTATGGTACAGGTTTCATGAACATTATGCCACGTGATGGTACTCAAAGAAATCACTAGACTCAGTTCAATAAGTTCTCGGTAGTCTGCACGCTGGTGAGTTAGTTCGAGTTGGCTGATCACGAAGTTCTTAATATCCGAGATATTCGGAACTGCGGCAGCAATTTCAGGATCTCCTATCCCAGGCTTGTAATCGGCTGCTAAACTGTTTGGCCAGAAAACCTTAAATCTCTTAACAGCTGGATCTCAGGCCACTCCCAGTCCCATTGGGATGCTGAATGCATCCTCCAACATCATCTCATGAATGTGATGGCGGCACGCCAGATAGCCTGTAGTACCTTGTTCTCAAGCAATTTTTAAATTAGCACACATGCACCACTCTTGACCCGTGTTGTTAGAAGGGATGTCGAAGCTCAGAGCTTTAATGCAATCTTTGATGCCCAATCCAGCACTGTTTCAAAGTGATTGCATCTGTCATAGTCTGACCAGTTCCAGAAGGCAGCTTCAGAATACAGAGTAGTTGTTCAGTGCCAGATCCTGACACAATGATTGGAAGTCGATCCACTTTTTTATCCCAGTGAGGTCACCCATGAGCTTGCCGTCCCAGTGGAGTACCATTGGTTTCTGTGTGCTGAACTCAGTTTTAAGCTCGGCAGCCCACGTTGCCCGGTGGAGCTGCCGATAGCGGCAAATAGATGATCGATTAATGCTGTATTCTAGCTCAAGGTTCGCCCCAGAAGCATGAATGATTGGGGCAATCAGCTGCACAGCATGGCGATCACTTATCTTTGCCCACCGAGTGATGACAGGACAGATGGCGTCAAGATGTTTATTCTTCCACGTTTGTTTGTTTGCAGTGCATGGATAACTCCACCCACTGCTCCTTCCACCTCAGAATCAGAACCTGAACCGGTAGAGTCGGACGATTCCGAAACAACAACTTGATCAAAGCTGGCCTTTGCAAAGTTTCCATGTCAGCTGATTCTCGCGTTTTTGCCTGTCGCTCCATTTTCAACAGAGACACATCAACTTGAATGCATTGCTCTTAATCTACCTTTTTCAATGCCTTGAGTGTTGAATGTGACAATTGTCATTTGAAATTGTAACTTTTCACTAGCTTAGTTAACTTCCACGCTAAACATCTAAGAAACAAATGGAGTTAACGTTTCATATATTTTTATGAAAGTAGCTCAAACTTTTTCGTATATTTTGATAACTTTAGACCGGCTTGAGCATACCCTAAATGCACTTTATCTCCAAAATAATTGGTAGGAATTGTTTTCTGATGGGGTAGTACCTGATAGGATGGTGGGAGCAATAAAAATAAATTTTGAAAATTTTTTTTATAGATAAGAACCACCTAATATATATATATATATATATATGTATATATATATGTATATATATGTATATATGTATATATATATGTATATATATGTATATATATGTATATATATAAATTTTATATATATATATATATATATATATATATCGACTCACTATTGTCGTTTTCGTCATTCCCAGCATTTGGTTCCATTTTTGTATGCGTGCATGCATGCATGCAGTAGACAGCGTGCTAAGCCTGATACTCACGGCTGTGGTCAATCGTCCAGTGGTCAAAAGTCCGCTGTGGTCAATCGTCCAGTGGTCAAAAATCCGCTGTGGTCAATCGTCCAGTGGTCAATCGTCCTATGGTCAATCGTCCTATGGTCAATCTCCTGTGGTCAATAGTCCTAGAACCGTATGTTTCCTCTTCAAAATCCATGACAAGAAAAAAGGGTCAAAGGTCATGACCTAAATTTTAAAGGTCATGACCTAACAAATTTTTTGCGTGACGTCACATGTACGGAACTTCGCCGTCGTCACACTTCGTCACAAATGGCCAGAACCCCTAGCCACGTGACGTAATTTATGGACGACCCTTTTGGCAGATGTGAAACAGCTTTCGTTTGGTATTGGCTCTTTTCATGACTTCTTCGTTTGCTTGTTTTTAGAAGTAATTACTGTGTTTCAAATCGCTTTCATGCAATACCTTTTCAGCATCGTTCAGCGATGTCAAATTCACTCTTGCTTTGCTCAGATCCATCTCTTTTAACGGTAACATATCCCCTAATGGAGCTGTACCTTAATCGTCTTGGTCACGAGTCACCTGTGAAAGTTAACATCAGAGTCTGTCTTGACGTTTACAAAGCGTAGAGCGTGAGTGGTATAGCGGTAGCATAGTTGCCTTTCAAGCAATTGACACGGCTTCATGACAGTAATACAATTTGCCTTATCTATTTAGGCCTATCTGTTTCAATGTTCGAACACGCGGAACAAGCAGTATTTGAGCACAAATTGCGAAGAGGTTATCTCTTCCTATACAATGAAGGCTGTAATACTGTGGTCGTGTGAAAATAAGTCGCCTAACTTTTGGACCAATCGCCCAAAAGACGATTTAGTCAGAGAATTGCTGCTTCTTTTATGTTGATGGTTGACAAAAGAGAAAATGTCCGAACTATTTCATCAGAAAGAACAACATGTTTGATCATCTTAGTGATCGCAATATCGACATTAACCTGAATTCACTGAATGCATTTCTTGAAAAAAGACACTCCTTGCAATTATTGCAGATGAAAAATGAATACACGGTCAAAATCTTTCTTGTCGGTATCAGATAAACTTTTTGTGACCTGCCAATTATATTTAAATCAATTCCACTTTGCAACCGCAATTTCTAATTCTAAAAAGTTTTGCGCAGTAAATGGCCTTGTTTCCGGTGGCTGTGAATTTTAAGACTTGCTTAAGATGGAAGAGTGGGTTACGTGCTGGAGCGTCAGGCTGACGGATCGGGTTCAAGCCCCGTTAGTGCCCCTAGTGGCTTTTCACACAGGCAGTAATGCCTTCTAAGCCACTTTAAATCATGCTAAGTTTTAAGTTTTATCAGGTGCTTCAGTATTAGAATTTGATTTGTCTGTTCAAATGTTAGATAATGTGGTTCTTTTTCAGAACCAAATTGAATTTATCCAGCGGAGGCAAGCACGTATCTGCATTTATTAGTGTGATAGGCACCGAGAAACTGTTCGAGACAGATCTGCCTCGTTTGAAAGAAAACATTTCTGACAATTGAATTTTTTACCAAATTGCGACTGATTTTCTTATCCTCGTCCTGGGGGTGGTCCTCGTTTTTGTAGGTCGATCCTTTTCCTCGTCCTTGTTACTTAGTTCTTGAAAAATCCTTATAAGGACCAAATTACCTGTATATCATTTTCAATTGCAATGATAATTATGGCCCAATGAATTGCAATGATAATTATGGCCCAATATAAGAGCAGTATGTGGATTTATATTTATATACTTGCTTTAAGTTACTCTAAATGTGTAGTCATTGTGTAGTCATAGTCATTGTCAAGACCGATTTCCTGTGGCTGACCACACCGCGCAGGCAGCACCTCATCCACCGTTCCGAATTCCACGTCGACGGTGCGCCGGGTGTCGTCGCCCCCAGTAGTCGACTGCGTCTACTTGAGTTTCTTCTCGATGAGACACACGTTCGGCGGACATTTGGACAACACCATCCGTTCCTGTTACCATCCGTCGCTACTTGCCTACTTCGGAAGCGATAGACTTGGTTCGCGCACTAGTCGTCTCTCGGGTGGATTATTGTAACAGTGTGCTGTTTGGACTACCGGTCGGTCAACTTAATCGATTGCAGTCGGTCCTGAATATCTCGGCGCGCCTGGTGTTCGGTGATAGATGGAGCAGCCATGTAACGCCATTCTTGAGAGATCGTTTGCACTGGTTGCGGGTCCCTGAGCGTGTGGAGTTCAAGCGCCACTGGCTCACGTTCCGTGCGCTGAATGACCCCCACTGCCCTGCGTATCTGTCGGAACTAATCAGCCGATCGACGACAGTACCACGTCGCTCCCTTCTCCGTTCCGGTATAATGAATTAAAATGACTTTCCCGAAAGATGAATCCCCCAGTCATTTTTCTACGTGTAATAAAGACTCCCCACCTCTTTATTCTACGAAGAATATTAACTCCCTCTGAATTATAATAACTCCCCTATGAATCACCTCATTATAACAGGTGGAATAATGAACTAGAGCTGTACCGATTAATCGGCAATTTTCAAATCGGACCGATTATTAGATTTTCGGAACAATCGGTAATCGGGTGCCAGTCCGGTGCCGATAAAAATTAATCGGTAAAAACTTGTTTTCTGGCTTTATTAGGATTATTGAACAATCGGTTATAAATTACAATGTTAACATAGAAATTTAAAAATTGACGTAATAAGTATTGATAGCAAAATCATTATTCATTAATGATCAAGCACACATTATCCATTGAATCTCTTGATGTAACCTCGACTTGATCCTGCATACGGAGGGCATGTGCATTTACGCTACATTGTTTTGAAAATTTGATTGCTGATCATTAAAAACGCCTGATTTGGAGAATTTGACAGATAATCGGTATCGGCAAACAATCGGTTGTCTAACAATCGGAACAATCGGTAATCGGAACAATCGGCAAAATGTTAATCGGTCCATTCGCTCTATAATAACTCCACCTGAGTATTACTCCAGTCTAATAAAGAATCCCTTTGTAGATTTTCCATGAACCTTACTCCTGTTTCCGAAATCAACAAATAAAAACGATGTATCAAGTGTTTTTCTTCTTTATTCTCTGCCCGGAAGCAGGTCCTGGTTCCCATTACTCCATCTATCTCTGTCAGCAGCTTTGTCTTTAATGCTTGTTTTCCCGTCTTCTGTCATCATCCAGTGCAGTAGTGATGGCATCTTCCTCTGTTTATTTCCCCATGTGCCCTTTGTTTATTGTTTTGAACAACGATTCTCCTCTTAAAATGTGATGTTTGCATCCAGTTCCTTTGCCTTTGTTTTATTGTTTGTATTATTGTCTTTTTCTCCACGATATCTAGGACTTCTTTATTGGATATCCACGATGTTGTGTCCAACTTATTCTTTCCATTCGCCTCCATGTCCAGATCTCGAACGCCTCCAGTCTTCTGAACATTAGTCTTTTTCATCGTCCATGTCTCTGAGCCATATAATACCACACGACCATAATCAGTGTTTTAAAATACTTCTCTTCTTTATCAAATCCTTTATCGAGATTACTCCTCATTATTTCCTTCCTTTTAGAATGCTTTTTTCCATTATTGCAATTCTATGTTTTATTTCGCTTTGACATCTGGCATCTTCCGTGATAAGGCTGCCTCGCATGAGAATTGTTTCACTTGTTCTACCTTCTGTCCATAGATTGTGATGTTTTCGCTCTTTTCCTTGCTCTTTACAATGACCATCACTTTCATCTTTTTGGTGTTAATCCAATACCATATTCTTCGGATACGAGCCAGTCTATCCATGATGTTTTGAAAAGCCAATCTAGTAGAAAAGGCAAAGCCAACCAATAGAACTACCTATGTGGAACATTAAACATAGGCATGCAAATGTCATATACAAACACACGACAATAAATACGCTATTCAGCCATCAAATCAGATATGTTATGTTATATGCATTACATTATATGTTTTTATACATTATATGTTTTTTATATGTTTTTATACATTATATGTTTTTATAAATTTTACTGCATATTCCTACACTAGCATAAATAATACTGTCTGCGTTAACAAATCCTTATATTCTATGTTATATGTCATGATATTATGTGCTTTTATACATTTTACTGCATATCCCTACACTTGCATAAATACTGTCTTCGTTAACAAATCATCATATTCTATGTTATATGTCATGACATTATGTTTGTATACATTTTACTGCATATCCCTACACTTGCATAAATACTGTCTTCGTTAACAAATCCTCATATTATATGACATATAAAATGTATACTTTGATCTACAGTACTTGCCTTCGCCTTCTTTCCTCAATACGGGCAAATCTATAGACAGACAGACAGACAGACAACAAGAGGGACGGACAGTCAGACAGACAGACATTCTAGAACAGTGAGCTACCTTCTACCTTACAGATGCTATTTGTATGATTTGTCCCAAACATGGGATTTCTAACATTATTCAGAAATCGCGTGTAGAAGTGTTTACAGGAATACTCGAATCCCCAATTTATATGAAGTTGATAGTCAACTTTCGACATTTGGGGCAAAAAATTTAGAGGAGTAAAAAATCTACATAGGGAGTCTTTATTATACTTGTAATACTGAGGTGGAGTTCATTATTCCACGTGTAATAATGAGGTGATTCACATTAATTCGTATTTTACTGCATATCACTATAGGGGAGTTATTATAATTCAGAGGGAGTTAATATTCTTCGTAGAATAAAGAGGTGGGGAGTCTTTATTACACGTCGAAAAATGACTGGGGATTCATCTTTCAGGGGAGTCATTTTAATTCGTTACACCGGCGCCAGCAATCATTTCTCGTCCCCCTCCGCTCAAGACAGCGGGACTGGGGGACCGGTCCTTTCGTCGTGGAAACCCGGCGTCGTGGAACCTGCTCCCGATGGCTGTGACAACCTAGACCTCTCCGGATCGGTTCCTATACAACATCTCAAGACGCATTTGTTTAACGTTTCGTTCCCTGTACAGCGCCTTTGACTTTAGTCACCCAGCTATGTTACTGCGCTTAAGAAACTGTCAAGATTATAATAATAATTGTTCTCTATATAATACTAGTTGAGCAACTGAACTTCCTTTTCCTGTTCGAAAGCGTATACATGCTGGACGCATGCACTTTGTTATCTCTAAGTTTCTTTTGATGTAGCCTAAATACTGATAGATAATAATATTATAATCATGATGTAGGAAGAAGGCTCACCTTTAGGGTCTACACGACGGCGAGTTGTAAAATACTCATATACAGTAAGGATGTTAAGATCGCCGACATTAAGTGGATGGCTACATGTAAGACATGTAACAAACGCATCCAAGATAAGCTCTCAATCACAAGTGCCTTTACAAAGTAAGTGTTAAGTCTAATACTAATCATATTTTTAATTAAAGCAAATACCCGAAAGTGCAAAAAAAAGGTCATTGTATTTCGGTGCAGTTTAGTGCTAGTTAATTAGCTAGGCCTATATAGCCTATTATTTTTATATCTCGTGAAAACTAGTAAACCGCAAAACCCGTGTAAATGTGCAGGGTTTCTAGTACAGTGTTCCATTTGTTTTGGTTTAGTTGCATTTGTAGCAAAGTTTACAATTGTTTAAAATTAAAATTTACAGATAGGGATTCAAATTAAACTGCAGAACTCATCGTGCGCCCATGATTGGTCATCTGCTGGAAACACTCGTTTATTTGAAATGCAACATTGTTGGTGACTAGATTGTGTTTTATAAAATAGATTGTGTTTTATAACATTCCATTTTTATGCTTTTAACAAATTTTGTCATTCGAATTTAAATCGTTTTTGTTTTTTCCTATCTGTCTTCTTCTGTGTGACCTTGTCCTTGTTGCGGTCCTTGTGATTTGGGTTAGGTCCTCGTCCTTATCCTTGTCCTTGGAGCCATTCCTTGTTAACACCACTGCCGCTAATGAACCGTCTTGTCGGCTATTTGCGCTTCGCATCCGGTTTAATGGTGCTGAGTTAGAGTTCTGGAGGGTTGAAGTCGGTCGCCGCCGCTGTTGAGTAATTGCGCCAAAGTCCGCCATTAAGATGGTGGCTGTGTGGCAACGTGACTGTGATCTATTACCATTTCGCGAACTCTTAACATCATCTTCCGTTCTTCGTTGGCATGTCAATGTGGCTTCAGTTTTCTCGCAAGGACCGCTTCTATAGGATTCCGCACCGGATTTCTTCACGGCAGCGTGATCCTTCTATCATCCGAGTGGATATTTAATATCGCCACCTTCCGACCATCATTGACATGTCAGCGTTGTCAAAGCGCTTTTGATTTTGGTTTTTAATCATGTTACATCGCTATATAAATCGTCGTGATACTACTACTACTACTACTACTACTACTACTACTACTACTACTACTACTACTACTACTACTACTACTACTACTACTACTAATAATAATAATAATACTACTACTACTACTACTACTACTACTACTAATAATAATAATAATAATAATAATAATAATAATAATAATAATAATAATAGTACACGCTCTTTTACATCTAGTTGGTAATTCAAGTTTTACCTCAGTTCACCGGCCTTTCGTGATCTCCTGGATTTCCTTATATGGGCCTCTCTTATACTACTTGAACTGAACTGAACTGAGGTTTATTTCAACTCAACTTGACATAGGCATGTCTGACATCAATTATAATAAATGACATCAATTGAATTTAAAATAAGACCAACTCTATTTTCACTATAATTTTAAGAAAACTTTCCCCGATTTCAACAGCAATTCGAATGATTTATTTTGTGACTGAATTCGAAATGATGAGATTACAGAAACACGCCCTTGTGTACCCGCCTTTTACTTAATTTGGCGTAATGTAGGCCTATTACGTGCTCGCACACCGCTGAATAACTGCACGGGGACATGCCTCCTTTCGGTTCTAGGACTATTGACCACAGAACGATTGACCATAGGACGATTGGCCATAGGACGATTGACCACTGGACGATTGACCACAGCGGACGTTTGACCACTTGACGATTGACCACAGCGGACTTTTGACCACTGGACGATTGACCACAGCCGTGGGTATCAGGCTTAGCACGCTGTCTGCTGCATGCATGCATGCACGCACACAAAAAAAGGAACCAAATGCTGGGAATGATGAAAAGGACAATAGTGAGTCGATATATATATATATATATATATATATATATATTATATAAAAAAATTTTTTGCCCTCGGTACTTCATTCCCGAGGGACTTATGATAAAAAATTGTCCGGAGACATGAAATTATAGTGTGTTAGCTCTCGTTCGGTTGCAGATTTGGAAAAGTTCCTCGGAATGCGATGGCGTTGAAACGCTGAATCGTGACGGATATTCTTTGGAACAGAAATCATCCTTCTCTATTGTCCCCGGATTGTAGGGCAATGAGTCGACCCAGATCGTTGATAAAGGAGAGGGCGTCGTTGTTGATGGGCCAAATGTTTCAAATGCCAGCGGCAAGAAGATGTAGGTGGATGAGAGGGCCTGATATTTCGAAGTCTTTCTAGCCGCAGCTGCTTCTGCGGCGGCTCCTGCTGCGAGCGCTGTGGTTGGCAAATGCGTGGGGGCAACTGTTCGCCACAGTTGCATCCCAGATGAGGCTTCGGCCTGTCCGCCACGGGATCAGGGTCATGCCGTCTGGCCTTTTCCCATCGGTTCGGCAGAGACCAGGCGGCTCTTTGATAGCAGGGATCCCGGCCCTAACCAAGGCCCTCTGAACTATGTCGTTCAGCAAGCAGTGTCGGGGGACACGACCTGGACCTAGATGAGAGCCCATGAGCGCCGTCCTCAGAGACCATAGTACCGCAAGGGCAAAGGTGCTTCTCGCAGATTGTGGCCCCTAGCCGTAGACCGACGACGACTCTGATCGTCTCATCGTCCATGCGAAGGCCACAACTGGTGATTGGAAGTGCATGGAGCCAGTCGCTAGCGTGTCGTGTTGAGACAGCTCGCAGACGGGCTTGGTGGTATTGCCCTTGATGGGGCTGGGAGTAGATGTGCTACTTCCCTTTGAATTAGAGGACGATCCCAGGTGCTCTGCTTGGTGAGGGAGCCAGACGTTGGGCTCGGCAGCTGACTCATGGAGGACCACTGGTTCCTGACTTGCAATTCATGCGCGTCGGTGCTTACACAGGCTTTCTGTAGCATGGAAGACTGGAGGGGTCGGGTGCCTGCAGCTGAAGCCAAGAAGGCAGACGGTGCAAGCGTGGACACCCGACGAATCCCCAGACCTCCATCCCTAATGGGTAGTGTCGCCTGACGCCACTGGCTGTCCGAAAGCTGAATGTTTAATATGCTGTTTAGGCCCTCGCGCATGGTTGCGTCGAAACTCTCTAAAAGTGGATGTTCGGCGCAAGGGTGCATCGCAGCGTATAGAGGAGCTTTGAATGGCTCAGGAACTCCGAAGCAGAAAGAGGCGTCTTGCCTTGGAATCAAGAGCATGCGACTGAGGGCCGTCTGTAAGTCCGCTATTCGGCTGGACATGAGCACCTCAAAGGCGGTTGACACTTCCAGCGCTGAGCCCAGCAAGGTGGCGTCTTGAACACTGACCCGCGAAAACCGGTCCAGGGATGTGTTGGTTATCGGCATTGGACCTCTGTGAATGGCTTCGCATTTGTCGTGGTTCAAGGACAACCCCAGATTCTTACACCCTCTCTCAATGGCTGAGATGTCTGCTGCGACTATACTTGTGGGCCCGCCCAGAGTCAGATCGTCGAGGTAACCCACCGTGAAGGTTGCCGATAGGTTTTTCAGAATGTTCTGCAGCGGAAGACAAAAGAGGAGAGGGCCCAGTGGATCGCCCTGCTGTGGGCCTAACTGAGACTGTACTGCGAAGCTGCCAAACTTAAGGGAGCTGGGCTCGCAGTACGACAGTTCGCAATAGGCCGACAGCTCTGGTAGGAGCTGCGCTAATTCGGTCAGCATGCTATCTCGGAACATGCTGTTGAAGGCATTCGTGAAATCGAGTTTCACGAGAATCTGATCTTCTGGCATGTTTGCGAGAAAGCGTCTGGCCGAGTGCACTGCTGCCTCGCATCCCCCGGGACATCCCACGCCTACCTGCTGGGGTGCAAGATGTTTAGTCACCCTAGGCAGGGCGAAGTTGGATGCACACTTAGAGGCGAGCCGCCGCCAGAGATAACCGATGGCAATGGGGCGTAATCCCCCCGATTTTTTCCTTAGGGCCATCAGAGTTCCCCCAAAGAGAATGGGGCGGACCTGGTTTGGACATGTACCGGCTAAAAGTAGGTTGACCAGCCCTGTAATTGAGGTAACAAGCCGGTTCCCTACCTCTGGACAGGATACCAGCTCGGCCACTAACTGAGGTCTTAGTCCGTCCGGGCCCCCAGAGGATCCTGCAGGGAATGAACGCAGTCGTTCCCGAATCTCATCTTCTGTCACCTGAAGCTGGGGACAAGATTTCTGGGATGGCGCGGGCCGTCTGTTTGGTGGAGGAGTTGGATGTTTTAATATTAACTCCTGCCAAGATTGGGCATCTGGAGTAATCGGGTCTTCGTTGGAATTAAGATCCGCACCGCCGCTCTAATGTTTCCATCCTCCAGCTTTGACGACACAGTGGCCGCAAGGACCTTATCCCTGTCTCTTTTCTTGGCCGGCTTAGTCAATTGATGGCGGCTGCCATTTTCTGTAGAACTGAGGCTGCAGTGTAACTCCTCAGAAAAACTTTGCACTCTGCCTTTGAAAAGAGATGACAAGTTGTGCTTTTTACCTCCCCTAGTTGGTTGTCTTAAAATGATAGGAGCGAAATGTAACAGTTCCTGCCAGTGGCTAATGATAGATGGCGCTGCTATGATTCTATTTATAATATCAGTTAGCAGCTGTCCTATGGCAGGTCTGGCAGCCTTAGGTATATGTTTCGTTGTTGGTCCCCTTGCTGTTGGGTGATCAAAGGGGATTGCGTTGCTGTTCGCTTCGCTGCTAATTGTCTCGGCTGTAATTGACAAAGCGGGGGATGTAGTGGCTACTTGGACAACAGCTGAGGCTTGGTCCACTGCAGCATTGAACGATTCGCTGGGTAGGGGGAGTTTGTTTGATCCCAGGCAAGGGTTGGCGTGGGGTCCATGTAGATGAATCCTCCCATCTTTTATGTGCAATCGTCTTACTGTCCGGCAGACGCTGCATAGCCCCGTGCCCTTCTGACGTAGCTGAGAGGAGTCTGTGCTCATTGAAGTGTGCCGACGAACCCGTGCATGACATTAATAAATTAGCGGCTTCTAAATGCGGTGTGGGAGGAGTGCTATCGAAGGTGAGAGCGGGAATATGAATAAAGATGGAGGGGTGCAATGGCGGAAAAGCAAAACCTATATACCTGAAGCGTGCAAACTAAAAACGCTAAAACCAAGAGAATCCGACCAAAATATCCTCTAGGAAGGGTAAAAACGGAGACTACAAAACAGCCCGAATCGAACTGCCAAAAACGAGAAAGAGACACCTCTTCGGTGTTCAGAAAATTGCGGTAAACACGCCACGAGAGTTACGAACGTCATCCGGAACGAGAGCCTCGAGCACACTATAAAAATTTATATATATACATATATATACATATATGTACACACATATATACATATATATACACACATATATGTATACATATATGTATACATATATATACATACATATATATACATACATATACATACATATATATACATGTATATACATATATACATATATTTTTATATATATACATATATATACATATATATATATATATATATATATACATATATATACATAAATATACATATATATACATATATATATATATGTATATAAGTATGTATATGTATGTATATATATGTATGTATATATATATTGTGGCGAACCGGGCCTATCGAGGTTCCTACGCCTCCTAAACTCAAGATGGCTCCGCCCGGTTCGGCGCACACGGGGTTAGGACTCACTTAAGGCACGTGGTCGTCCGTCTTAGCTTTTTGGCTAAGATCTCAGGCTCTCTTGCTACCACCTGTCACTACGCGCACTTTACCTGCACTCCGTTCCTATATTCCACACTTAATCCCTCTTTCTATGTATCGTCTTTCCTCTCCCTTAACTCTCCGTGCACCTTACTCCTCTCCGTGCACCTTACCTTCCACTGTGCACCTTACCTCTCCTCGTGCACCTTACCTCTTACCGTACCGCCTTACTCTCAGTGCCTTGCACCGCACCTCTCGCAATGCACCTCTCGCAATGCACCTCTCGCAATGCACCTCTCACAATGCACCTCCGCAATGCACCTCTCTCAATGCACCTCTCGCAATGCACCTCTCGCAATGCACCTCCGCAATGCACCTCTCGCAATGCACCTCTCGCAATGCACTTAATCTCAAGGGTGCTTCCTTAACTTCAGGGTGCACTTTTCCTACGGGTGCATAGGGTGCATAGTGCACTATCCTTACATGCACTTATATTGACCTTCTTACCATCACACGCCGCCTCGGCCATCGGTCCTGATCTATGGCAGAACCGACTATTTATACGATTTCGCCGCATGCACTCATCCTGCTAGCTCACACTCATCACTGCTCTCTAATTGCTGCGCGCCATTCACTAATCGTCTACCACTCAGCCTGTCTTTCCTTTATGCAATCTATTATTATTATATTGGGCCTGACTACCTATGCGGGCGGCTACCTGTCAAAGGATTAAGCTCATGAATTATTAATGGATCACTTGCGTCTATTGCTACTAAGGGTTCTATGCTATTATCTAAATTCGCTACACCATGTGTATATATATGTATATATATATGTATATATACATATATATATATACAAATGCTATTGTATATATATATACATATATATATGTATATATATATAGACAATAGCATTTGGTTTCTTTTTTTGTATGCGTGCATGCATGCATGCAGCAGACAGCGTGCTAAGCCTGATACCCACGGCTGTGGTCAAACGTCCAGTGGTCAAAAGTCCGCTGTGGTCAATCGTCCTATGGTCAATCGTCCTATGGTCAATCGTCCTGTGGTTAATAGTCCGCGTACCCCTCCTTTCATACCACCCGATCTGTGGCCACCAAACTCATCATATGTGAACCCGGTGGACCGCCGGGTGTGAGCTGTGTGGGGTATTCTACACGAAAGGGTCTAATGGTCACGCAATTCCAATCAACAAGAACTGAAGCAGAGATTGGTGACTGATGAGCGAGTAGGAAAAGTTCTATCACACCGTCATTGCAACAGTAACTCATCAGTGGCAATGTCGTCTGAAATCGTGTGTCAATTGTGGCGGTGGACATTTTGTATACTGATTGCTATTTTTTCAAACGATATTTGTATCTATCTGAAACCAATTTATTCCTGCCTCAAATTGCAAATTTTATAGACATTGGCGAAGTTTTCTTAAAGTTATACTGAAATTAGAGTTGGCATACTTTTTATCCGGACACAGTATATCATCATCATCATCATCAACATCATCATCATCGTCATCATCATCATCGTCATCATCATCATCATCATCATTTATACCTGACAATGCTTAAGCATGCGTAGACAGTCCATTGACGATAGAACGCAAATTGTCCCTATCCATGACAGTCATGGATAGGGACAATTATCAACAATCCTCTTATAAAGCTAGTCCAATTGTTTTGCAGTTTTCTTTAGCAGTGTCAATCCATATCTTTTCGGTCTTTCTCTGGTTCTTTCCTCATGAACTTTCCCATACAGTGCAATCTTTGTTGTTGTCCATCCTGACTCCATGTCCGAAATACCGTGGACGATGCTGTTGGACTCTTGTGATGGTGTCCAAGTCGTAATTTAACTGTCTTTATTATCTCATTTCGTATTTTATCTCGGCGAGTCACTTCTTTAATTTTGTCGAGGCAGAGCATCAAAGAGGTGTCGTCTTTGTTCTGTGGCTCGTTTGGAAGTCCATGCTTCAGAATTGTATAATAGACAACTTATAACAAGAACATCTTATACTATCCTTGTTCTATGCTTTGAGCTGTCCTTTGTGTCCATATGTTAGATAAAGCCCGGAAGGCGTTCCTTGCTATATCAATTCGTCCTGATACGTCAGTCTGAGAGCCTTCTGTGGTATTGATGTACCTTCCTAGGTAGACGAAGCTATTTGTCTTAATTGCTGGTTTCCAATTTTCATGTTCAATTGCTTGAGTTTCTTCCCAACGACCTGGATAGCTGTATGTGTCTGTGTTGATTTTCATGCCCATGTTGGTGCTTTCCGTGTGTACTCTGTTAACCATGTCCTACTGTTTGAGAGGGGTTTCAGCCATAAATCCAATGTCATCCGCCACTCTTAGGTTACTTATTAGGGTGGAGTGAAAAAACTTTTTCTCAGTGATGCAAATGTAATAGTTTGGAAAAGTTGTGTTATGGTATAGAGAGAAACTGTGCCAAGAATCACTTAACTGGATTAATGTTTAGAGCCTCCCCAAGCGTCCTCAAGTTTCAGTAATATTGCTAATTGGCAATTGGGTATGTTGCTGCGTTGGAATATATCTTCTATTCCCACTGTCTCACACAAGGGTGCTGAAGTTAATTACGCCTTACCAGCTAGTGTGCCTGTGTGATGAAAAACAAGGTGCCTGTAAAGGATCGTGAATTTCTGTTGGATCAGCGAGGTGCTAGACGAATGGCCGTGGTAAGAATTGTCATCACGGAATGTGTGAATATTCTAAAGAGGTTGGCAAGAAGACACTCAGAACTCTCCAAGGTCTCTGCATCACAACCATCCACAAGTGGGCAAGCAGATGTCCCTGTTGAAGTCAGCAGTAGGCCTAATGAAGATACATAGGCCTATACTTCAGTTAGTGATACTCCTAATGATGACAACTATGATCCGCCAGGGATTTCACGTCGAGAAACTGAGAGTTAGGTAAAAAGAACAAAGAAGACCTCTTCACAAGTGCGAACTTCTCTGCCTAATATATCTTTAATAGCTGCATGACATGTATTCTGTATCAGATAAGGTAGGTAGCTGCCCTATCTTCGGCATGTCTTCAAGACATTGCACTCGTTTATGAAGACGATAAAACCCTCATTTAGACAGAAGCAAAATGAGAATTGAAGGGAAAAGGAAAAGAATGGAACTGAATGAAGAGGAGGACAGCAATGTTATCGAATGTGTTTCTTTTGATGGAAGTAAGGATAAAACACTAGTGCCTAAGAAGAAAGATGGGATATATCATATGAAAGCTGTAATTGAGGAGTGTGTGGCAATTGTTTAGGAGTCAGGTTGGTCACGTTTCACCGAGAAAGAATCTGCGATTTGAATCAAAACGTGTATTGTGTACATGTTAAACGAGAAAGGAGCTGACTCACAGAAACTGGTTGCTACTGGTTGCGATGGTACTGTAACTAATACTGGGAAATCAGGAGATGTTATGAGGTTATTAGAAGAAGTAGGGTGACCTTTGCAGTGGGTCAACTACCGGTACAGGACCTAAGGCGTTTCTGGTCTACTTGGCCAGCAGCTACAAACTTGTCAGAACTTTTTCATTGTAGGTTTCGATTTAATTGAAGGAGAGATACCCATTGTAACATGCGAAGACTTAAGTTCAGATAAGGCTTATCTGCCAGATGTTTGGAAGGCTATAGCACTTGGTGACTGTTCGCAGAGTTTGGCATCACGCGACCCAAGGAAACTCGCACATTCAAGATGGCTTGCAACAGCTAAACGAGGTACGGAAAACCCAACTGAAAATTTGAAAAACTAGCAACTTATGATACAAAAGTATATACTTCAGTCTGGTTTCATATCGAAATGAAGCCATCCTGCAAGGACGGAGGGCACCAACTTTGGAAGACAATTTCATTATCACGATACCTTCCTGTAGAACTTAAATTAGTAGTTGATCCGGCAATCCAGAGAAACGGCTACTTTGGACATGAAGAGAATCTACTTCTGGCAATGTTATCAGATGCAGATGCACAGCAACACATCAGAGAAGGTAGTGCTATGCTATGAAGAATACTGAAAGCTAGACGTACTTCAAATATTACTCGAATTCCAAAATTCAAAATTCCAGTGTTCAATGTTAATGCTGCCAGTTAGCAGTGATGGGCAACTAGTTAACTAATTAGTTGCTAACTAAAAGTTTAACTACTTTTTTAGTTAGCTTCATAGTTTAAATAAATATAAATAGTTTAGTTAAAATAATAGTTTAACTTAAAAAATTTAGTTAATAATTAAATAGTTTAACTAAAAAAGTTTAGTTGGTGATACGAAATTACAGTACCTTTTTATCTATTCCTTTCTGGGTAATTTCTTTCATGACAACGATAACACCATATATCATTGATCTTGGCCAAAGACCAGTGTATTTTTACTTACTTACGATCTTTGATCTCGTTGGAAAGCGGGAAATGCAATGATTAATTAATTCAATGGTTCATTGACTGACGTGTTGATGCTGCCAGCATCGTCTATGTTTTGAATTGTTTTCATGAACATATACTTGATACATGAAAAATAGTTGTAAAATTAGTTGCAAAAAGTTTAACTATATTTTTTAAGTTTAGTTAACTATTTTAGAAAGTTAGTTAGCAACTAAAAGTTTAACTACTTATTTTTAGTTGAAATTTAGTTATAGTTTAACTAATATTTTTTAGTTAGTTGCCCATCACTGCCAGTTAGGCATATATTGACCTAATTAACTGGCACAAGAAACAACTATCAGCTCCTCCTCTACTTTCTAACCTCTCAGGCCAAGACATTTCTTCCTTGATAACGAGCGCAGATCAGCAGTTGAACTTTCAGAGATTTCAGCGCCATTCTCAGGCAACTGAAAGATATGTGTGAAGCTAGCAACTGAGGCCAGTGCTGCAGTATGTGGCCCAATTGCAAGAGAAGGACATATAAAGTGAAAGCATGCCTCTCTCTCTCTCAGGATCATGCCATATTCTAGCACAAAATCAGACTTCAGACAGAATCAGACAGAAACCTGTGGTTTCACAGTAAAGCGCATACTGTGTAATTGATCCGGCATGCACTGTGCTTTGCATATTGTGAGACATAACGAAGCTTGCCGCAGCACTACAGGGTCTATAAGTATGCAAGTTGCAATAGAAAATGTTTGTAATTCTCTTTACCTCTTTAAAAAAGCAGTGTTGGATAATTGTATTGCTTGTATTATTAAAATAAAACAGTTGTACGTAAATGAATAAGGCCTATAAGCTAAAATGCAATAACACTGGTCAACAAATTTTATGCAAGTTTTTGTTTCCTCTACAAATTTTGGTGAAACTAATAGATTTTGACTTGCTGAACACAAATATGTAATTAGAATTTCTGTATCACGTAAGGTTTTTAAGAAATCGACAATTTAGCATTTAGTATTGTAACGTCTTCTGCAACATAATCCTACAGAAGGATCTAGCCAATAATGACAAGACATGAGAAAATTAGAAATGTTTTGCTGTAGATTTTCATTTGTAGTCACTGTCCTGTGCTTCGCGTATCAGTGACCAACAGTAGTCTCCGAGCATAGACGGACTCCACTTTCCCTGGTAGTGTTTCTCGATGCTGGCAATGTCTTTGTGAAATCTTTCACCATGTTCATCACTGACGGCGCCGAGATTGTCCGGGAAGAAGTCCAAGTGAGAATGAAGGAAGTGTATCTTCAGTGACATGTTGCATTTCATTGCCTTGTAAGCTTGTAGCAGATTTCCAACTTGTTCAACATAGTTTGGCGCCTTGTAGTTGCCCAGAAAGTTAGCAACAACATCCCTGAAGGCTGTCCAGGCAACATGCTGGATGTCGATGGCTCAAACTCTGGGTCTTCCGTAGCTGAATCATAAACTATCTGCAGCATTTCATCTGTCTCTGCATGCTCGTCCTCGTCCTCCAGTGTCCAAAACTCGGGAGGGGGGTTTGGAACAGGAAGACTCTCGTCGTGTGGAACTGGTCTCATTGCCGAGGCAAGGTTAGGATACTCAATAGACTTCCTATTCTTTGAAGAAAATCCTGTAACATTCGTCATGCAGAAATAGCAATCCGTTACATGATTATTCCGTTCCCTCCATATCATTGGTATGGCGAATGGCAATGATGGACGCTTACCTGCAAGCCAAGCTCGCAGACTGGTAGCACAAGATGAACAACATATATGAGGTGCCCATACTTTGTCCTGGTCGCCAATTTTGCATCCAAAGTATAACTCATATCCTTTCTTTATGATTGCTGTCATACTCCGCTTCTGTGATTTCAACGTAAACTCTCCACAGATGTAGCAGAACGTGTCACTGCTATTGCGACATCGACGTGACATTTCAGAAACTTTAATTAAATTAGTTAATAAATTCAATTCACATCCTTTAACTAAACAGTTATATCTCATCAAATAGAAAGACTGCAGCTGCTTCCTAGTGCTGCTTGGTATTTATATAGGACTGCGTAACCATAGCAAGAATACATGCTAGGCATGTAGTCTTGAAGACAGGTTTGGGCGCGTCTGGGCATGTCTGGACATGCCTAATTATACTAATTTTCAAAATCCATGTAGTTAAGTGAGCCAGCAGTGCATATTACATCTGTTATGGTGGTCACATAAGATTGTTGCCTAACCTGAATACCCATAACTCAGATAACTCTCGAAAGCCACGATTTTAAAATTCTTATAATTTTAAAATTTATAATCAGCTTTTTCTCAAAAAACTTACGTGATAGGAAAATTTCAAAATTATTCCTGTAATCAGCATGACAAAATCTACCTGGAACACCAGAAATTGCACAGGAAACAAAAACCTTGTTGACCAGTGTAATTGCACAAAATGCCCAAACTTCATCGTCTCTGGGGAGGCTCTTAACGTTCATTTAAAAATTCAAAATTTTCACTCAACAAATCACTGATACCTTGCACAACTTTCCCCCACTATTAGAATTTTAAATTCGAAAATTTTTAAAATTTCGTCCTTTTCACTCCACCCTATTACTTATCCATTTTCCACCCATGTTCGCCCCAATTTCGTCTTCGTTGAGTGCCGTTGTCACAAGAACTTCCAAGAATATGCTAAACAGTGGCGGGGATAGTACGCTTCCATGCACTACATCTGCTATACTTTGGAACCAGGTTCTTAAGTCTCCATTTATTATGACCGCTGCAAATGTGTCTTTGTAAATGTTTTCCAGGATTCTGATTTTTTTTTATCTGATTACTCATAGAACCTCATGGTTCTCCAGCACAAACATATTTTCAGAGTGAAAGCTAAAACATTTCTTTATCTGAAATAGCTCATCCTGTAGCGCTGAAGATGGACAGTCGAAAAGAATTTGAAATTTTTCTTGAGCAGCAGTTGGAGAAGAGGGCAGTTCGGCCGTTCTTTCAATCTGGAAGCGTCGTAGAATTGCCAATTGGCTATTTTCTATCAAATGTAACGGATTTGGACTACATGCACATGACTGTTCAATTGTGTGCCATCCCAGATGAAGCCGCGGTAGCGGAAAACTTTTGTGGTCGTGTTTTTCGATTTGACTCAAGCAACATACATCCTGGTTTCGTTCGATTACGGTGCGATTCAGCATCGCGCGTGTATCTAGACAAGCACAATATACCAGAGACGAAAGAGAATTGTCACGGACCAGCCATTACGGAATGTTTTGCGAGATTTCAAGAAGTGATCAAATTTCCAACGGATCAAGAACTTCACTTGATGCATAAAATGGATGACAAAGGACTGACGCTTGATCATGTGATTTCTATCCCCTGTCCTGTCTGGCCAGACGAAGCCAATGAGTGGATCACCCGCAGACGTAAGCATTGGCCGACGCAAGATCTCATTGAAAAGATCGTTAGAAGAGGATGTCACTTCGTTTGTAAATCTCATCCGAAAACGCCACAAGACACGTCGATGTTCAGAATTTCGTTTTCTTCTGCTGAGATTTTGCTCGTTAAAAATTGGTCTGACCATCAAAAATACTTTTATCATATTTTGAGAAAAGTAAAAAATGAGTTGACTAAGCAGTGTTTGAACAGAAATTGCGAGAGTGTCATCTGTTCATATACAATGAAGACTTTAATGCTGTGGTCGTGTGAAAAGAAGTCTCCTGACTTTTGGACCAATCGCCCCAACGACAACTTAGTCAGAGAATTGCTGCTTGTTTTAAATCGATGGTTGACAAAGAGAAAATGTCCGAACTATTTCATCAGAAACAACAACATGTTTGACCATTTTAGTGATCGCAATATCGACCTCACTTTGGAGCTACTGAATGATTTTGTTGCCGAAGAAAAGACTCTACTCGCATTTACTGCAGATGAGAAATGTATTAAGGGTCAAAATCTTGTATCGTTGTCGGTATCAAACAAAGTTTTGTTGACCTGCCAATTATATTTAAATCAATTCCACTTTGCACCCACAATTTCTAATTCGAAGAAGTTTTGTGCAGCAAATGGCCTTATTTCTGGTGGCTGTGAATTTGAAAACTTGTTTCAAGCAATCTCAGCCCAGCGTGAAATCATGCAATGTGAAGGCATTAACAGTTCCCGTTCCTGCCAGACAACAAATCGTTTTATCGAAAAGAAATTTCTTCTCGCCGTATCAGATTTTGGTCGTGATGCTTCATTATTGGAATTTGATTTGTCAGCTACACTATTCGAAAACGTGGAACCTGTTCAGAATCAATTTGAATTTCTTCAGCGTAGACGAGATCGAGTATGTCTTTACTTGCGTGACAAACACAGAGAAACTGCTTTCGATGTGTGTTTGAATGCGAACATTTCTGACAATTGGAAGCTTTCTTACAGAACTGCGGCTGATTTTCTTTTTCGAGCAATGGAATTTGTATATCCCAAGGCCACCTACTTTGTCAGTGCCGCATATCGTTGTAACTATTATTTCAGTTATTTGCATGATTACCAAGCATGTTTATCTGTATGTGGCGAGACAATTGCATTTTTTGATAAAGCGAACAATATTGCCTCTGCAGGTCATCATTGCGATATGCTATGCTCAGTAATCTTGACGAGCAAATGGTCCGCCATCTTCGACAAATATCTGAAAGCATCATTTGGATTTTTGTTGTTGCATAGATATTTGGCCAAAAACGAATCTGCTGAATCATGTTCCAATTTCACAATGCTACTATCTCCGGTCTTATTTGTCACCTACATCAAGTCTCAAAGCCTTCTGAGTTTAGGTCATCTGCTAACGTGGTCTCAAAAGAAACGCGTTCATTTTCGCCTGTGTGTAAAATTGTTACTTCAGCATTTAGAACTTGAAAACACATTTCAAATAGCAGTTCACAATATAAAATTTCTTGAAGATTATTGTCAGAAGACAGCTTCTGAGAAACTAAACAGGTTATATGTTCACCAATCTCAGAGACCTGACCACTTTAGTCTGATACTAGAGAATTGACATTTCCATGTTGGCTTCTGCCTTTTTCGAATATTGCAGTTGTCGCTAATAACAGCTAAATATTTCTTGGTGGTTTTATAATGAAACTGTTAATTCCTCCCACTCTGAATATTTGCAATTGCTGATCATTGGAATGACGGAGATGCTGACTGCGACTCGAAACGCTAGATATATTCGAGATTTCATATTAACCTAATTGTCACCTATTTTGTGTTTTGGGCAGATAGTGTTGGGTTCTAAATATGGTGCGGCACAAGTGATTTAGCGGCTCCACAATCGACATATTTCCAGTAACCGAATTAGTTTATTTTTAATCATTGATATATTTGCTGTGTAATGCTAGAGGAAGAATTATATTTTCTGTAAAAACATTAGCTACTCGCAATAATTACTAAAATATATTTTTGTTGCCTACCAGGCCTTGTGTACTACTTTCCCAGGATGGCTGACGCCCGGCCGCTACACATGATTAGATCTTTCAACTAAGGCGTGTGGGTGGTCGACGTAGATTTTTGGCTAAGGTTCTACTGTCAGATGACATTCCTTCTCTCTATCTCTCGATTGGGCCTTACTACTCTGGCTCAGGTACTACCTCGAATTTTCAGGTACTACCTCGCTATCTCTTATCTCAGGTCAGGACCGGCTCGTGAGTTTCTGGCGCCCTATGCAAGCGGGTCCATGGCCGCCCTGCCGCCGATTTAATATATATATATATATATATATATATATATATATATATATTTGTAGGGGAAGAAGAGAATCTCCCCCTGGCCCAACTGCATCCGCATCCCCTACTGCTACATCCCCACAACTACATCCTCCACTGCTACATTTTCCAACAACTACATCCCCAGCTCGACATATTCCCCTCTACCCACTGCTCCAGGACACAAATCCTACCCAATCTATAATATTAAGATCCTTATTCTGTATGTCTGTTACCTTCAAGCGTTCTCATTGGTTGACTATTGGTAGACGGTTTAGTTTTTACGTCGCGAGCGTTAGGCGAAGCGTACGTTCAATTGTTCATTGCAGCGTCATAATGTGTACAACGTCGTGATGCGTTGGTGGGCGTAGCTTGAGGAAGTTGCGCAATTTTAACGTACACAAAAAATGAGTGTACAGCGTCACAAATGGTCACAGTTGCGTGATTTTAACGTACATAGGCCTAATTATTACGTGGCGCAGAGCTTGGCTAGGTGGCGTATGTACATCATTGAAACTTTGTTCAACATGATTTCAATGATTGGGTTTTAGTATTATCCTGCACTCGAGCGAAGCGAGCATCTTTCTAGTCTATAATATCAAGATCCTTGGTCTGTATGTCTGTTACCTTCGAGCGTTCTGATTGGTTGGCTGTGTGAGCGTTCTGATTGGTTGCGTTCGAGCGTTCTGATTGTTTGGCTGTGTGAGCGTTCTGATTGGTTGGCTATGTGAGCGTTCTGATTGGTTACCTTCAAGCGTTCTGATTGGTTGGCTGGGTGAGCGTTGTGATTGGTCGTTCGGAAATATTCGTTGCCTCGAGCGAAGCTCTGGCGAGCGAAGCTCGCCTCATGCGATCGAAGCTAGCCTTCGAGTTCTAGTATATATATATATATATATATATATATATATATATATATATATATATATATATATATATATATCCTGGAACCAAGTCCTGCAGAGGTGGCCAGACCTTTCTCACATAATGTGAATCTCTAGCTCAGCTGTCCCACTCGCAAAGAAAGCAGCAGTACTTGGTGTAGCCTAGCTGCAGACCGAGTAGAATTGCAACAACTTTCAGATCTCCACATATATTCCAGTTGTATCTCGAGTATTCTATGTGTTTCAATAGCAGCTGCATGTTCTCATATGTTTCCTTCATGTAAGCAGCATGTCCAATGGGTACTGAAGGGTATGAATTGACATTGTGCAGCAAAACAGCCTCTAAACGTAACAGCGAAGAGTCAACAAAAGTCGCCATTCGGATGGATAGTGCTTACAGCCGAAAGCAGAAAGCAATCCATCAATGTCAATGCAAAAAGTAAGACTGTCGATTTTTTTGAAGAATCGAGTCAAGTCTTCATGCCGTTTACGAAATACTGAAAGTTTTGTACCTGGAGAGAGCAGATTCCATCCTTGCAACCTAGATCCAAGCAATTCTGCTTGATTCTTTGACAAATCTAAGTATCTGACCAGATCATTGAGTTCTGCCTGAAAAAAATCAAATGAGGATTGCTGGATGTCGATGGCTCAAACTCTGGGTCTCCGTAGCTGAATCATCAACTATCTGCAGCATTTCATCTGTCTCTGCATGCTCGTCCTCGTCCTCCAGTGTCCAAAACTCGGAGGGTTTGGAACAGGAAGATTCTCGTCGTGTGGAACTGGTCTCATTGCCGAGGCAAGGTTAGGATACTCAATAGACTTCCTATTCTTTGAAGAAAATCCTGTAACATTCGTCATGCAGAAATAGCAATCCGTTACATGATTATTCCGTTCCCTCCATATCATTGGTATGGCGAATGGCAATGATGGACGCTTACCTGCAAGCCAAGCTCGCAGACTGGTAGCACAAGATGAACAACATATATGAGGTGCCCATACTTTGTCCTGGTCGCCAATTTTGCATCCAAAGTATAACTCATATCCTTTCTTTATGATTGCTGTCATACTCCGCTTCTGTGATTTCAACGTAAACTCTCCACAGATGTAGCAGAACGTGTCACTGCTATTGCGACATCGACGTGACATTTCAGAAACTTTAATTAAATTAGTTAATAAATTCAATTCACATCCTTTAACTAAACAGTTATATCTCATCAAATAGAAAGACTGCAGCTGCTTCCTAGTGCTGCTTGGTATTTATATAGGACTGCGTAACCATAGCAACAATACATGCTAGGCATGTAGTCTTGAAGACAGGTTTGGGCGCGTCTGGGCATGTCTGGACATGCCTAATTATACTAATTTTCAAAATCCATGTAGTTAAGTGAGCCAGCAGTGCATATTACATCTGTTATGGCGGTCACATAAGATTCTGGCCTAACCTGAATACCCATAACTCAGATAACTCTCGAAAGCCACGATTTTAAAATTCTTATAATTTTAAAATTTAAAATCAGCTTTTTCTCAAAAAACTTACGTGATAGGAAAATTTCAAAATTATTCCTGTAATCAGCATGACAAAATCTATCTGGAACACCAGAAATTGCACAGGAAACAAAAACCTTGTTGACCAGTTTTATTTAACAAATGACAAGAAAAGAAAGATTGTCATCATTATCATGCTTCCTAAATGTAGTGACAAGCAAGAAAAGGTCATCTGGGTTAGGGTTTGGCATAACCCTAACCCTAAAATTTTGGGAGGCTCTCGCGGACCCCCGCCATATCCTTCGCGGACCCCCTCCGGTCCGCGGACTGCAGTTTGAGAACCGCTGATCTAAACAATGTATAATATAATAAAAGAATGGAAAAATCTGTTGGACGTTGAAAAATAACAAACGAAGAAGTCTGAAAGAAGATACAGCTGTAGAAGAGAAGAAAGGCCTAATTTCTGAGAGTGGAATCAAACCTAGTAAGAGAAGTACTAAAAGGAAAGATAGGAAAGATGAATGGGAAAGCACAGAAAAGGCGACCAAGGACATCGATGCGGGAGTGGATGTTCGACACTACGGAAAAACAAGTATTCAGCCATGAAGATAAAAGCTCAAGATACAGAGGAGTGGCGACGCTGGAGTATGGAACCTGTCTTTGGACAGAGCACCTGAAGAAGAAGAAGAAGAAGAAGAAGAAGAAGAAGAAGAAGAAGAAGAAGAAGACTAAACAAGCAGTTAATTATTTTAGCTGTTTGGTGAATTAGTAATCCTCCTTCGTAACATAACATGACTCACATCTCACAACGTGTTCAATGAATGATTAAAGCTTCATGATAGATGACCTAAATAGCCAATACGGCGCACTGTGGCTGCAGCAAATTCTCTAGCAATATCGGTAACACCTATTTTGATGGATTCTTGATTTTTTAAACCTTCTACCTGTATTACCCAGGAAAGTCGAGAGCGCTTTACAAAAACGAGCTGTTAAAACCGAACAGGGAGTGTTTCAGTTGTCACTGTCTTCGGGAGCAAGTTTCACGAAACAGTGTTTCCGAGACGGAAGGATCTGTCACCGAAACCCGTTGTCTTGAGAGGAGGAGGGACGACTAGTTGATTACTGTGACCCGACCGAAGTAGAGAACGGCGTTCGATCACCGTGGTTCTTGCGATCAGTTCGGTGTGGTTTGTCGGGCAGTGAGGGTCGTTTAGAACGCGGAACGGCGGAACGTAAGCCAATGCCGCTTGAAGGCTACCCGTTCTGGGATCCTCAACGAATGTAGTCGGTCCCTTAGGAGTGGAATCATGCGTGCTCCCCATCTTGACCGATAGATAAGAGTAAGTCTGTCTCTACTACCTACAAATCTAAACCACCATCTGATGCAACTTTCAAGTCCATTCCTGTTCTAAGTTCTTCATCTGGGCTGAACTAAAATAATTGTGTTTTGAAAGTAACATATCTCGGTTCGTAGAGATTGTGAACTGCGCAATTCAAATCCGACAAACAGATGCGATGTTGCAGAAGGAGGATGGTTCTGTTACTGCAACACAGATCCATTGCAACAAAAACCCCGGGGTAGCGCCACTGGAAATCTCATCGACAGTTCATTCGGATTTATCGCAGGTCTACTCGTTGTAGTTTTCCTCTTCAGGCCGAATTTGCGAAACTAACAATGGAAAGCATCCCTCGCGTATGATGGACTCGGATGCCTTATCTGCCGAGTAACATACTTTATTTAATTATATCGTTAGTCTGTTTATGTTTTCAATATTGCGTTCAACTCCTACGTTTAGATATCTTTGTTCTTCCGTTTCAGCGGCTATAGCCACTGTAGTAATTGTCATTCATTTGGAATATTTATAATTTTTATTCAAGATCATCAATTATGAGAGGAAAATAAGATATCGTTCAACCTATCCGTGTTTTCAATATTGTTTTCAACCCTTACGTTTGGACATATTTGCTCTTCGTCTGAACATTCGATTGACTAACTGTGAATGCAGCCGAGAATAATCGCGCATATACCCAGTGGCGTAGCGTGGGAGCCAGAGGGGCGGCCGCCCCAGGAGCAACATCTTTGGGGGCTCAAAATTATTAGAAAGCGCAAAATTAAAAATAATTGACAGAATAAATAAGGAAACAATAAATTAAAATTAATAGCTGATGACCTTTTTTCTCGTCAGACATTTTCTGATGTTGAGTGTCGCTTATACCAGTTTCGCCCATGGCGCCGCCCAACCACGCTACGCCATTGGGCCATTATACCAAAAAAAACTTCTACTGTACAAATTTATCTGGTGCAAAACACGCAAAAGAATTGCACATACTATCAGACGACGCCATAGGTATAAAGGCAAAGGCTTTCCCTTCTGATTTCTAGCTTTGGGATCGGCGCTGATCTCTAGTTCCTGTGCAAGTCTAGACCTGCGCTTTACCTCGTAGCTGAACGCTGCTTATAATTTTTTGACACCGCCTTCTAGCGAGCAAGTCTCGGTCGACCTTAGGGACTCCAACGGGACTAGAACCCGTTCCGTCAGCGTGCCTGTCCAGCGTGTGACCACTTCAGCAATCTTTCCGCCGTTCGTAAATATACAGTATGCACGACGTTATAAAAAAGCACACAACTAGGGTACATGCTATTCTATCAGCCAAGGGTTGAGTATTTGACAAGTATTGATATTGTCTCTCTAAAACTCAATTATGAGCATTTGAAATTTTTAAAAAAATTCAGGCAATTACAATCCTGGGCCTCTACTTAAAGGTAGGGGAGGCATAGAAGTGATCGAGGAGAGAGAAAAAAGAGGGAAAGGGACTAGAGTTTGGGCCACCACTTTTTAATCCAAATTTGCGCCTATAGACAGATGTTATACAAATCAATACGGTGATAATCTTATACTTTTTCCTTTGAAATGTGGGCCGGTTGAACTTGTTTAATATTGAATTTAAAAGAGAGAAGTGAACCCTGTAGTGCGTGTATGAAGTTCGGAAATATTGCTAATTGCAAACAAACGTTGAGAAAACAATCTCTTCTAAGGACAATCCATTGAGACTGGAAGCTGTACAGGACCAGGGTGCGATTTGTCACCCGGAGCAGTGGGAGGGGTCTTGGCGAGCAGTGGGTGGGACATGGAAACGCATGGTTTAATGCATATTGCTTTGCTCTAATTTTCAATTTTATTTTGAATAACTGTCACATACCATTATAGTGAAACTGCAATATGCAACAATTGAAAATCCGCAACTAAATTCAAGCAACTGTCATTTAACGTTATTACAGAGTTGTTATGGGAGGAATTGACGCCGCAGGTGTCTTGTCACAGTATTTTTGCCAGTCGGTGCATCTGAGATGGCATGTCGCCCATCGCATAAGCGTGTCCATTTTAAAACATAACTGGTAGGATTGAACAGTGTTGGTGGTGGCCTATTGACCTTCAAGAAAACAATAGATGAAACTGTATGAACACTGAGTTGATTTCTAACTGGTGTATCATTTATATTTATGCACGAGAAACTCCGCTCACATTCAGCTGACGAGATAGGCAGAATTTGAATTGTACCGAGTACTGAAGCATTGCCGATTAACTACTTTCAAATTGGTCTTGTACTGCCGGAACTGATTAAAGGCTTGTGACGGATCTACTTCGCACAGTTCTGGTCAGGTAAGCTATTGCTCTATCACCAAATAATGATCTTTTAATTTTTATTTTCTGGCCATGTCGATGTATAAATGGTTTAATCAGCAACACAGATAATTTTTTCGAAGGTTAAGATAAATCCCTGCCCAGTTACCACCGAGCACCAAGTTACATTTTTACTCATGCTCGGCCCGAAGCGCCGAACAACTTTCTACCTCTGCAAACGGTGAATGCATTTTCCTGCCACAGTGGCATGGAAGATTGACTTCCCTGGCTGAGATGGTAGTTTCCACTTCAGTGAGGGCTGTACAGGGTGAACAAGTAAAAACTGGCCCCTTTATGATATTAAATATCTCGGCCGCGTGTGAAGCGATTTAAATGCAATTTACAGGCCATATACCCGGGGATGTTTCTGATGTAATTGCAAAATTATGTACTGATATCTTTAGTATTTGCTGAAATATGGCCAAAAAACTAAAGAAACCCACATTTTGAAATTGACATTGCAATATAACGTCATAATAAAATGTTGTCATCGCACCAGACAAGGTCAAGGGTTACTTACGCCAACAGATAAACACAGCAGCATTATGATTGGCTGCAGGACTGTCATGATTTGCTTGGAGAAGATTTTATATTTCAGCAAGACGGAGCACCTGCCCACTCTGCTCTCAGGACCCAGGATTTTCTGGAGCAAAATTGTCCAGATTTCATCAAGAAAGATGACTGGCCACCAAACTCCCCATATATCAATCCACTTAACTCCCACGTCTGGGGAATCATGCTCGACAGATATCAAAAGTATCAGCCAAAGAACATCACGGAGTTGAAGATTGTGCTGAAGAATATCTGGGAGAGTTTGCCTGAGAACCAGATCAAGAAGTCGATACTGTCAGTGAAGAAGCGCTTGTCGGCATGTGTGAAGGCTGAAGGGGGCATTTTGAGCACCTGCTCCCACAACAAATCAACTGAAACCCCTTTAAAACGGCCATCTTCAGGGACAAATAAATAAAAAATTAATTTTTTTATCACTTTATGATGACGCCTCTTTAGTTTTTGGCCATATTTCAGCAAATACTAAAGATATTAGCATGAAATTTGGCAATTACATCTGAAACATCCCCAGGTATATGGCCTATAAATGTCATTTAAATCGCTACACATGCGGCCGAGATATTAAATATCATAAAGGGGCCAGTTTTTACTTGTTCACCCTGTAGTTGGGCAGTGGGGAGGAAAATTCCCCCTTCCCATTCAAATCTCACCCTGCACACAGTGCACAGGACACTGAATGTCAGCGTTCAGCGAATGGCATTTTGAAATGATAAATCGTGTTCAAAATCCAATATGATTGTTCCGTGTGATCACTGAATTTATGATGTATTTGTGTTTAGTCGGCATAAACTGTATCTCAGTACAATATTGCATCTAGCAAAAGTAGCAAAAGAATATAAAATCTAAGTGTTCCTATTTGAGCATCGATGCATTCAGAATACGTGCATGTGACGTTTTGATATTGATGCTCGACATTATTGAGATAAGCTTTCATTAATCATGAACTGCCCATCAGTATTAGAAAGAACTGCTGTACATTTTGGATGCAATTTTCCGTTAGGCTAAATGAAATCAAAACTTAGCCCTGAACCACGGCGTTTTGGAAACGAAGAAAGATTCTAAGCAGATATGAAGTCAACCAAAGCATTAGCTTACGCCCTTTCCAATGCTTTCAATTACCGAGAGCAGTATAATATAGATCCATTGTGAACAGGCATATGTCAAACTCAGGGTCCCCTGAGGGCCGCATGGCTCATATCGGCAATGTCATGGGGGCCACACAAAACAATTAATTGCAAGCTTTACAACTAATCGAAATCATTTAATATTTAATAAAATTTATTGCTTTATTTTTTGTTACTTCAATTTAGAAACATACAAAGTGCATACAACTGTTTCAAAATATCACACAAAAGCAGAGGCGTCATTTGGGGGGGCTGGGAGGCCGTGGCCCCCAAGAAAATGAAAATATTAATTTACAATGTATTAATGTGCAACAAAAAACAAAAACAGGGACGTCATTTGCGATTGGGGGCAAAAAACTTGATGTCGAGTAACCTGAAGAGTAACTAATCGTAAAATCGTAAAAAAAGGAGAAGCAAAAAAAGGTCGTCAACTTTTTGGAAACTCGTCAATTCGAAAAATTGAAAATTGAAAAAATTGAAAAATTTAAACAAATTTAAAAGAAAAATGTAAAAAAATTTCCGCCCCCCAAGAAAAGTGACATGACGCCACTGCATAAAAGCGATCCAAAAATCGCACAAAAGTGATCGATTTGAGAAATTGCGTTGTTTAAAAAACATTTAAATTTGTAGGCATCTTTGTGCGGACCGCAGGGCAGCTTGTAAAGAGCCGCATGCGGCACGCAGGCCGCCAGTTTGACATGCCTGCATTATGAATACATATTTCTCAAAACACAATAGTTACTTATTGCACAATTAGACGACTTTGTTGAATCGATTTAAAGTTTCACAAGACAGCGCATACCTTAAAACATCGTCTAACGTAGGCCTACTAGCACGCCAGACTCAGTAGCTAGTCTCACTGTCCCACAAATATCGGATGCTGGCAGCTTAGTAAGTAAGTAAGTAAAAATCTGGAATAAATAAGTTCACATAATTACTATGGTCTATAGGCGTAGTTGAAGAAGTTTTCTATATAACGCGTGGTTGAAGAAGTCTTTCATTACGCGTAGTAACTCCATGTAATCATTACCGATATCAATCAATATCAATCAATTACAAAGTCCTTTTAATCTAGTTTAATGTCCAAATTCTGTAATCGCTCTGTTAAAGGAAATTTAAGGACATTTTGTGTCCTTATTAAGGACATTTTGTGTCCTTATTAAGGACATTTTGTGTCCTTATTAAGGACAGGCGCCCTTAAGGATGGGCCAAATAATTTTAGTACTGTCATTATTTAAGGACATCTGATAACCCTAGTGCTAACAAGGATTTACTGTGCTGAACCACTTTTGCTTGTAACGCCAATTCGTGTGGCAGACACTAAGAGACACTTTATGCCTAACGGACGGTATAGTAATTAAGCTAATTATCGCCAGTGCATACAAACGGCGGATAATAGTAAATACTGTCATGCAGTTTAAATATCGTCAGTGTTGACATTTTCTGTATCACTGTACACACATAACTTCAGACTTCTTTAGTTAGATGGTTATTGGGACGTATGCATTTGTGTGTCTGTTTGCGTGTATGTGTGTTTAAATCCGTAGCAAAGAATTACTATGTTCTATCAATCAGTGGTGTATTGAAATTTTCGGGAGAAAAAGTCTACACAACTTTACTCCAATTAAAACACAACAATTACTTTCGATGTACAGTACATAATAATTAACCCCTTAACCGTGTATTTAACTGTAACTCAATGTAAAATGGACGGATATATCCGTTGTCCCCAGTTAAGGGGTTAATCAAACTCAGCAATATGGAAACATACGCATGCAATAAAAGTACTCTCCACATTAAGAGATAAGATGGAAGACAAAAACGAAACAATGCAGATGAGTTGAGGTACTGTGTCAGATTAACAGAGATGCTAACGGCTTGAATTAATATACTTTTGCGTTTTTGCAGCTGGCCTACACGAGAACATTTTAGAATTAGGTTTTAGTAGGCCTAATAAATTATGAACACCATATCCAAAAGGAAAAGTTGCAAGATGTTATAGGCTGAACATTTCGATAGAGATTGAACTTTATACGGTTTATAAACGTAGGTGAAAGTTTTAAATGGTGTTCTATTCTACTTTAAATATTCTATTTCTTTGTCTAATATTTTAAAAAAATATTTAACTGCGTTATTGATGTTTTTGACAGAGTCTGTTCCAATTAATTAAGGGCAATGGCCCCGTCAAAAGTTAGAAAATTTGAGCCTGGGTCTGTTTTTGGCAGACTGGGCTTGACCCCACTCGAGTTTATCAGTGAAAAGAAACCGCCTCTGTATTAGTTGAGTCCCCTACAAATCAGTGTTTAATCTAGACTCTGGACTCCGGGGGAATCTGACAAAGCCGGGAGGAAGTCAGCTAGGGGGCTGTCGTTAGTTGATGTATTATGCCAAAATTTCCGGGGCAATTTGAAATTTCCGGGGGAGGGAAAGGGCAATTCCCTCCGGAAACACGGACCTAGATTAAACCCTGCTACAAATACCATCCTTGTTCACCAACTTTTATAGCGCTAATTCATAATTCACAGAGGCATCCGCTGATGGCACATCAAATTATAATTTGGTTAATATAGATTCAAATTCAGGATATCAGACCGGACAACCAAATGACAGTCTATAGTGGATAAGTCGGGTGAAAAGATAGTTTTAATTTTTTTCTCCAAAATTTTATATTGCATTTGCAGTGGGCAAATGAGGCTGAGGCAACGAATTCTGGATTTAGGTACCCAGCTGAGAAAACACGACTCTCTGAACTGTTCGAAGTTGAGAGAGTGAAAGAATTGATGCAGATGAGTATCAAGTCGAGTAGGGGGCCTATTTGTTTGTTTGCATAGAGAACTTTTAAAAGAAGTATCCAGGTTCACTGCAATAAATGACCGTGTAAACCAGGAAGAAAATTTTGAAATGTATCCCCCATCTAATTGAAAGCAGCCAGCGGATACTTTTGCGAACTAGCGTCATGTGCTAACGTTTAGCGTTTTGTTTTGATAATAATCATGCCACTGAACTTTGAACTAAACGTTTAGCAGAATTGGTTTTAGAGACGCTAAATGAAGAGGGTTGAAATAATCAAGACGATTAGACATTGAGGCATTTGCCATGAGCATTAGTGAATGAATATCAAGAAATTTCAAGATGCGATATAAATCACGGAGGTGGAAGTGTAAAAATATGCATATTTTAATTGTAGAACAGATTTTAATTGAAAGCCTTATGTTTGGAGAAAGAGTAGAATCAAAAGTTACTCCAAGATCCCGTGAAAAAGTGATTGCCTGGATAACTGAGTCCCCGAGTCTAATAGAGATGATATAGTGAGATTTCTGTGGTTGAGACTCTGCTAAAAGCAAAACTTCGAATTAATTAGAATTTAGAAGCAACTTCTTGAACGCAATCGAAGAGATAATGTGAGAGAATGTATGAGTTTGAAGTGAAGATTTTGAGGAAAAGTTATCAATGAAATAAGAGTTTGAGTATTATCTGCACAAAGTTGTCAGTCTAAGCAGGGCCGGATTAAGGCATAAGCCAGGTAAGCCATGACTTAGGGCCTCTTTCAAACAGGGGCCCGCTGGACACTACTGTAAATTTGAAAGTTACAAATTTACACTGTATAATTTAAAAACAGTCAAATCATCGCAATTATACGATGATCGTTCTTCCAACTTTACTATACATCTGCCGTTGCAGACTTTTTGACGCCAGTGTTTCAATACTCAATCGCTTAAATAATTCTGAATATTTTGCTAACTTTGCAAGAGTGGTGGACAGATGGAATGAATTGGATGATAGGATAGTATAGCGGCTACAACTGTAAACGAGTTCAAAATAAACCTCAGTAGTTTAGGATATTAGATTGGACGGGAACAACAAAGGGTTCTCACACAGGGCAGTCCCTACTGAACCACTTTAAACCTCGTTATATTATATTATATATTAACGAGTCTAACGGTAGGCGTCACTAGATGGGGATGTGTAAATCGGCCTACTGTAGATCTGACCTAATTTGAATCGTCGCCAAGACTCGCCACAGATTGCATCACGGTAAACGTGAATTTCTTTGTCGATATCATTGACTATTTTGAAAGTAAGGCTACTGTACTTTTGCCAAATGTGCAATACAGAAAAATCAATGCCAGAAAATCTGTTAGACCAAGGCAAGCGAATGATGAAAATGCTGCTAATATACAACTTGAACCAAAGGACAGGTTTCGAATCAAAACATTTCTTCCAGTTGTAGATGCCCTCTCCATACATCTCAAACGGAGGGCTGATGTCTACTCAAACGTTGCTAAGAAATTTTCTTTCTTGACAAGCTTGAACCAACAGTTAAACCAATGCATGGAAGCAGCACATTTTCTGAAAGAATGTTATCCTGACGACATAGACGACAATGTAGTAAATGAGCTACAACAATTCTACTCTTATATCAAAACTAAAGAAATTGCCAACCCCGAACAAAAGAAAGAAATTAAACAACTGAATCACCAAGACATGTGTAATATAATTTTTCAAGATGGCATTGAAAGTGTTTTTCCAAATGTTTCGATCGTGCTGCGTATGTTTCTAACACTAATGGCAACTAATTATTGTTCAGGCGAGCGTTCATTTTCACAAATGAGGAGAATCAAAAACGAACAGAGAACTGCAATTGGCCAAGAGAGGTCAGGTTCACTTAGCTTGCTGTGTATCGAATCCGATATTTTGAGAGAAATACAGTTTGACGATATTATTTCAGAATCTGCAAGACAGAAATCAAGGAAAAAATTCTTTTTATTTTAAAGGAATTATTTGAAATTGTAAAGTTTTTAGTACTTGAAATTGAACTAAATTACATTAGTGTCGTCATTTCATAAATATAAAAAAGTTTTAATTGTTACATTTTAAAATATATGCTTTTTCGTTCGTCCCTATACAACTGATGTCAGGGGCGGGGCCTATATCATATGCTGGCTTAGGGCCACATGAAGCCTTAATCCGGCTCTGAGTCTAAGTGATGGTCCGATAGCAATGAAACGCTAGTTTCGCGTTGTATAACTCTTAGCAAATATGTCTGGTCTTCTTTCTATCATTAGGCTCTCTGCTTGAAAGTAGATCCAGGTTCCCATTGCCAGTACCTGATGAGAGGGGAGACAAGGTCACAAGGGCACATTATTATCCGGGCCCGACGACAAACAATTTAGGAACCTACATCCTTCTTCTTCAGTTCCCTGTCTGGTCCAATTAGCGCCATCCTCTCTGTCAGCAGTTTGGGCCTTTAAACATTTGTATCCCTCTACAGCCAGCATCCTGTGTAGTAACGACGTACGTGGTCTTATAATGATTATTCTGTGATACCCGCAGTGCATTGAAATTCCAGAATATATGACACTTTAACTGTCACCAAATTATTATTCGAGATAATTGGCAAATTATTCTGAAACACAGGCGAAGCATTTGTTAAGTTTACGGGATAAATAAGCTATAACTCGATCCAACGGTAGCGAATGTCATGCCTGAACAAACTGTTACGCAGACAGTTAAATAACTCTACGCAAAATAACCGCTTGAAAATTTAAATCAGCAATGCCTTCAATGATAACGGATAGTCTGAAATAGATATAGCAAGCAATTATTATAGCTTGATTGCTCAGACTAGGCAGGATATTCTTATCTTAACCTATAGGCATTGTTTGGCGCAAGGCGTGGAAGATTCCAATAGATAGCCCAGGCGAAAATGATGGTCCCTCATTTTTATGCTTACGTCCGTCTTCTCCATTTTAAAAGATTTTGCAATGATGTGGATATACAGTAACACAGATACATTGGCTAACGCGAGTGGATGGGAACGTACTGTACTTCCCTGAACCACTTACACCAGTAGCATTTGGACACCGTGCAGTCTGGGAAAGAAGCTGGGTCCCAACAATATCAATACCGAAGCTACAAAGCAAAGCAGGAATTTGTTTAAACACTATATTAGAACTTAAACTAAATGTGAATGGAAAGTATTAGGTGAAAATTATATATTAGCTAGCACAAATGTCTATAGAATTTGGAAATTTGATGATGTTCAGTTATTCTGAATTTATTCTGTTATTATTGAATAATAACTGGCAAATTTGTTGGAACCTCTGAATTACTTCGTTCCTTGATGCATCCACATCGTATTTTGCCAAATTAAGCTAAAACTCAGCTCGTTTGTTTTGGGACTCGAGGTCAGCTGTCAAAACACGACCACCTGCCTTTGCAGTCTGCCTTCCCTGACCTCTCTTACTCCTCTTCTGTCCATGATTCTGGAATAATTCTAGACTCCGAGTTAACCTTCATTAGCTCACTTTCTCGCAGTTAACATCACCTCTGCCAGCTCAGTCATGTCAACGTACTTTATACATGTCATCAGCTTCTACATTGATTCATGCTTTCGTTTGCTCCAGACTTGCGATTTCATGAAGTCTGTTCTACAGTGACTGCCTCAGAGATGGCCATGGGTCTATTTTTAGATCCCAATCCAACCCAACCCATTAAATCTCCAACCTAACCCAACCTATGCCGATAATAGGGATACTTGACCCAACCCTGTCCAACCAACCGTAATACACTATAATTTCTTCAAACCATGACTTCATTTCTGACCCAACCCATCAGTAATTTGGATAAGTCTGACCCAACTCAACTTAATCCAACCTAACCTATGAGTTAACTCAACCCATGGACATCTCTGGGCTGCCTTATCCTGCCCAAGTTAAAAGTTTCGTGTCTGGCGAACTGTTTCACTATTTTACTGGTGGTGCTCCGTCATATCTGTCATATATGGGTTTCCGGTTCCGGCACCTATGCGGCTGCCAGCACGTGTTTGTACGTGCCACCGATTCGTCATCATTCTCGGTATTTTCCGATGTTTTGCGACTGGATTTTATGCCAATCGCGAGGACTGCGTTACACTCGTCGGTTTTTCCGAGGAGTTACTCGTCGTCCTCCACTTTTTCCACGTCGTTCTTGGCAGCTTCAAGTCGGTCGCAGTCGAGCCATTTGTAACGACGTTAAAAACACGAATCGTTGCGGTTATTGTTAGTCCTTTATTAATTCTTGGATCGCCAGGTTATGTAAATTATCTTGTGTTCTCATCGATAGCGCTGATGGAGTCTGAGAGTATTTAGTAGTATATATTTTCACTTGCTTAAGATGAGAAAAGAGTAAGATTTAAAGTCTTGCAGATCGAACTGTCGCGGATAAGATTTGGCGCTGGAAGTTAATGAGATAAGTAAATTGTGACTCTCTTGTACACTGACCTCTGCATTTCTTTTAATGAAATCTGACGCCATATTTGATTTATTTTTTGTTATGTGCTTTTTGAAGAAAAATATAAGCAATGCCCCTGATTTACTTTCTGCTACGCTATTTATATTATAATCGATGGCACGTTTTATGTTAAATTCAGTCTAATTTGCTGTTTTAAATTAAAGGGTTTTATTTAATTTGGCCAGTCAGATATCCAGTAAAAGGACCTCTCTTCATTTCCTCTTTCCTCCATTTCTCTCCTCTTTCCTCCATTTCTCTCCTCTTTCCTCTATTTCTCTCTCTCTCTCTCTCTCTCTCTCTCTCTCTCTCTCTCTCTCTCTCAGGGTAAAGCACTTGAAAGCGCTGTCAAATGGCTGCTGCCTTTCCTGATACTTTGTATTGCTGAATTATTTTGTATTGCATTGTACTATTTTTAATCCCAGTTGATGACGGTTGCTTGAGCGAAACCGCGATCGCCGACCGACCGCCGTAGACTTGATGACCAGGCCCGATAAGTAGCCTAGCTGGGGCAGAAGGTGTCGTACGGCGCCCGAAATGTTAGCCAACAGCACTTGAAGGCCATGCGCTCCGGAATCCGGATCCAGTGAAAATTATCGCGTAGAAACGGTGTCATGTGCTCGTTCCAACTCGAACAGTAGAGAGCATTATCAGAATGTCATATGCTTAATTAAATGACCATGTGACAATTACATGTATGCAAAGTTATTTCCATACAAGCTAATTTTCCGAAGTTACTCAGAGTACACGATAGTTACGGATTTCATGGCTTTGTGGTTTTATCCTACGCCATTAGATTGAATGACTAAACCATTTTGTTCTCAGTTGTGTTTCTTTTTAACTTGTTGAGTTGGATTCCGCAGTCGTCTGATTTTCCGTAATTTTGCTGCGTTTCTTATCTTATAGGTCTGTAGTAGAAGACAAAAGGATATACGAAGGGAATTGTAGCAAACAGATTTGGTATTCTACGTATATTGAATTATATGTGTTGTTATTCAAGTAGTTTTATCTAAATTGATGTTTTAAGAAATTAATCTAGATTAATACTCAGCTCGTTTTATATTATAGGCTTATAGACCTATAGTGCTTAATTTTTTGCAGCACATAAACAAACTGAGATAAGACAGAGGCAGCAGTTCTACTAATTTTATTAACTTTCCAAATAAGCTTGCTTATTATTATTTCGTTACGTCTCAGTATATATATATATATATATATATATATATATATAACAATCAGATAGGCTCCTGTTTTATCTCGAGATAATCTTCTAAATTATTTTCACTGCGGCACGAAGGAAGAAATCTTCGGCCCCATCGAAACCTGCGTGCCAAAGACGTGTCCAACGAAGGGGTGGCAGTTCTGAGAATACTTGGAGGCTTTCTCGGCTGGAATGACTTCCTTAATGACGCCGGTTTTTGGCTTCATTTTGTTTTTAACTTTTTAGGGTTTTAGATCGCCGATGATTTTTGGCTTTTAACATTTTGTCATTTTAACGTTTTTAGGGTTTTAGAAAATAAATAGGCAAACTATTATAGTTCTGAAGAGCTAGTTACTCAAGCATTAAGTACTTTTTTCTAACGATTTTTTAACGAATTATCCATTAAATTGTCCATATTCTGATGAAAAGTGAAATAATTATTTTCATAAACACATTTCGAGTATATATAATTATATATATATAATTTATATATATATATATAATAACATACATGTTAAGTTAGGAATGCTAATAAAGAATAAACGACGATCTTGAGAATTTCGATGGCGAATCGTGGCGTACTTTCAATTGTTGATGACTGCAGTTCTGTTCGAAACATCGTTTGCAGTCAGATGCTATAAATGTGACTATTCTAGAAAACTTTGACCATTCATTTCAACGACACCGCATGCCTCAGTGAAATGACGCCACTCGTTTGGCGGTCAAACTTTAGAACCGTCCAGTGTGATATGCAATTTGATGGTTGGTTGCATGATGAGTTGGCCTGTAGAGGATCCGGATTCATCGGCCGGAACAAAAGGTGAGAATCATCTGGTAATTTCCGATAGTAAAGTTCTGAAAAAACCTCTCTGTTTTGCTTGTCAACGACTAAGGAATATATATGTATAAAACTTCTTTAAAACAAATGGACTTTGCATATTCCATAACAACAGTGTCCTACTAACCAGTTGCAAACTTTAAGAAATCTATTTAGTAAACTGTTTCAGAAAACTGCAGTATTTGAATTCTAATTTTAGTTCTGCGATGAGCCATAAGAAAAAGTGAAATAATTATTTCATAAAGAATTTCTAGTTCCGAATTTTGCAGGAAAGACTCCGTGATGGCGAGCATCTCATGGCAATGACTGCAGTGTGTATTTAAATGAGATTGCTCCTCATAACCTCGTCGAATAATATTTTATGCGGGGAACAAAAGGTGAGAATCATTTATTTTCCGCTGAAAAAATGCAACATCAGATCAGGACTACATAATATTTGACCAGTTGTAACACGAAAAACTATTTCGTGTTGCAACATTTGAATGTATGAGCTTAGTGGGCGTTAAAAACTGTTTATATAAATGAGATTGCTCCCATAATATTTTATGAATTCAGTGTTAATTTAACAGTTGCAGCTGGACTGTTACTTGCTAACTTTTTTTGCTCTCTTATCAACAAATATAATCACATCAATCGTCGATTAATCGATAATCATATCACTTAGTATTCATCCCTGCATAACGTTACTTGTGCTCAATGTTCCCATTTTCTTGTATCTGGCTACAGGGTCATGTAGGCGAACCAACAATATACGTTGCTCGACATTTCGCAGGTTGCCTACAAATGTAGGCTAGGCGAATCGCCGTGTCGGCGAGAAAATAAAGTAAAATCTCGTGGATTTTATAGCGGTTTGAAAAGTAGTACGACAGTAGTTGCTTATTCTTAGGCGCTTAGCCTTCCTTAAAGGTGAATGATCAGCCAAGAAATGGCCAATATATCCAAAGGGCAATGAGGCTAGGTTGCTACACAACTATGGAGGAAATGATTTCAGAAAAAGGAAGGATTTAAGCTTAGACCTGAGGACTTGAGGAGATAATGCAGGAATTATGGGAAAGGAGGATTTAGATTTTATTGTTTGACTGCTGTTGAAAAAGTCGTAGGCGAATCGTTGTGTCGGCGAGTTGTCTATTAACCGTGTTAAGCAGAGTCAACTTTCACTATGTCCTCAAAAATACAGAAGTACAGAAGCAAGCATACAGGTAATAGTAAATATACTGTAGATCTTCATCTAACCCTACTTCCAGACCCATTCCTGATCCAACATCTTACATCAAGTTACATGTATATTGTGCTAAACTAAAATAATTGTGTTTTGAAAGGAGCAAGATCGATTCGTAGAGATTGTGAACAGTTCAATTCAACTCTGACAAACAGATGCGATGGTGCAGACGGAGGATGGTTCTGTTACTGCAACACAAATCTTTGCAACAAACACTCCTTCGATAACATCCCCCCACGCAGTGGCGCCAATGGAGATTTCATCCAGAAACCATTCGGACTTCTTGCAGCTCTTCTCGTCGCAGCTTTCCTCTTCTGGCCAAATTTTCCAAACTAACAAAGAATTTGCTGTCGAATGGAAATCGCTCCTTCTATCTGGTGGACTCTGCTGAATTAGCAACATTTATTCTTAAATTTCTTAAGTCCGCTACAAAATGCGTCGCTTTTATTTCTGTTTCGGCGATTATAATAACTTTCATGAATCTAGAATTTTTTAACTTTTTCATTTAGGGTCATCTATTCAGAGAAGAAAGTAAGATATCGTTCACCTATTAGTGTTTCCAATGTTGTTTTCTACTCTTCTGCTTGAATATCTTTGGTCATGGTCTGAGAATTCGTTTGACGAGCCGTTGAAGCGCCATTAAATGCAGCTGGCTGATATACAAACTTTAACTTTAAACTAGAAAGATGCTCGCTTCGCTCGCGCTCGCTTCGCTCGCAGTGCAGGATAATACTAATCCAATACCTATATCTAATACCCAATCATTGAATTCATGCTGAACAACATTTCAATGATGTACTGTACATACGCCACCTAGCCAAGCTCTGCGCCACGTAATAATTAGGCCTATGTACGTTAAAATTGCGCAACTCCCTACGAGCCAGGTTGTCAAATTCATTTCATATCCCATAAAAATCTTTGTGGTTCTCGCGGGTCAGATTTGTACATGACATAGACACGAACTACAGTAGGCCTATTACATAAAAGAACATATAAAAAATTGTTTCAAAATTTCTTAATTAATTTCGATCGTATTTTTTAAAAATGAGTTTAATATATGTAATTTCCCATTTTCATATATTATATACTTTTTGAACACGCCATAAATAACGTAACCTTGCTTAAACATAAAGTTCTTTTTCTAGTATTCAGTCTTCAGTATTCAGCCATACACGCGGGTCGGATGAAAAGCTTTCGCGGGCCGTATCCGACCCGCGGGCCTTATGTTTGACACCCCTGACCAACGGTGTTCTAAAACAAGAACAAGTTTACGCTAAAATACTTATGCGCTGCATCGCCCAGTATCATTATATCTATAATTATTTTAATTATTATTATTAAGGCAATTATTATAGCGCAGTGGAATGGCGAAGGCAAAACCAAAGTGCGCTTTAACATGCCACCTGTATGAGAAGTTAAACAAATGAGTCTTTGATTCTTCGTAAATAACGCAGTAGAATTAGCTTCTGTAACGTTCTCAGGCAGTGAATTCCGTAAAAACTAGATTGCCGCGTGAAACCAATCTGTCACCGAAATTTGCAGTTTTGTCCGGAGGAGGAACGAGTGGTTGAACGCTACTGCTGGAGCGGAGTGGAAAATGGCGATCATTCGACGTAGATCTGGAAACGAGTTATTGTACGGATTTTAGCAGTCATTGGTCGCCCTTTGCTGGTTGCTGGGTCTCTATCGTGTGTTTTCGTCGGCAGCGCTGATACAGTTGGAGTCCAAGAACATTTAGTCGTATATATATATATATATATATTCATGTATATATATATATATATATATAACGGATAGAATTCTCATTTTTCACTTGCTCAGGCTGAGGAGAGGAGCAAAATTTCAAGTCTTGCAGATCTTACAGTCTTGGAAAGGATTTATCGATGTAAGTTGATTAGATTAATAAATCATTACTCCCTTGTACAATGACATTCGTTTCTTTGAGGAAATTTATGTACGCACTAATGCCACATTTGAGTTATTTTCTAATATGCTATGCAGGGTAAGCCAATAAAAACCGGTATTACACCCCTTTTCATTGTTATATTTCCACAACGTTTGGGTTCAAATGCATTAAATTTGGTGTAGGTCTACTGTATTGCAATATATCCTGAATGCAGCCATTTAAGTTCTTCCTTCAGACTCCAAATGGCAGCGGCGCCTCCTAGCGAAAACCAGGCTATGGGTAGGATGCATTCATCAAAAATATGCCTGATTACTAAATTTTAGGTGTGATAAGTAATAGGTATCCATATAAATTTTCTTCTTTACTTTCATTACTATCCTCTGCCTCGATAGCGTCAAAGAGATGTCTTTGTTTTATTTACGGTCTGTTTTTTGTAAAGTAAATTCTAGTAATGTCTTAATAAAATGAGGAAAAATATCAAAGGATGATCGTTTCTTAATAAAGAATGTGCTTCGGCGGAATTTTCAGGGTTGTGACAACCAGTGGCGGCTCCAGGATTTGGCAAGTGAGTGGGGGACCGTTGGGGTGGCGACTTCTAATCATGGGGGCCAACCATTTGTTGTTAGGTATGTAGTATTAAGTCTAGGGTCCCAACATGGAGGCCACTGAGGGGCCAGGCACTCAATAGGGGCACGGGCCCTCGGGCCCCCCTGCGGAGCCGTCACTGCACAAAAACATCAAATTAGTAGCAACAACATATCCAGTAACACCCTGTACATTAATACATCCGACATATTGACTATATGTAACCCTGAAATAAGTTTATCATTAACCACAGGAATTTCAGTGCCTGAGTCAATTAAGACCTTAACTTTTATATTTTGTGCTGAGTTATTACCCACAATTTCAGTATCAACATATTGCAATTCACATTTCTTAATTTTAAGCTGTGAGATGTTCTTACAATCGTTCACATCAAACGCTTCAAATGCAACATTATCAGCATGTAACTTACATTTCATAAGATTCATTCGTTGATCAGATATATCATCCACTACAACAGTATTTTCATTCTGCATGGTTACAAGAATCATTGATATTTTCATTCTGTACATCATTCTGTAGGCCTACTGCTACGATAACATCAGAATTATCTATATTAATCGCGCCACGATTGACAGTCAAATTTTCTTTTCGGACACCCGGAAGCAATATGTCTCGTGTCCGAACAGATGTAACAACGACGTGGAGGTTGCCGTTTGTGGAATTTGTCGGTGTGTCGCGTAGACCGACAAATACGACATCTGTCCAATTCAGTGCTTTTTGATTCAACTTTCCTGTCTCGTCTCGTAGACAGCTTGTAACCGTATAACCCGGTAGGTATGCTGCTGAAATCGGTCATTACCAATTTCCTTAGATTGAGATGCATTCGACTTGTAAGAAGTATTTGAATTGAAGGATTTATTTGACCAGTCATGCCTGACAAATGATTTGTCCTGCATAACACGACCCAGACCATTATTTTCGTGGAGGTCTGCCAGATTTGCAATCTCACTGGCAGTTAATCTATAATTTCCTTCTTTCAGAAGGATAAACTGCAGAGCGTCTCTGGATAACATCTTCTTTCAATTGATCTGCAACCGCCAAATCAAACAATTATACTTGTCTACTGCAGTGGCGGCTCTAGGAGTTGGCAAGATGGGGGCCGTTGGGGGCAACTTGGAGGGGCAACCATTTGTTGTTTGGTATGTAGTATTAAGGTTAGGGTCCCAACAGGAGGGAACTGGGGGCAGGCACTCGATAGGGGTGGCACGGACCCCCCTCTTGGGTCCACCTTGTGGAGCCGCCACTGGTGGCAACTTATGACAGGTTTCCTAAATAAGATATTATTACTACTACTACTACTACTACTACTACTACTACTACTACTACTACTACTACTACTACAAATTATTAAATTGACAATATCTTGTGCGCCATACTACCAAACGTCAGGAGCAAGGACATATTAGAGAGTAAATTGTACAAAGTACTCCTAATCAGTGCTTTTTCTATGAAAATGGTTGGAAACTCATTTCACATGGTTTATGTCAAGAAATAATAATTGGATTTGCTCAATGAACACTATTAATAACAGGATATTAAAGAAATAAGCGTCGTTTACAAGAAAGCGAAAGAGTCTCAAAGAGTTAATATATCATTAATTAAACTGCCCAGAGCAAGCAAACTGTTTGCAGAATACTGGCTATAGGTTATACATCAACTTCCAGAAACTGGCAAAAAAGACTTTGGAACACCGTTCCTGTGCGTTCTCAGTGAAAAAACACTGCCTCTTTGACACCCAACAAAGCAACATAAAATAAAATAGTGCTTCATTCGTCGTTTCCTCCGCGTAATAGCGAACGTCTGGTTAGGTCGTCGTCATTTTGCTTCTTTAATCAGAATCAGGCCAGAAAGTCCATGTCGGTTTCTTAGCAGGAACTTAGCATGATTTAATTAAAGTGGCTTAGGAGGCATTACTGCATGTGTGAAAACCACTAGGGGAGTTAATGGGACTTGAACCCGCTCCGTCAGTCTACTGATCCAGCGCGTAACTCACTCGGCCATCTTCCGCCGTATTCACAGGCCTGTCCATGGTACAGATTTTTCTGTCCCATTCCCACCTCATCTCATGGCAATATATACCTACTCCATATAAAAGTTTAGGTTTAATGTCTACTAAATAGAATTACATGTACAAAGTAAATGTACAATGTAAAACATGTATAATGTAAAACGACAAATTTATTAACTCTATTAACTTTTATGTCCCACCACAAAATATTGATGCAAATATTATGAATATATGAAGAAAAAGAAGAGTAAAACCTTCTAAAAAGATTTTTAAAATAAAAATTAAGAGTATCTCTGTCCCATGAGTCCCATTGGAAGGGACGGAACAGTGCTGTCCCATCCCATTCCGTGGGACGAATTCCATACGCTACTCAGGTGCATGGTGGCAAACTCATAATACAGAATTTGTTGTTATTAAAGTCATCTTATATTTTTCAATGCGCATGGAGAAGAAATCATAGAAAACAAAAAAAGATGACTTAGAAGGAGTCAGAGTAGGTGGAAAGAACACTAATAACATAAGATTCGCTTATGCTGCCTCGGAATTTGAAGCCTGGCAGTAAGAAGGTCACGATATGAAGTAGAACAAGTTTTGAACTCCAATTGGAAAAAGCAGCACGACGGAAAGGCAGCAAAGCAATGATTGTCCACGCCCAGGCCGGACTAGGGTGACCAGATTTCTTTTACGCCATTCCGGGACGCCATGATAGTAGTAGTTATAGTACTGTGAAGGCCTAAGTCATTGTAGATCTGATTGTAGATCTGACTGTAAAAGATCTTATTGTACACTGATTGTAGATCTAAAAATACAGTTGATTTACCTGAAATTAATAATAATATTAATAATTAACATATGTATTTTAATCACATTCCAAAGCCATACTCACGGTGGTCTGCCAGTTTTAAGCTTTGCATTGTCATAGCCACCCGCTCAAAGGGAACCAATCATCGTCAACCAAGTGAATAGAATTTACATAAATAAATTTACTTATGTAGCGCATGCATACCAAATTTACAAAAGATACAGTGGCTCTGTATATTTGTTGGCTTTTATATTACAGTGTAAGTTCTGTTGGTTGCAAAATAAAATAGCAAAAATATAGGTATTTAATTATGGAAAAATCCATTCCAGGACGTCTCATTGTCCCGGAAAGGACCTGTCCGGGACGCGGGACATTTTATTTCATTCCCGGACTGTCCCGACCAATCCGGGACACCTGGTCACCCTAGGCCGGACGTGAACCAATGTCAGTTGTTTTAGGAATTAATATGCAGACTGAAAGACACAGTAACACAAAAGTTAACATGGAAAACTGCATGACACGCTGGCGTTTATCACTATCGTTCCACGTAGCTCATATTTTTGATGAACGCAACCTACCCATAGCCTGCGTGGTTATCGCTAGATGGCGCTATTGCACTTTAGAATTCGAAAGAGAAGCTTAAATGAGGCCTACTGCAGTCAGGAATCAGAATATAAATACAAGGGCGCAAACCTGGTCAGAAAAACGGTCATGCCTTCATTTCTCAACACAAAAGTGACAAAACGCATTGTCTGGTCAGACTTTTCAGGACGCTAAAGAAGAACAAAAAAGTGCTGACATTTTTGCTTGTCGGACTTTAAAGACGTTAAAGATGCAAAGAAATAGTGATGACCTTTTTGCACTTTAAAAGCATTTTCAAAGCAAAAAACACCAATGTCCACATCATTAGGGATATAAACTCTCCAAAAATACCCATGTCAGGACATGAAGACATGGGTCGTGTTCGCGTTCGTGGGCAGAAGTGCACAAAATTTCATGCATTTTGACCAAGTATTTATGAAACTATTTACAATGAAGCAGGGTGGTAATGGTTCTATTGGCCCACTCTGTATAACTCATTCTTTAGAGACGCATCTTATGTTTAAATTCTTCTGCGTTTTGTAATTTTAAATTAACGGACTTCTATGCTATATCTTATCCAATAATTTCCTTTGTCCATTGATTAATTAATTATGTCAGTCACGATACACGGCAGATGTTATAAGACATGCCATTGACAACCAAACTTTATAATCGACGGAACGTTTGACGAAGCGTCTTTATTGCAGCTTGACAAGTCGTCCTGATTGCCTGTACGTTGTACGGCAGCACTGGGGGGGGGCGCAGTACCCCGTGTGGCGCCGTAGGACCTCCTGGGGACGCATTCCCCCGTGTTGGGCCGTAGCCTGTAGCCTGTAGACCCTGCAGGAATGGGGCGCAGCCTCCCGTCGTAAACCAAGCCCAAGCCGACGTGGGGCCGTAGGCTCTACTGAGGCGCAGCCTCCAGTCGGAGACCAAGCCCAAGCCCCCGAGGGAGGCCCTAGGTCCCACTGAGGGGCACAGCCCCACGTGTGGGACCGCAGGTCCTACTGGAAGGTGCAGCCCCCATTTGAGGCTGTAGGCCTTAACTAGGGGCGCAGCCCCCGTAGGAGACCAAGCCACAGCCCCCGAGGCACAGCCCCGGGGGAAAAAGGGTCCCAGCTCCTCGTGGAAGCAAAACCTCTTTGGGTCCGTAAGCCGAAAAGGAGCCGTATGACCAAAAGGGGCCGTCGGTAACACTGGGAGGCCCATCCCCCGTGGGAGACCAAATCCCAATGGAATAGTAGGCCCAAACTGTAGTCGTATGTTCCTTTATGGTGTGCAGCCCCTGTGGTGGGTTGGGGGGTCAAGACAACCCAGTTAGCACATAGGAAAATTTTAAATGCTAATCTACGCATTCACTTTGCACTTTCAGATTTAAATTTTTTTACATGTAATAACATGAACTTTTGCAATAAATCTGGGAAGGAGATAGCCACTCTCCCTCGTCATTTTTGACGAGTAACCGCTAGTATATATATATATATATATATATATATATATATATATATATATATTAGGTGTCCCTTAAAAACCAACTTTCAAAAAAATCAGATCTGACCTTTAAAAATGGTTCCATTCTGATAAAAACATTTATTAAAAAATTAGAAGAAAACATTTCACTGTTTACAGGTAGCTCAAATGGGTCAAATTTATGAAACATTAAATTTGAGTCATTCCGATCAATTCAACCAATGGCTCCAGCTCGACCATCTCAAAAATTATGAAATTTGCCAAAATGCTCCCAAACATCCATCTGAAAGATTGCAAAATTTTAGCCTGCTCTCTTGAGTAATGATTGAGACATTCAACTTTTATAGTACCTGGGGTAAACAATTTTGGCGTTTCGGATAGCCTATAGAAATTTCTCACAATTTCAGACCTCTATAACTTCAGAAATATCATAGCTAGGGGGCTGAAATTATCTGGACTTATTCACTACTAGTAGTATTTTATAAAACAAGAGTAAGACTTTGTCTTTTGGAAAAAGTGTCCTCACTTCAGAGTCACAAAAATGGAAGAAAAAATTACTCTTTTCCTGATATTCAATGTTTAGCTCTCAATAGGGAACCGTTCTCTTTATTTCAGAGTTGTAACTTTTATTCTGTAAACTGTCCAGTAGCTATATTTTCTCTCGTTGCAAACAGATTTCCCATATTGTCAATTATACATCCTTATACAGGATCTATAAATGGCAGCGCCAAAGATTCCTGCAGGAACTGGAGTTGCACAAGCAAATGCAGTCTTTGAAGCACTCAATTCGTGGCAAATTGTTGACAACGTGCAAGGATTGTGCCTTGATACGACAAGCAGCAACACTGGTCTTGAATTAGGAACTTGTGCAATACTAGAACAGTTGCTTGGGCATTATCTTCTGCACTTAGCAAGTTGACACCATATATTGGAACTGGACACTGGTGCTGCTTTCATTGAGGTAATGGGTTCATCTTCAGCACCTGAAATCCTTCTCTTTAAGATATTTCAATCCAATTGGTCCCACATTATTCAAGATTGATTTGAGGATTCGTCGACTGACGAGGTAGCTGCATCTTATAGGCCCTATATCCAACAGCAAATAAAAAATTAGTGAGTTTCTTATTGTCAGCTCTGACGGAGGCTCAACCACATGATGATTACCGTGAGCTGATGGAAATAACTCATATTTCTCTGTGTTTCACCACTTCATGAATGGCATTTCTGCACACCTGGTGCAATTCACAAGTCATGCTAGATGGCTAAAGTCATCCACGCCTTCAATGTATATGGATGTTTAGGTCACTGTTCGCTCACACTGGTTGAGAGAAGAAAGGTCTGCATGACCTGTGTATATTTTATGCGTGCTATACGTAAAAGCTTGGGTCATGGCACTGTTCACTGTTGCAGCCCCTCTTAAGGACCTTACACTTATGAAGTCACTCTTGACATACCAATCAGTCAATCCAGCAATTTCTCGAACAATCTGATGGAAGCTCGCAGATCACTTGTCGTACCTTTAGGAGAAGTTGGTCGTCTTGGCCTTCTTTGACAGCAATGTACCAAATGATGTCAAGCACAACATGGTTACAGCTATGTGTCAAGTTGATGGTGAAGATTCTCCGCACAAACGTGCCAAACTCATCGAAATGACACTGCCTGCATTGGAAAACAAGTCACTTGCTGACTTCGTGATGAAAAACACAAGGTCATTTTTCGCTAAGTTCAAATTAACTCAGACCTTTTTGAGCCTACCAACTTCAGAGTGGGAAAGTAATGATGAATACAAGGCAGTTGTTTCAACCATTCAAAAAATTGCAGTCACAAATGACCACGCAGAGCGAGGCGTTGATTCAGCAGTTCTCTGGCAGTCTGACTAGGAGTGAAGAACAGCTGCAGTACCTACAGTACTACAGTTCATAGCTGAGAGTCAAAAACAATACCCAGAGGCCCTCAAACGTTTGTTAATGGGTCAAAATGAGGATTTGGCAATGCATTCAAACTGAAAATCAACAGTGAGCAATGAACATCTAGTTAAGGACACTTTCTAGTGTTTGAGCAACCTCTAAATGTCTCATTACTTGAAAACAAATTTCAACACAGTGTTTTTTCCATGAACTGAACCATTTTATGGGGTCAGACCGCATTTATCACAAAAAATTTGTTATACCATTGACGTAAGGGACACCCTAATATATATATATATATATATCATCATCATCATTAACCGTGGGCTCATCGCCCGTTGGTGTATAATGCCATCTCCACAGTTTTCTGCCATTCTTTCCTGTCCGTTGCTCTGTGACTAAGATCCTGTAAACTGCTTCCACACCATTCTTCAATATTATCACACCATTCCTTGTGTGGTCTCCCTCTCTTATTGGCACCCTCCATTATTCCAAACATTAGAGCTTTGATCTTTCTGTCCTCTTTCATTCTGCATATGTGTCCGAAAAGTTGGAGTTTCCTTTGTTTTACTCTTTCCAGCATGGTTTGTTTGGGCTGAATTCTCCTGTATAGTTCTTCATTTGTGATTTTTTTCGACCCATCCGATTCGTAGTATTTTTCTATAACATTTTTTTTCAAAGGCTAGTATTTTTCTTTCCAGGTCTTTGGTGATGGTCCATGTTTCGCATCCATATAAAAGCTGCTGAAGATACAGGTTTCAGAGTATTTTCTTTTTGTTTCAGTGCTTATTGATTTGCTTTTCCAGATCTTATCCATTGCCATCAGTTGATCTAGAGCTCTTGCTGCTCTTCTTGCGACCTCTTGTCTGCAGTCTAAGTCATGTGTCATATTGCTTCCAAGATAGGTGAAGTTTTCTACGTTCTCTACTTCTATTCCATTTACTTTAATTTTTCTTTTGATCTCTTTGTCGCCAAACACCATTGTCTTTGTCTTCTCAATGTTTATTGACAGTCCATAGCGCTCAGCTTCATTGCTCAGTATCTGTACCGTGTTTTCCAGATCATCTTCATTTCCCTCTAGGATGTCAATATCGTCAGCAAACCTAAGGTTGTTAAATGAAAGTCCCTGAACTGTTATGCCTTTTACATGTTCTTTGACTTTGTCCATTGCTCTTTCCAGGTCTGTGATGAAAACCATAGGTGATATGTTATCTCCTTGTCTTGTCCCTCTGCTTGTTTTAAACCATTATCCAAGTTCTCCTCAGATTCGCACTGCTGATCATGAGTTAATGCTGATGTCTTTAAACAGTCTAACCAAATTTTGGTCCACTCCGTATGACTAGAGTACAGCCCAGGTTATTGTTTGATCTATGGTGTCAAATGCCTTTTGAAAATCTATGAAGCAGCTGTAGATTTTCTTGTTTTTCATTCGCGCTTTTTCAGCCAGTAATCCCAATGCTAGTATCTGTTGCGTTGTGCTTCGGTCTATTCTAAACCCTGCTTGCTCATCAGCCAGGTATTCTTTCATGTGGGTTTTAAGTCTTTCGTTCAGAATGATCATTAGTACTTTTCCAAGGTGGCTTAGCAATGCTATCGTTCGATAGTTCTTGCATTCCATCATGCTTCCTTTCTTGTGTATTAGTATCAGTATTGATTTTGTCCATTCAGCTGGCATCCTACCTACCTTCCATATCATGTTACATAGTTTGTGCAGTTCGTTTATAATTATTTCGCCACCACATTTGATCATCTCTCCTGTAATCATGTCATTTCCAGGACTCTTATTATTCTTAAGTTTTCTGATCGCCATTTCTACTTCTTCTTTCAGGATGTTGTTGTCTCTGTCACAGTCGAAGCAGGGCGGTGATATTTTCTGTAATTCTTCTACAAGTTCCTTCTGTACTGCCGGGTCTGCCTGCGCCTTGTATAGTTCACTGCAATAGTCTGTCCATCTTTGCATGACTTCTTCTTTTTCCATTAGCAATTTGTCATCTTTGTCTTTGATGGCCATTTGTTTTGGATTCCATTTTCTATTTATGTCCCGGGTTAGCTTGTATGCTTCTCTTGTCCCTTGGGGACAAGGGAGATGAGGGGGACAAGGGAGATGAGAGAGGTAGTACCTTTCCCTGATCCTACAGATCAGGACTGGTCCTCATCACTCCCAGGGTCAAGTGATGCGCAATACATAGCCTCTCCTTGTGCCAAGACCGTCTGTGCGTGATGAAGAATCACACCCTACTAGAGGTGTCCCTGTTACGCAGAACACAGCGGATCTAGACTGGGAAGTCGAAAAACATCCCTGGCAGTGGCAGACAGCGCTTGCCAGTACTATCCTGAGGCTATATGCGAATGACGCAGGCAAGGCTCAGAATAGAATATTCACGGGCAAGGATGGAGCATCTATCTAGTCTGGCCGTGAAACTGCAACAGAGCCACAAGATGTGGACCATCTTGTCAGATGAGTGTCGATGCTCTGACAATCAAGGATAAACACGACTGTTATATGATGCCAAGACTTACAGAAAACACATGCCGGCTCGGACGTCGCCCGGACAAACAAGGTCCGCGTCCCCAACTGAGCAATCGGGGTTGGGTCGAAAAGTTGGCTACTGAAAGGCTTAAGCCAACATCAGATATACTTTCAATAGGTACATGGAATGTACGCACATTATGGGCACCCGGCAAACTGGAGCTACTGAAAACAGAGATACAAAGATACAGATGTGACATTTTAGGATTAGCAGAGATGAGATGGACAAAATCTGGAGAGATAGGTGGTGGAGAGGTGATATGGTCTGGAAATGAAAAGAAACATGAGGCAGGGGTGGGATTTCTTCTCAGCAAAAGAGCAAGACAGGCCCTGATAGGATACAAACCTGTGAATTCAAGAATCATAGTTGCAAGATTTGAAGCAAGACCATTCAACATATCCATAGTTCAGGTCTATGCACCAACAGCAGAAAGCTCAGAGGAGGAAATAGATCTCTTTATGCAGATTTGATAGCGACCATAAAGGAGATACCAAAGAGAGATGTAATGATCATTGGTGGAGACTGGAATGCAAAAATTGGCACAGATAGATCTGGATGGGAAAGGGTGATGGGAAAATATGGAATCGGTGATAGAAATGAAAGAGGGGAAAAATTACTGGAGTTCTCTCTACAACACGAGATGGTCATTTGCAACACCAAGTTCCAACAGAAGAACTGCAGAAAGTGGACATGGAGATCTGGAGATGGGAGGACTAAGAACATGATAGACATGATCCTAATGCCCAGAAGATGGATCACTGCAGTCCAGTTGTGCAGGTCTTTCCAAGGTGCAGATATTGATTCGGATCACAGCCTCGTGCTTGCGAACATCAAAATGAAACTGAAAATACGAATAAGAAGACCATTCCAAACATCAAGAGACATCAGTAAGTTGGGAGAAAAGGATTTTGAGCAATCTTACCAAGAAAGACTAGAATTTAAGATCAGAAATGCACCATGGAGCCAGATGGAAGAGCAAGATATTGATAAGAGAGCTGACGGGATAGCAGGAGTGATACGAGAAGCTTTTGAAGAAACAGTACCAGAAAAGGAGAAAATCAATAAGAAATGGATTACAGAAGCAACCCTCAAGCTTGTGGTTGAGAAGAGGGCCTAAAAGTTAGACGTGATTTATCTGATGCAGCTGAAAAAGAGTATAGATTAAAATGTAATGAAGTTAAGAAGGCTGCAAGAACAGACAAAAATAATTGGCTTGAAGACCAGTGCAAGATTATCCAAAAGTACCATGGTGAGTTTAAAAAAAAATATATATATATATATATATATATATAGCCTATGGCTAAACGATTGGTAGTTTTGTCAACTGGCTCCCTTTCCTGATACTTTGTGTTCTTGTATCGATGCATTCAATACACAATTTTTCCACGCCGACTAGTCTCTCCGAAATTACATTTATAGCCTCGGGTTTTACGACTCTATGGTTCGATAATGCTCAACTGTATTAAACTGCGTCGCATTGATGGTTATCTTGGCCTGACCTATTCGACATAAACAATCTCTGCGTTTTTGGATAGGCCTATAGACCAAGCCCAAGCCCCCGAGAGAGGCCCTAGGTCCCACTGAGGGGACACTGAGGGGATACCGCTGTTTTAATTGAACCAATATATTTTGTTTCCAGTTGCATTTTGGTTTTAACTGGATCTGTCTCTGGCTTGAAATGAATGCCGTATTCAGATGAATGGTCGCAAACTCGTAATACAGATTTTGCTGTTCTAGCCATCTTGCATATATATAATTATACACGGTGATCACGAAAATCGGGACCCCCTATAGATTAATGAATATAACTCAACGAAAAGTCAACTAATATTCAACAAAGTTGTAGTACGTGTACTTTAGATAGTTCTAATGATATTCCACTCATAGTTTGTCCCAAACGAGGGGACACGCACGAAGACTCCTACGCAATTGCTTGAATGACGCATCAATGATTTTAATTGAACCAATTGCATGATTTTGTTTCCTCAATATCACGGACTTTCGCATTTCCTGCACAACACTCCAAATTTTATAATTCACCAGATTCAAATCCTGTTTGCGGCCAGAGAGTGGCGGATCTCCGGCGTTTCGTTACCAAACAGTTCAACTGTCTTTTGAGCTCTGCGTGCCGGTGCGCCGTCCTGTTGGAATGTGTAATAATCTGAAAAGTTCCGTCCGGCAGCAGTCCCTGCATCAGATGAATACTGTCCGTTAACCCCGGCGTAGCTGTACGACCGAGTGCAACTGATTTTGCGCCAGTGATGTCCTTCTTTCTTGTACCAGCTGCAGCGTAGAGGCGAAATATTTTTTGAGGATCGAGACTGCCTATAATATAATTAAAATTTATGATTGGTCGAATTGTTAAGTTATACTATTAATCTTATCCTGATCTTTCGTGATCACATCTTATATCTATATCTTATATATTTTATACATCTTATACATCTTATACATCTTATACATCTTATATCTTATACATCTTATATCTTATACATCTTATACATCTTATATCTTATACATCTTATATATATATATTACATTATATATATTTCATTGCCTATATGAAGAAGAAATCATGTAAAAAACGAAGATGACTTAGAAGGAGTCATAGTAGTTGGACAGAACATCAATAACCTAAGATTTGCAGATGATGCATGGCAGATGATGCAGCGATCAGATTCACAGCAGAAATTGCAGGAACTTCTTAATCAAGTAAATACAGAAAGCGATAAGAAAGGTTAAGAGTAAATATCAATTAACCAGGCTCGTCGGAACAAATTTTCAGCAGGGGTGCATTTACAGTATTTCTCAAGATTAACCTTTTTGGCAAAAATGTTTTTCCACAATCAACCTTAGAATCAATTTTTATGTGACATGGGTGACCATTTGGGCATGTATTTGAAGTATATTTGCTCATAATTGATAGCCAGACAAAATATTATCATGTGCCATGTTCCCATATGATAACGTTGCCGGATAAGTGCAATGTCCCCATATGGGAACATGCCATTATTTATTGTAATATGTCAAGCGATGATGTCAATCACCGTACTCGTAATCAAATCTTATGGCTCGTGATAATTTAAGGCAGTCAGAAGATGCAACTTCCTGCATAACTAGAACAAAAATTACTCTAAAACACGTTCAGCAATAATGCACCAAGTGTACAGTCAAAACGCATTGATTATGAATCAATGGTGTGAGTGATAGATACATTGCAAAAAAAAGGTCGTCACCTCCTTTCGTCCTCTTTTAAAAGCCCTGACGAGCAAAATAAAGTCATCACCTTCCTTTATCTTCTTTTTAGCAACCTAATAGGCAAACAATTAAAAACAGCCTTATCTTCCAGGGGTGCAGTGTACCCCCTGATTTTTCCAGGAGGACTACGTGACTCATCGTATGTTAATGTTTCAATTACGTCAATTTCGGGTCTACCTGTTTGTTACCGTTTTTCTTCGTCATGTGTTAGAGCAATGTTAATTACGTTAGATTTTTCGAATTCTTGAGTAAATCTTCTCAACTATCGTATTTTTATTTCCTTCGTAGCTTAAATATCATGAAGGTTGCATCGCTTAAAAATCGAACGGGATTTATTGGCACACCCTGTACAGTATATAACAATCGATAAGCTTCTGTTTTATCGTAAGACGAAGTTTCTGATAACTTTCTAAATTATTTTCGTCAAGAAATTTCGAGTTCAGAATTTTGCAGGAAAGACTCCGTGATGGCGAATCGTCATCTCATGGCGTTGTTGATGACTGCAGCTCTGTTCGAAGCATCGTTTGCATTCAGATGCTATAAATGTGACTATTCTAGAACTAATTCTAACGACACAGCATGCCTCAGTGAATCCTCGTCGGTCACTAGAACCGTACAGTGTGATAGTGGTTGGTGCACAGAGCACACAGCCGGAACAAAAGGTGAGAATCATTTACTTTCCGCTGAGAAAAATGCTATTAAAAGTAAGAATGCCTGCACGGACTACATAATATATTGACCAGTTGTAAACTTGTAACACGAAAACTATTTCAGAATGCTCGTGCAGCAACATTTGAATCTATGAACTAAGACGTATCGGGCACGAGCCACTCAAAACTGTTTATATTAATGGGATTGCTCTCATAGCCCAAATGATATTTTGCAGGAAAAACTTTGAAAAGGAACATCAGATACAGTCTAACAGATTTAGATATAGGCATAAGATGAAAGAACTTGCATGGATGTATGTTGACTCAACAACTTAGAAAGGCAACCAAGCTGTTAGCTTCAGTCAAAGGCTTTATTCCCATTTTTAAATCAGAAAATCTTTGACTTTAACAGCTGACACACTGTGTTATAGGGACCTGAAGAACTCGCCGACACGGCCATTCGCCTACATTTGAAGGCGAATCGCCGTGTCGGCGAAATGTCAAGCAATGTTGGTAAGACGGTTCGCCGAAATGACCATGCATAAAAAAGTTATAAGAATAAAATTCTATTGTGCACATATTTAGCAAAGTGCACAGCTAGATATATGACTAATAAAGTAACTGAACAAATTTACAATTGGCCAATGTTTTCGACAATACCGAGCCAACACGGCCTTCTTCTACAGTAGAGGGCTAAAATAATGTCAGTTGGTGCGCCCATCTTAGATTTGCTTGTCTGAACTTGACACAGAATTCAGTGTTAATCAACAGTTGCAGCTGGACTGACTCTAACTTTTTTTGCTCTCTTACCAACAATATAATCACATAAGTCATAATCGTGTATCACTTAGTATCCAAGCATAGCGTTACTTGCGCTCAATGTTCTCATTCTCCTGTATCTGGCTACAGGGTCATGTAGGCGAACCAACAATATACGTTACTCGACATTTCGCAGACACGGTGATTGCCTACAAATGTAGACGAATTGCTGTGTCGGCAAATCGTCCTGTCATCAAAAAAGAGTAAATTAAATTCTGCGAAAAAATGAAGCAAACTATCGTGGATTTTTATAGCGGTTTTAAAAGTAGTACAACAGTAGCTGCTTATTCTTAGGCGCTTAGCCTTCCTCAAAGGTGAATGATCAGCCAGGAAATGGTAACTATATCCAAAGGGCAGTGAGGCTAGGTTGCTACACAACTATGGAGGAAATGATTTCAAAAAAGGAAGGATTTAAGCTTAGACCTGAGGACTTGAGGAGATAATGCAGGAATTATGGGAAAGGAGGATTCAGATTTTATTGTTTGACTGCTGTTGAAAAAGTCGTAGGCGAATCGTTGTGTCGGCGAGTTGTCTATTAACCGTGTTAAGCAGAGTCAACTTTCACTATGTCCTCAAAAATACAGAAGTACAGAAGCAAGCATACAGGTAATAGTAAATATAGATCTTCATCTAACCCTACTTCCAGACCCATTCCTGATCCAACATCTTATATTGTGTTAAACTAAAATAATTGTGTTTTTGAAAGGAGCAAGAGCGATTCGAAGAGACTGTGAAAAGTCCAATACAAGTCTGACAAACGGATGCCGTGGTGCAGACGGAGGATGGTCCTGTTACTGCAACACAAATCTTTGCAACAAACACTCCTTCGATAACATCGCCCCACGCAGTGGCGCCAATGGAGATTTCATCCAGAAACCATTCGGACTTCTTGCAGCTCTTCTCGTCGCAGCTTTCCTCTTCTGAACAAATTTTCCAAACTAACAAAGAATTTGCTGTCGAATGGAAATCACTCCTCCTGTCTGATGAACTCTGAGACCTCATCTATTGAGTGATTTTCTTCGTCTATTCTTAGATTTCTCAAGTCCACTACGGACGGCTTCGCTTTTACTTATCTTTTTCGGCTATTGAGGTGACTTTCATTAGTCTAAATTTTTTTAAAATGATTCATCTATTATGAGATGGAAATAAGATCTATCAGTGTCTTCGTAATTGTTTTCTTGGCTTATATCTAAATATCTTTGGTCTGAGAATTCCTTTGAGGAACCGTTGAAACGTCACTGAATGCAGTTGTTCATATTCATCTGATACATCAAGGCAGGGGTCTCCAAAGTTTTTCAGACGCGGGCCACATTGCTGACTTTTTGGACGCTCCGCGGGCCACATGCACAAGAAATCAAATTGAGAAAAATACACTATACAGCGAATGAATAACTGACAATAACAGTCTATTTATTGCTGAATTATGATGCAGTGTATAATGCAGACTGTAGAATATCAGTTGCAATTTAAATGCTTTTAACTACTGTGTGATTAATTAATGAAACTGCATTCCTGATAAAATTGCATCAAACAGTGGATCAAAGTGTGTAATCTGACTAGTCTCTATAATATAGATAAGGATCTGAACTGTTCATCAGATAATGCTGACATGAAGAAGGGTTTGACGTACTTCATCTTAGAAAATATTTTTTGCACAAATATGCAGTTTCAAAAGCAGAAATGAATTCACGAGGAAACTTATAAAAATTTATTAAACTGATCAAAGTGATCATATGGAAGGCGTTGATATAATTGTATCAAATTTCCTTCCTTAAATGTGCCCTTCAGGATATCAATGGATTGTAAATCAATAATTTCCATTTGCAAATCAGCAGATAAGTCTTCAATGACAGAGTCAACAGAATTTTCAAAAAGTCTTCTTTTCATGGAACATGGACGTCATGCATCCAGATCACAGAAACGTTCCTGGAACTGTTTTCTGAAACTTGAAATGATATCTTGAGCAAACACATGGGAAGGGAGTTACTGCTTCTTGGCTACATTTGTCAAATTGTTACAGCGTGAAAAGTGACTGAATCAGGGTCTTCTTGATGACTGATTCTCAAAAAGTGCCAATTTCTGACGGAGCGCTTTAATCTTTAATCGATTATTAAAATAATTAAGATGAATGAATAGATCTGCTGAAAATGCTAATTTCCAAATTTCCAGTAGACACCTTCTGTGAGCAACACCAGTGGACGGTTCCTGTCATTTGAAGATCAAAATATCGAGTCAGGACTTTCTCACAGCTAAGCCATCTCACTGGAGTATGGTAAGGTAGGTCTGGAAACTCAGATTCGATTTCCTTCAGGAAATCACAGAATGGGAGATGAATGAGTCTATGAGATAGCGTGTATCTATGGTCAAGAGTAATATAGCTGAAAGTCGAAGCAAGTTAAAGTTAAGGCTTATATCTCTTGACTAGACACAGCCGGCAAAAAAGATTCCTATAATAAATTTACGCACGTAACTTATTTCTTGCCGTGGGCCGGATTAAAGGCCTTGGCGGGCCGTATCCGGTCCGCGGGCCGTACTTTGGAGACCCCTGCATCAAGGCGCAACGAAACCCCGCTCTATGCACAGACTGTATTTGACTCAAATCCATTCCAGACCGCACGATAAAAGATCCAATAATACGCCACACAAACCTACCCTCCTCTTCTCCGTTCCGTTCCCATTCCTACCCCTCTCCACTCATTTTCGCACTCTTCCCTTCCCTTCTCTTTTTTTAACCCACACTATCTCATTCCTCTATCTCCCTCACTGTCTCCTATCAATATTCCCACATCATCCCTCCTATCTAATCCATTCTCTTCGCTTCCCCGCCCTCGTCATCTTGAAGTGCTACTAATTTCCAATGCCTCTGTATTTGCAATGACCATCAGCATTGACAGCAAGTCGCAAAGGCAAGCATTTAAACATGTAGAAAATTGGGAATATATTTAAGCGAGCGACCTTTTCCCTCTTGGTCAACTAGATGTGGCGGTATCACGAACACAAAACCTGACAGACATCAAACTGCTCATAAAGCCATGTTCCGGTCAAGGACATATCATTGGACAAAAAATGTAGAAGCATTGTAAAAATATAGTATGCCGTACAGGAAAGCATTTGGCTACATAAAATCGGGTGGGAAACAGACTAGTTCCCCGTCATTTTTGACGGGCAAACAGTTAGTAATCAAATTGAATTACGGCCTTTAATAATATAGAACACATATAGGCCTACTCAACATAACACTGACAACCGAGGACGGATCTACAAGGAACACAGAGCACAGCCTCTCTCCAAATCCGCCTTCCAATTTATTTTGTTTTTGCCGATTTCTCATCATGGTGAAAAGATAAAAGCTGTAAAGAAAAGATTAAATAAGTGATTTTCTTATCTCGGTTCTTAAAAGAATCATTTTGAAATGAATTATAACAAGATGGAGGAGGTCTGCGTTTGCGAATAAAGTTATATATATAACAACATGCGGGGGAGGGGAAACAATTGGAAGGAAGGGCGGTTTAAGATGGAATTTAGTTAGATTACAAAAGTTCCCCCTCAAAACTGAAATCAGCTATCCACCCCTCGCGGGTCAACCCGGCAGAAAATGCAACAAATCTTCTCTTCGAAGTCGCATACAACGCGGTTACTATGAATGTCCTCCGCTCTTTATGACATCTCTAAAGCGGTCGTAAAATTCTCGAAAAGCAATATCAGTGAGCAAGGATCGATGGATCAACCATATACATTGTCATTCGGCGATGACGTTGACAAGATCTGCAAGTCATAATACTTTCATATAATTATTCGGTCTCTATGACGTATCCGTAACAGAGTCGATTTTGACACAGCCGCCTCAATAGCCGGTTCCATGGTTAACAGTTGACTAGACTACTGCAACTCTGTTCTTTACGGCATCCCGGGATAAAATCTACAAAGCCTGCTGCGGATGCTGAACTCACTAGCTGTATGTAAAGCGCGCCGATCAGAACACATCACACCAGGGGCGTAGCAAGGGTGTCCGGCGCCCGGAGACAAAACATACTGATGACGCACCCCCCGTAAATTTAAGAAAAATCTCAACTTCACAAAAACAACTAAAAACCCTGACAAGCAAAAAGAGGTCGTCACAACTTTATTTATGCTTATTTTTACTTTTTGCTACCATGAAACTCGATTTTGGCGCCCTCCCACCTCGGCGCCAGGGGACATATGTACCCCACCCACACCTAGCTACGTCTATGCATCACGCCGAGCCTCGCTCGTCTTCATTGAGAATTAGTGGCTCCAGGAAACTGCTATGGCGGCACACTCATCAATCATTCCCTCACCAACCATTCCCTCACCAACCATTCCCACGCCAACCATTCCCTCGCCAACCATTGCCTTTCCAACCATTCCCACGTCAACCATTCCCTCATCAACCATTCCCTCATCAACCATTCCCTCACCAACCATTCCCATGCCAACCATTCCCTCACCAACCATTCCCTCGCCAACCATTCCCTCACCAACCATTCCCACACCAACCATTCCCTCACCAACCATTCCCACGCCAACCATTCCCTCATCAACCATTCCCTCACCAACCATTCCCATGCCAACCATTCCCTCATCAACCATTTCCTCACGAACCATTCCCACACCAACCATTCCCTCACCAACCATTCCCACGCCAACCATTCCCTCACCAACCATTCCCATGCCAACCATTCCCATGCCAACCATTCCCTCACCAACCATTCCCACCCCAACCATTCCCTCACCAACCATTCCCACGCCAACCATTCCCTCACCAACCATTCCCACGCCAACCATTCCTCACCAACCATTCCAACGCCAACCATTCCCTCACCAACCATTCCTTCGCCAACGCTGTTCTGTCTGTTTAGAACAACTGTCCGTGAATCGTCACTTCTTACTTAACTGTTTCTCTGATTGTTTTGAAACGACTGTGCAAGACTTCACTCAACTGTCCGGCTTACGCTGTTTAGGACATTTGACTCAACCCACGCATATGATTCTTCACTTAGTGGAGGTATGTCAAACTCAGTTCATATAGCGGGCCACATAAAAGTCTTTCTGGCTGTCGCGGGCCTGATTAGTACATAACATTAACACGAACTACAGTACAGTAGGCCTATTGCAAAAAAACAGCCTATAAAAAATTTACCCATGTCTAACTTTTAGTATTCCATTTTTATACTGTTAATGAAAAATAAAAGTATCTTTAATTACCATTCTTGTTAAACTTCATGTTTTGTAGTCATAAATATTTATTTTTTGTTGATTTTCATATATGTACTTTTCGGACACGTCTGAAATAGTTGCTTTGTTTAAACATAAAGTATTTTTATTGCATTCAGCCACAAACACGCGGGCATATGAAAAGCTGTGCGGGCCGTATGTTTGACCCTCACGAGTCTTAGTAAATGACTTAATAATATGCGTTAACAACTACGCAATAATAATAATAATAATAATAATAATAATAATAATAATAATAATAATAATAATAATAAAGAAATTAATTCATAATTTTACACGTACGTTATATATGGATCTCGAAACTGCTGGTGATGGTGATGCTGGTGAAATCAGATTGAAAGCGCGAATGCATCTGTGTCATAAAACGCACCATTTGCAAATTGAATGGGGACCATTCTGATATCAGAACTGCTAAATCTTACTAGACCTATTCGTCTATTCTATTCTTCTATAAGGCTGCATTGCCTGGCGTCGTCCAAGTTGAATCGAGTGATTAACAACTACTGTAATATCGAGCTGTGTTTTATGTTTAATTTTACTGAGTAAGTAAGTAACATCAACGATCAAGAGAACGTCCAGAGGAAAAGATGGGTAGACAATATAGGAGAAGACTGCACTGAAATTGGACTAGACATAATGGCGCCACAAGACTTACACACACGACGCACTAGAGACTGAGATCCATCGCCGAGACTGATGATGATGATATTGTATTTGTTGAATTATGATCGACGACGACGTCGCATTGACGATGACGACGATGATGATGATGACGACGACATTATGATGATGATGAATTGATGATGAAATAATATCTCATGAATTCATATAGCGCTTTTGTGGTGGTACCGTTGTAGCGTAGTCTCTCTTTAAATTAGCAATAGGTAAGGTGTAATGGTCAGCCAGGCAAAAGTCATTATAGTCATAAGGCGACAGGCGGGTTGCTTATAGCTTCTGTGGAGACGAATTTGAAGCAGGAAGACTTGAGGAGATAATACAGAAATTAAGGGAAATGAATTCAGAGGTTACTTTGCGCTGATTTGCAGTTCTACAAAATTCATCCATTAAGCGACAAATCATATGCAGGTGACTATAACATGTTCCAAAGCCAGCAGCGATAGTTTAATCGTCAATCGCTGGACTAGTTTCATCTATAGGGGCCTAGTTGGACTATAATCTATGAAAATAAGTCTTTGTATTATGTACACTTTCAAAAATCAAGCAGCCTTACTACCATATTGTAGTTACTATTGGATCCAATTACCAGTATTTGCACTCAATACAAGCGTCTAAAACCTACCAACAATTTTCCCATGCATGTACGCAACTCTAATTTATGGAATCGATTTTTGCAACGTGGATTTGAATCGCACAGATTGACAAATCTCGGTATTAGACGAGGCGCCGCCGAAAATCAAAATTTTTATCAGCTCTTTTTGAGAAAAAAATATTTATCTGTACGCAATATTATGCGAGCTTTCATCTAAAATCCAATGCAGTCACGCTGGATCCATGTATAAAAATGTGATGCATACAAATGAAATAGAAAGAGATCGGTGGCGTAGCCAGATTTGGGAACAGAGGGTTCCAAGGCATCCACAGACCGATATTTCTAGCCCCGATTTGAAGGCTTGAGAGGGCGTGGTCTGCAGCCTGAACGCGGTCTATGGCGGAACCCCAACCGAAAAAATGTAGGGTAATATTATTTTGAATTTCAAGATTTTATGCGTATTATTCACACTATATATATATATATATATATATATATATATATATATTATATATATATCGCAGCATATTGGTAATTCGCTAACTAAACAGATGATTTCAAGGCAATACTGTATGTTCTCCTAGTGGAGTCTAGAGTAGAGCGCAGCTGCCCCAATTTATGCTATTTAAGGTATTGCTAGTTTTAAACCTTGAACTTTGATGCAAATTTGCTATTCCACAAATTGCAAGTCAAAGGTTTTAGATTAAAAAATTGCAAAACAAAGGACAATTAACAAGAAGCTTCTATGAGTTACTATCAGGGCGCGATTTGTAGGGGAAGAGGAATCTTCCCCCCACTGCCCAACTACTAGAGATGTGCGGGTACAGCAAAATGCATACCCTACCCGTACCCGTGGAAAAACTTTTTTACCCTACCCGTACCCGCTAGCGCTATACCCTACCCGACCCGTACCAGTAAGCTGTGTACCCGTACCCGTACCAGACATTGGTTGGAATTTGGAGTTTTTTGGATTTAGAATTTTGGACCCGTACCCGCGGGTGCGTTTACGGGTACAAGTACTACAAGGACCTGTATGTACATGGACCCGTGAACCCGTATCCGTTCCTAGAGACTATAGAGAGGCAACAGTGAAATAGGGGCTACGAAATTGGGATAACTATTCATTGTAAATAGCACGCATGTTTAGATTAGGACAGATCTAGTACTTAGGAATCAGGATAATCAGTCAGCTAGCCTAAGCCGACATGAATGGGCTTGTTTAAAATATTTAGTAGATATCATTTATCTATGTGCAGGCATTAGAGCTCAAGTTAAACCACAAAACTTTACCAGAAGAACTTTCTCGGTCGAAGAGTCCTTGGAGGAGTCAGAGGACGCCATTATAGATTTATTACTGATGACTAGAAAGATGCTCGCTTCGCTCGCGCTCGCTTCGCTCGCAGTGCAGGATAATACTAATCCAATACCTATACCTAATACCCAATCATTGAATTCATGCTGAACAACATTTCAATGATCGCCACCTAGCCAAGCTCTGCGCCACGTAATAATTAGGCCTATGTACGTTAAAATCACGCAACTGTGGCCATTTGTGACGCTGTACACGTATTTTTTGTGTACGTTAAAATGTACGTTGCAACTACCTCAGGCTGCGAACAATTATCACCAATAGCAACGTCGTCGCACGCCCAGCCCTCTGACGCTGCAATGACTCGACTAAGCCGTGTTAAACTACGATTCTACGAACAATTGTTACCAATAGCAACGTCGTCTTCGAACATCGTCCACCAACGCATCGCGACGTAAGGACTAAACGGTCTAAACCGTCAACCAATAGTCAACCAATCAGAACGTTTGAAGGTAACAGACAGAGAGATATACAGATAAGGATCTTAATATGATAGATGTCAGATTACGTCATCTGTATTTCCTTTATGTTTTCAGTAAGTAAAATGCATGCTGCCTGACAAACTGAACGCGATATACAAGTTACACTAATGCACTTTACTCAATATTATTTTTCTATTACTGCATTGCTAATTTGCTATAGTAGTGAGAAATGAAAATATAATTTTTCGGGTAAAAACGGGTATACCCGTACCCGTAGCCGCTATACCCTTACCCGTAGCGCTGTACCCGTACCCGACCCGTACCCGAAAATTGTGTACCCTACCCTACCCGTACCCGCGGGTACGGGTACGGGTAGGGTATACCCGCGGGTACGGGTATACCCGCACATCTCTACCAACTACATTCCCCCTACTGCTACATCCCCCACAGCTACGTCCCCCACTGCTACATTTCCTCAACAACTACATCCCCCAAGCTTGACATAATAATAATAATAATAATAATAATAATAATAATAATAATAATAATAATAAAGAAATTAATTCACAATTTTTCCACTGCTCCAGGTCACAAATCGCACTCTGGTTACTAGAGAGGTACAGATGAAGAGACGGGCCAAAAGAACAAAGCATGGAAGAAACTGAAGAAGCACCGACTAAAGATGCAAAGCAATGAATTTTTGCAACAAGAGAGACTAAAGCAGTTAGAGTCTAGTTACGTGCAAAGGAGGATCAGATCATCATCATCAAAATAGAGTGGCCATTGCAGAGTACGAGAACAAGTTAGCTAAAAATATCAAACAGACATTTTTCAAATTCTAGTCCTGCGAAATAGCGAAATAAGTTAACAGAATAAGTACGGGCATTATAATCTCAGCATAATTTCTGGCTGCATAGCAGGGACGGTCATCACCGTGTTGACGGTCATCACGGGGCCGGTCCAGTAGCGTCGAAAGGCGGGGTGCGGGGGTGCGGACCGCACCGGGTGACAACACCTAGAGGGGTGACACCCAAACAAGGATGGCCTTTTTGCTTGTCACGGTAACTGAAAAGAAAAATAAACAAATACTAGAAAGATGCTCGCTTCGCTCGCGCTCGCTTCGCTCGCAGTGCAGGATAATACTAATCCAATACCCATACCTAATACCCAATCATTGAATTCATGCTGAACAACATTTCAATGATCGCCACCTAGCCAAGCTCTGCGCCACGTAATAATTAGGCCTATGTACGTTAAATTCACGCAACTGTGATAATTTGTGACGCTGTACACGTATTTTTTGTGTACGTTAAAATGTACGTTGCAACTACCTCAGGCTGCGAACAATTGTTACCAATAGCAACGTCGTCGCACGCCCAGCCCTCTGACGCTGCAATGACTCGACTAAGCCGTGTTAAACTACGATTCTACGAACAATTGTTACCAATAGCAACGTCGTCTTCGAACATCGTCCACCAACGCATCGCGACGTAAGGACTAAACGGTCGAAACCGTCTACCAATAGTCAACCAATCAGAACGCTTGAAGGTAACAGACAGAGAGACATACAGATAAGGATTTTAATATTATAGATAAGGAGATGACCTTTTTTTGCTTGTCACGGCATCTAAGATGGGTGACACCACGATTTGACCGCACTGGGTCACACCAACCCTAGCGACGCCACTGGGCCGGTCATTAAAGGGCTGTCATAGCAAGGATTATCATATAAGTCTATAACTGCAAAGTAATCCTCTGAAGAAGTGTCCTACTAATTTTGACTGCAATGATGCATAATGTCCAGCATATGCACAAAAACCACGCATGACACAACATTCATATTTAAATAAATTCATTAGAAAATTCAGATCAATGTAAGCTCAATCAGGATATGAAACAATGAAATAAAATATGACGGATAAGTCAGCAGCGGTTATCTTTGCAGCGGGTATTTTTAGTTCAGGAAATCTGGTTCAGGCCCTACTGTGTAAGTTGGGCGACAGTGATACGATTGTTTCCTTTTTTGAATACGAATTCACAGCACATATTAAGCGACTTCGGCTGTACGTTTCATCTTCTGAAGATTAAATGCGATCGTCTCTCTTTTGAAAATTATTGAGAAAACGAATTTGAGACCTGCTGTATCGAAAAGCAGAACCGTAAGTTAACTGTTCTGAATTATGGTTCTAAAATTATCTGATTTTCCTACAATCTGGTTTAACGATAACAAATTCTTTATTGCAATCAAGACTTGTTTGAAACAGATCAGAATCCGCACTGGATTTCCATTAATGTCATTCTAATCGAACAGTTTTGTCGCCGTTGTCGAAATGATTCGACCGTACGCAGTGGCGGTTCCACCGTGTTGATGACTGGGGATGCCATTCCCCACTGGAGTTTTTTCTTTAAATATTCCTCTAAAAATTACATCATTCAGTCACCCTTAACTATATATATATATATATATATATATATATATATATATATATATATGGGTGCCCACCAAACCAATGTAAAAATTTGAAGTTGAGTAATGTTAATGTGGTACCCCCTCAACTTGTTACCCCTTATAAGAGCAGCAACAGTGCAAAATTTCAGCTCTTTATGACAACATTTACTGGTTGCTCAACATGTTGAAAGTTTAGTGAAAAATGCCATTTAGCGAATTTTCTAAAACTTGCTTGTTGTGCAACTTTTATTGCTCAACGCCCAATGTCATTGGCATCTGCTAATTATCAAATTATCATGTCTTTATTACCAACAACCAGTGTGTACAGTACTGTTTTATGTCACTTATGGTTAATAATATGGGTAATAGTACAAATTTCAGGTTATGTATGAATTGTGTGGTGCAGTTATTATAGCAAGCATATTCTTGGCAAAATATTGTTGTAGTATTAGATGAAATTATGGAACGCATTATCACATTTTATATCAGCATGAAATCTGCTTAAAGTAATTAGAATAGCTTGACTACAGTTTCCTGAACAGATGGCAAAGACTGGCAAATCTAATTTTGATCCATCCTTAACTTCAGTAGTACACTGGGATGGCAAGATGTTGCCAGATACTGTAGGCTGTGAACAAGTTGACAGGCTGCCAATCTTGGTATCAAGTTTTCAAGTGGAGCAGGTGCTTAGTTTTCCAAACCCACTTATATGTACCAGAGCAATGCAGTTGTACAACAATGATTACAGAATGGGCATTCAAAGTCACGTGAAAGACATATGCTTCGACAGCTTTGAATACTGGCATACGAAGTGGAGTTTGTCATGATAGAGACCATGCTTTACTAGAACCTTTTGCATCTGGTATGCCAACTTCATGTGCATGAAGTAGTAGTTGGTGGTGTTTTTACAGACTGTTGTGACCGATCATCTCTGGTCCAGATATTGGCTTATTCATTTATTTATGGAACACAGATCTATGTACCGAGTCCACTGGATGGTGAAGCTGCTGAACTGTGCAAAAGTGCGGATGTTTATAGAACAGCTCAAACACGTGAAGAAACTGCAGTGAAGGAGATGAGCCTTTTTGGATGCCTGTTGTATGCAAAAACCTGGACATTATGTCCAAGACCAACAGCTGTTCCTGCCAATGACCGGAACTTTTGTTAAGATAGCAAAATACTATGTGGCTTTGAACAAGGGCATTTCCGATGCTGCTGCAGATCAGCATACATATATGGTACCTGAGTGAGGAAGTAATAGCCTTTGCATTTTTTGACGACATTGCAGACAGCCGCATTAAAACGAAAGATGAGCAATGCACTTAGTAGACAGAAACACCTAAAGGAATTCAGTTCAAGCCCAGTACCATTTCTGAAAAGGAGCTCAGCGGCTTTGTCATAAACAATACTACTGTAAGTCTTCCTTTAATGTTCTTGGCCTGAATGCTGATTTCCTCACAAACCCACAGATCAAGACAGCTAGTAAATCTGTGATGAATTTCAGGTAACCAAAAAATATCTCAACAGTTTGGAGGTTGTAAATGACAGGACAGAGTGAGCTTTCAAACTGATACAGGACTTTCACAACTATACAGTATTGCGACAAATAAAGAACAGAAAAGTATCTTATATCAAAACACAGACCAAAGTATCCAGAAGCAAGGAAGTCGCTGTTTGTCGGTGCCAATGTTGATGTTCCACAGACCGCACTAGAGACCTGAGACGCACTAGGCTTAATAGAATGGCAATTGATAATTTTCTTGGAGGCAATTGAACCTTCTAGTTCTTGAGAATATTTACAACAACTTAATTGTTAACCTGGTGCCTCACAGTACTAAAAGTATGCATTTAACTGTCGAAGAACTTATATGGAATTTCCGCGTGTAAAATTTTTCATCTATTTAGAAATCTGACAACTTTAGAGCAGTTGAACAACCATTAAATTTGATTTTTAAAATCTGAAAAAAATTACAGAGAACTTACTTCACAGCACATAACAAAATGAGAGGTACCACAGTAGAAATTAAGAACTTCAGCTTTGAGCGGGCACCTAATATATATATATATATATATATATATATATATATATATATATATATATATATATATATATATATATATATATTATTATTATTATTATTATTATTATTTTGACAATTTTTATAGCGCCGTAAACATGACATAGATCAAAATCAAAGGCGCTTTTACACAAATTTAATTAAGCTGGATGGTAAAATCGCTTTTTAGAAAGTTATTTATCGTCGTCTTCGTCATCGTCATCTGATCTCGTCCGGTTCTTCCATGAGCGCAGATCCCGCAAAGATTCTCGCCGATAGTGTCCATTGTCATTGCGGCGGTGGATGGAGCAGGATCTTGCTATGGTACCGGTCGCAGTTCCGCTCGAATGTGACTGGATGCGTTGCATTACGAATACGCCTGATCCAACCATGTCTTCCGCAGCGGATGAACGACGGAGCCAGTAGAACCGACTTTTTGGAGTCGAAGACGGCGACTCGTCGGCGCAATGACTTAGGTCGTTCCCACAAGCTAACGAAATGGCTGGTAGAAAGGAGGCGCACCAAAAAACCGCAAGACAATCCGAGGAACACGAACCGAAACCGAAACGGGCGTAAGAGTCACAGGTCGTTGTCGTTGTTGTTATCATTGTTGGTGTTGTTGTTATTCGACGGCCCTCTGGCGACTGACGCTGTACCATAATGGCGGCTGATTGACGCCCACCACGACCCTTTTAGCGTCGAAAACGGCGCCTTTCGCCGTTTTTCCAGAGGTCTGGCCCGTTCACCCGGACGACGAGACGGTTGGAAAATCGGACGCTTCCAAAACCGGAACAAAAGACCGAGATGACTCAAAAACGACCCGATAGTTCGCAGGTGCAATTTCACCTACGGTCGCTTTGGTTAGCGCCCTCTATCGAATCCAATATATATACTCGTATATACTCGTGTGTCGAATCTGTCGATAATAATTTGCTAACGAATTAGGTTTCATGGTGCCATTCATGATTGTATCGTTTAAGTTCTCATGTAATTCTTTTCCTAGATTTTTCTACTAACTTATCAGCATCTTTCCATGACAAATGTTATCCATGATATCCTTTCCAGTTTGATTTGAATTGTTGTAAATACTTTGCTGTGGTCCGAATATTGTGCCATTGTACGATGCCTCTATGATGTAGAGTTGTAGACCTCAAATTTTTATCTGCGTGTTTCCAGATTTGACGCAACACAACTTCTGTAGAATGTACCTCTCCGATAATCAGAGCGATAAAAAAGGAATAGGAAAGGATTTTATGGCGTTCATTGCTTGCCAGCTGCATTATCCATCGCCACGGAGCGCAATCATGTTCGCAGGCAGCATGACAGAACTTCCATTGTTATACTCGCTCTCCAACATTACGGACGCTGACAATATGATGTTTCCAATAGATAGATGTGCAATATCCAAAGGCGATGCCATTCCTGACATGTTCAATAATACCATTTATTTCATACAAACCGTATATGAATACCCAGGTTATGTTCGATTGGTAAACGAAGGCAGTTACATGACAAGGAAAGATGTAATTGACGCAAATTGGCCCACTGATGGTCCGGCCAATAGAACTTCAATTTATCCAAATTGCTCTAACAAGTTCACAATTAATAAATCTTCAAACTATCAAGAAGAAACAGGCTTCGAAATAAATAGCGGCATACCGATTGATAACGTAAGATGCATATATTCGCCATATTGGCCGAATGTAGCCAGTGAATGGGTAACTAGAAAGCGTCTTAATGGTTGGCCTACAGCGGATATTATTGACAGAATTGTCCGAGGTGGGATTCATTTCGTCGCAAAGCCTCATCCAAAGTGTTCAGAAGACGATACAATGTTCAGATGTTCGTTTTCAAGAGCTGAAGTCGTTTTAATTAATTCATTCAGTGCAGTTCAAAAGTATGTTTATCATATAATTCGAATTATCAAGAAGAACCTAGAAAATGCGTTGAATAAAGACGATTACAAAAGTCCACTTTGCACTTATCATTTCAAGACATTTATGTTATGGGCGTGTGAAGAGAACTCTCTGGAATTTTGGAATGAAAACGTAATCGAATCGTCAATCGAAAAATTACTTATTCAAATGACTGAATGGTTAATTGAGAAAAAGTGGCCAAGTTTTTTCATCGCTCGTTATAACTTGTTGGATCATTTGGAAGAGCAAAGTTTTGGCTTCGAGAAAGAGGTCAATTGGTTGGTCGCATTTGTCACGAATATAAATTCCTTAATTGCTAATACACCACAAATACAACCACAAATCAGTTTTCAAAGTCCTCCAATAAGTAACAAGATGTTTGTGATTGCGGAACATTTACTCAGTCAAAGGTACTTGTACGTCTCTCCACTAGACCTTAACTGGAATAAACGATTATGTCAGGATAGAGAGTATTCGCGCCTAGTCATAGAGGAGTTCAGAAATTTATTCGATGGAGTCAAGAAACATTTCCGTTTTGTTACCAAAACGAAAAACTATTTGAATGCGCATGGCCTCGATGCGCTACATTGTCTGAATAAGGCTTTTGTGGATGATCAAGGGAGTTCATCGCTGTTGTGTCAGACAGGAGACACTTTGCTAAACTTTATCGAAAGTTGTGTGTTTAGAAGATCAATGGGTATCCACGATTCTGAAAATGGATATTATGAAATTCCATGGAACAATTATAGAAAATTGTTTAAACCAAAAACCCTGAACTCAGATAGCTCCAAATATCTTTCGCCAATCTGTGAATACTGTGTCAACTGGGCATATATGTTACTGGGCGCATTCGACAAAATGTTACCAAAGATATCATATTTTGTCAGTGCTGCATATTTGGCCAATTTCTATTATGCAACACAGATGGATTATTACGCAGCCATTGGAATCTGCAAGCGTGCATTGCTGAAACTAGCGATCATGCGATGTGTCTACTCTAACTACCACCAATACGATAAGGTATGCCCAGTTGTAATAAACAGAAAATTAATAGTTCTCTTTGATGCACAGATACAAACAGTGTTTGGCTTTGTTTTGCTCTTCAACGATGTGCAGTCGAAGCTGGACAAAAGACACACGATTAAAGGTCTGTCGAACAGTTCAATTGGTCTTTGGACTTCTTGTGGAAAGACGTCTTCACCAACTTCGACCGCTCAACTTTTAACCTCTTTTGAATTCCTCAAGTACATTCAACAGAGATGCGAATTAAAATTGGGTCATCTTTCAGATCCTACAAATTGTCCAAAGTCCGGTTTTCTGTTTGCAGCATTGAAGATAAATAACATCTAAATTCGCCCTTTATCTTCATACAGTCATTTTATCGTTAATCAAGACACTGCAAGTCATGTCGACATATGAAGGACACTGATAAATAATTATACAAATGCGCCAAGATGTTTAAAATTATTATGTATTCGGATTTGCCAACGCTAATTGTGTGCAATTATGATTTGTTTTTATTTCAGCCTGTTTGCAGCGGACAGGTTTCGTGACCTGAAAAGACAAACATGCAAATATTTAATAACTGAGCACAAAAGTTACACTAAAAGCAAAATAACAACTGTCAATCGCACATGAACATTTCAATATAAAATTATATATATACATATGACTATTTTATCATCCAGCTGAGCAGTAGTGAGCATATGTGTGTGTACAGTATAAGCATATATATATATATATATATATAGTTATTTACATGGAGTAATAACTATAATTGTACTACAGACAAAATTCAAAAACTCTAAAAGGAAGCTATTAGTCTAACCAAAAATTTACACCAACACTGCAATATCTCTAATTTATTGATAAATCTAAATATAGGCCTACTCAACATTACTATTAGTTTAAAAAAAACAGCTTTTTCTTGTAGCCTATAAGTACCTAATAATTAATCTATTGTCTTTCTCCAAAGACGAATTCTTTACATCTACTAATAAATTACACACAATATAAGAAACTTTAATAAATTTTATATTCCTTATGCACATACAAATACTAGAATCTTCACGATTAAATGTTCTGGACCCCGTATTTGGAATAGTCTTCCTAATTCACTAAAAATAATATCTAATTTAAATGAATTTTAAAATAAGATTAATAAATTTATTATATCAGGTGAATGTTAAATCTAAGATGACCACACTGGTTGAAATTATTCCTACAACTCACAGACAGATACTGTACATCAACCTACAACAGGCTTCACTTCTTTCTTACCACAATTATTGTTTATATGTCAGGTAGATAACTAATTGAGTGCCCCTCGTAGGTGTAATATTTGATAAAAACATGTCGCTCAGTCAGGTTTTTTTGGGCCGGAACGACGCGGAATGGCGTTCCGGAAAATATGAAAGGCGTTCCGGAAAATCGGAAGACTGGTATTTAAAAAATAGCTGTGGCGACTAAAAAAAGGTCATCACCTGGAAATGGAGTGTTTTAGTCTATAGGGATTTAGGGATTTTAAAACTTATGTGACGACTAAAAAAGGTTATCGACGAAATTTAGAGGCGCAAATAGAAGTCTTGCCATCTTGCCCCGTTCCGGAAAATACCCCGTTCCGGAAAATATTTTTTTACAAAAAAAGCCCTGCGCTCAATGATCATGTAAATAAGGATTGCAAAGCCACCCGTGTGCAAATTAGAGACATTCGACAAATTCCAGATCTTGTGCCAAAGTCTACCCTAATTCCTCTTGCCAATGCTCTTGTTACTAGTAAACTTGATTATTGCAATTCCCTATGCAGTGGTATAGTAAAATCTCATGCGCAGAAGCTCTAAAGGATTCAAAATTCCGTAGTTAAAACTAAAACTCGTAGGCATGATCACATTAAACCTGTTCTTTGCAAGTTCCTCTGGCTGCCCGTTGAACAGAGGATTATATTCAAGACTAGTCTCCTGGTTTACAAAAGGCTGCAGTCCGGCCAACCTCACTATTTGAAATCTATGCTAGACCATAGAAAACATTCTCATTCAACAAGATTCGCAAATTCATTGTTAAATATAGCCTAGAACCAGCACTGAAATTGGTAAGAGAGTTTTCTCTATTTCTGGCCCAAAAACACGGAACCAGTGTTTATTCTAGCCACTTTGACATGGGGGTTGAAATGTTTGGGAGGAGAAGGCTTGTCTGCCCAAAAACAAAAACCTTGACGAGCAACGATAAAAAGTCATCCTCATATCATTTTTTCTCGAATGTGGTGACGAGCAAAAACAAGGTCATCACATCCTTCCTTTTCTTTTAAATGCTCTTCTATATGGTCATGTCCTTTTCTTTTTTCCCTCTCCAAAATAACCCCCCTCTCGTCACACTTTTGGTGGGGAAATTTCCATCCCCCAATGCAACATATATAAAAAAAAATTGTTTTTTTGGGGGGAATTTTCAAACTTTGGGGAGGGAATCCCCCAAAGGGCCTAGAATAATCACTGCACGGAACCCACTTTCCTCGGCTGTCAGATCTTCCACAGAATTGAGTATTTTCCGATCTAGACTTCTACCCATCACTTTAAAAAGCATATCCTCCATTATAGCTCCGCCTCGCTTTTTCACTCTGATTCCTGGAATGAATATCATCCTTCGTGGCATAATCGTATAATTGTCTACAGTAAACTATCTGGTATTGCAGGTTTGGATTTTAGTGCTTATTTTGATTTCTTTCGAGTTTCAGATGCGTTTCAGTCTTCCCATTGTTTGTAACCCTTTTGCTATTTTCTGTTTGATGTCTTCTTGGTGGCTTCCATATGTAAAGCTTTTGGCCTGTTAAATTTCTGTACTTTCTAGAGTTAATCGCATCTTCTTTTCTCCTGTTTTGTTGACAACCATGGTTTTAGTTTTTGCTGCGTTTATCGTGAGGCCGAATCTTTGGTTCGTGAAATTTCGTTCTTAAGTTAATTAAATGTTTCCTTTCAGATGCCGACAATCAAAAAATGGCCGTCACGCCTATGGCGCTTAAAAATTTGGTCAGCAGCCCCAAGAGGGCGGTTGACCCTCAAAACCGCGTCCGAAAATTACAAATGCATGGAAACAATCCGAAACATATTTAAAAACATTTTCGTCGGCGTCCAAGGGGTTTTAACCCCTAACCCCCTGGCTACGCCACTGTTTCAGTCAAAGTCAGTATGTCCTCAACTTATGTACGATATTTGATAAAAACCTGTGTTTTAATTATCATATAAATAAGGCCAGAAGAGCTGCTCATATGCAAATTAGAGACATTCGACGAATTCGTCAACTTGTGTCCAAATCTGCTCTGATTCCTATTGCCAATGCTCGTGTTAGCAGTAAACTTGAGTATTGCAATTCTTTATACAATGGTATAGCCAAATCTAATAATCAGAAGCTTCAAATGATTGGAAATTCTATTGTTCGAGCCATTTCCAAAACTCATAAGCACGATCATATTAAACCTGTTCTTCAAAAGTTAGACCTACACTTGCTGCCGGTAGAACAAAGAATTGAATTCAAGCCAGGTCTCCTGGCTTATAAAATACTGCAGTTTGGCCAACGTCAATACTTGAAATCTATGTTAAACCATCCAAACATTATCATTCAGCAAGGTTTGCTGATTCATTGTTAAATGTACCTAGAACCAACAATAAAATAATTGGTAAGAGAGCTTTTTTATTTCTGGGCCAAAATCAGGAGAGCTCTCCCTCTGGCTCTCTGATTGTCAGATCTTCCAATAAGCTGAGTATTTTCACATCTAGGCTTACATCTGGTACAATTAGCATTTCCTCCACAGTCTGTCTTGCTGTTTCCCTCTGACAGATTTCTGGAGTGACCTGGTCTACTGAGGATGGATTTGAAGTTTAAAGTACCATCCTTAGCAATTAGAAATGGTGCTATAGAAGTGCATTATTATTATTATCATCATCATCATCATTATAGTAGTAGTAGTAACATGTCAGTAGTTGTAGTAGCAGCTAAGCAGCAGCAGCAGCAGCAGTAGTAGTAGTAATAGTAGTTGTAGCAGGAATTTTCCTACACCTCCCCGGCTTCTGACAGAACCCTCTGCTTCTACACCCCTTACCCAGGGGTGGTGCTGGCTATCACCAAAACAGATCGATGTTAAAACTATTGATTTAACATTCTAAACACAGAAATTCACCTCTGGAAAATTAAACTTGAGCCACAATAACTGACTTCACAAAATGTGAATGGACCGTATGAAAATGGAAGAGACGACAACGGACATCATATTCTTGACTCGTATTTTCCTTTTTTCTGGGTCCAAGTATCGAATCCCCGCCATCTCCCCTCCCATTTCTATTCCCGCTGGGTCCAAGAAGTCTAGACAGGACATTGACACCCCCTGCAATTAAGGTACACTCCGAACGCAAATTTCTGGAAAATAGCCTGAGTAGTCGTAGTAGTAGTTGTTGTGGTAGTCGTTGTAGTAGTAGACTAATAGTAATAGTAGTAGTAGACGTAGTTTTAGTAGGCGTAGTAGCAGTATTAATAGTAGTAGTCGTAGTAGTAGTCCTAGTAGTAGTAGTAGTAGTAGTAGTAGTAGTAGTAGTAGTAGTAGTAGTAGTAGTATTAGGCCTAGTAACAGTCGTAGTAGTAGAAGCAACAGCAGTAATGGCAGTAGTAGTAACAGTCGTAGTAGTAGTAGTTGTGGAGGTGGCAGTCAGTGATATTTCAGTTCTAAAAAGAATTGTTAATTTTAATTTTCATTCTTATTTCAGGTCTTATTTTCATTTCTATTTCAGTTATACTTCAAGAAATAATTCCTATTTCAGTTCTAATTTCAGTTCTAAAATAATTTCAGTTCTAGTTTAAATATTTTCAGTTTAATTTCTAATTTTACTTCTAGTAATTGACATCAGGTTTTATGGAAGATTGATCTTTGTCAGTGGCGGCTCCACCGGGAGAACGGGGGGCCTCGTGCCTCCTTATTGAGTGCCTGGCTCCCCAGTGGCCCCTGTTGGAACCCTATACTCAATGCTACATACATTAAACATTAAAAGTACGGACTGACCTTTGGATTACAACCACGATTCACCACGGACAATGATTCAACACTACGATTATTCATTGAAGCGACCATCGACTGGTGCAGATGTACTACTACAATGGCGCTAAAGAAGTCTACTACTACTACTACTACTACTACTACTACTACTACTACTACTACTACTACTACTACTACTACTACCACTACTACTACTACTACTACTACTACTACTACTACTACTACTACTACTACTACTACTACTACTACTACTACTACTACTAAACAACAAATGGTCCCATCCATTATCAGGGGTTGCCACCCCAACGCCCCCCACTTGCCAAATCCTGGAGCCGTCATTGATCTTTGCATCCAAAGTGTGAATATTGTGACGAAAAGAAGGCTGATCTAGCATTGTTACTGGATAGCCCGTGGCCACTAACACATGCCTATCACACTGTCCTGGCGCTGACGGTTCTCGATTGAATCACTTGGCCATGATATAATTCGACGCTGGAAGCATTCACTGATGGTCTGATTGGATATACCATGGTTATCACCCGAGGCCTTGCGCTTTAACGGAATAGCATTTTTCGATACTTGTCGCTGCTTTTCCTTTTCCGTACAAAGTGCATAAACAGCTTTAGGTACACGCTGTAGATGTGCAACCAGGTTGCTCGAATTTTTTCCCCGACAGCTTCACTCCACAAATTCCGTCGCTGCTTTGATCAACTTGAACATGACAATGAGATTTGTCCGCTTTCTCGTCATATATAAAATAACCCCAAACCGGGCTATCTCGCTTTCTTCCAGCCAACAGTTTAGCTATACTCATCTTGTAACAATTGTGGCAATTAAGTTAACACCGACGTTAAATTATCGAAGCAACACTCGCTTAAGTTTTCTGATACAGACACCGAAATGGTAGTTATGAAGGCAGAGGCTCATGTGCCGTCTCGTGACTAGCATGTGATAGCTCAGTGGTGGCCGATTCACCCCCTCCCAAGCAGGCGCATATTTGACTGTATGTATGGGGTAGGAATGACTCAGAGCAACGGCTGGCATATCACCCATGGTCGCATGACGCTGAACTTTGGACACACACACGCATACACACAGACTCACGAACAGCCATATTATATGGCGCTTCAAAAATCACACAACCTAAGCAAATTGGGGTAATTTTTAATGACGGGTAGTTAAATTCAGTTCATAAAATATTTCTATTTCAGTTCTAATTTCTATTTTTATTAGGTGATTTCATTTCCATTTCAGTTACAGTTCTTTAAAAAATTCCTAATTTTAGTTCTCGTTTTCGTTAACGCATTCCTTTAATTTCAAATCTAATTTTCGTTACCGTTCAGTAAAATATCACTGGTGGCAGTCAGGGGCGCTCATGCCCCCTGGCTGCTGGAAGCAGCTTTTCCTTCCCTGTCCTCCCTTCCCTCTCCTATATCTAAACGGGGATCCGGCATGGATTGATCTACATAACATTATTAATATTATTAATATTATTATTATTATTATTATTATTATTATTATTATACGAACAACTAGCAGTATGACACTCGACACTGGACATTGACACCCCGCCGCAAATTTATGGAAAAAAGCCAGGGGTCCGGGGTATAACTCCGAAAATTTTTGAAATCAATAGATGCTCATAGTGAGTTTCAGTGCGTTTTGGACATTACATCGCACACTTTGGTGCACAGGATAGATCTCACACCAATAACTTCTAATTCTCAATTTCTGGAAAATTCCAACAGCCACATTAAGGCACTATTAAATGTAAGTTACTTGAAACTAAAGAAAGATATTGCAGTAATTGCGCTGGCAAACTATTCAAAATTACCTGCAAATTATCTATTTTGTTTAGTATTTAGTTTAAAAATTAGATTTCTCCAACAACCACACCTAGGCCTAGTCTACATCATTTTTAGAGGCATTAAAGCTGCAACAACTGCAGAAAGGATAACTAGACTTAAGAGAGCTGAATGAAACAAGTTATTAACAATATGTCAATATCTAATTGCATTGTTTTACAGTCTTGAATGGATTGTAGGCCTAATTTGTTGATGGAGGTCTTTGGAAGGCTATAGTGGAGGGAGTTGCAGTAGTCTAATTTGGAATGTAAACTTCATGTGAGTCTATTGGTTTGTTATAAGTTATTTATATTTCACATGAAGTTTGCACTCTTCATCATTAGAATGACTGTACGTAAAAGTGACAATAATAATAATTTTTTTTCGAATGCCTGATAATAATGAATTTGAACTTGAATTGAGTACCGGTAAGGGGCTGTCCATTAATTACGTCAACAATTTAGTGGGTAAGGGTTTGAAAAAGTTTGACGTTTTTGCAAGGGGAGAGGGTCAAGAGAAGTTGACGTCAGGGGAAAGGAAGGGGGCGTCAAGAGAAGTTGACGTCAACAATTTCACTTTTTACAAGTAATCAAAAAATAGGAAATTTCATGGAATACTACTTATCACAATGGAAAAAAGCATGGCAAAAAGGTCATCAGCACCACATTTTGACACTCGATGAGCAAAACAGGAAAAAATGGTCATCACCGCTAAAAATAATAACCTTGTTATTGGGACCTGTCATTGATCTTGGGGTTGGAGAGGGGGGGGGGGGTCAAAAGTTTTTGACGTAATTAACTAATTATAGAGGTTAACTGAAAGTTGACAGTTGTTGACAAGGGGAGGGGGTCAAAAATTGTTGGCATAATTATAGGCTAATTAATGGACAGCCCCTAAGCTTATATGAAGTTACAAAATTGCACTGTAGTAAAACCAGTAATTTACTTTCACAGGCATTTAGGGGCCTATCGAATTAATATGCTACTCTAACGTAATACCAAAACTCAGGGGGAAATTTCCTCCCCCTAGGTTTTCTAGGAAGCATTTGCTTCCTTTCCCCCTTGTGTGGGCGCCTCTGGTGGCAGTCGTAGTCAATGTTCCCTCTAAATTTTGTTTAGTGTGCGCGGAAAAGTATAGCGCCTGTGCGGCACACTTTCATGCCTGAGCACCTGAATTGTTTCACAGATGTCACCCAAGACAAAACACAACAAAATCAGTGTTTTTTGAAACTCAAAATCACTGCGCGGTGGCTGGAAATTGCTGCGCGGCGTTTTCTTGTCATGTGCGCGGCCGCGCAGGCGCGCAGCTTAGAGGGAACATTGGTCGTAGTAGTAGTAGTAGTAGTCGTAGTAGCAGTAGTAGTTAATCAATTTGCAAATCGTCCACTGATTCAGGTGCCACGCTATAAAGTTGGAAGACAAAAATATCCCGCTAAATTATCCGTTTGAATGTGCAAACGCATTCTCCCAGATATATTCGCGTGTGAATTTTGTCACAAATATTTTGCGAATATATTTTTTAAAGTGGAGCACTCGTTTAATTCCAGCTTACCGTTAACGCGGATATTGGTCGGATGTAAACCATCCGGAACGGGTTCAAATGGCGTCACACGGTTTTACCTTGTCCGTGTAACTATTTTCGGATATAATGGAGCCGTAGTTTAAATACGTCCAATAAGGTAGATTCTGAGCGACTGAAATTGAATAGTTGCTTAGTAATTTCCCTGCGTAATAATAGTTGGGAATTTTTTGCTTTGAATAGGCTACTGCATGCGTTTAGCGTTATTGGTTTTATTGGTTATGTCAAGCTCACTATTATGAAATGAACGGTTTTTCTTTTCATGTGGAGATAAAGGACGTATTCATTATCGGTATTGGGGCGTGAGATATTATTTGGTGACCGAGTACAAAATAGTATCGAAACATGGTCTTAGAAGTTAGAACCATGGAGGTATTAGAACCTTCCTCCCGTCGGAGAATTGAAAGCAAGCAAAGTAACTAGCGTTGGAAATTTTCTTGTGTGTAGGCCTACCACTTCCCCAGAGTAATAAGGGAATTTTCTAATAAAATAGAGGTACCCTATGTTCCGAAAGGTCATTTGTCCGTGGTTTTGTTGGGTATACACGTATTTGCGTCGGTTTTATAGTGGCACATCACTACAATTACATATCAATGCGCACAGTTCGTAAGTAAGTAAAATCTAGTAGATTTACAGTATGTAGCGTTTGGAGGTAGTAGCCTACTACTGTAGAGTAGCTGTTATTCTTAGGCGCCTAGCTTTTCATAAAATAGCTATGGGAAAGGTGAATGATCAACCAAGCAATGGCCAATAAAAATATATCCGAAAGACAGCGAAGTTAGATTGCAGTGGCGTCGCTGGTCGCACTGGGTGACACCACCCAGAGTGGTGAAATTGGAAATAAATTGGAAAATAAAAAATGGACACAAAAAGTAGGCTACAGCACAAGGCATTTACCTGCCGTTTGTAATTTCACGTTTCTCTGCTGCTTTTATCTTTGGGCTGACATACTTGGGGAAGTTAATCTTACACAGGAGTATCTGCAGCATTGTTTTTCCAGGCCTTGTAGAGGATATTCCCCAACCTACCGCAAAATTCCCCTCCCAAATTTCAGCAGTGACACAAATTTAGCATATAGAATACGCGAAAGTTTATTTCAATTTCAAACACAAACACAAAAAATTAACATGAAAAAACACAAATAAGATATTCTATATACATCCAGTGGCGAGGCCACTGAAGGGTTTGAACCAGTGGCGGCCGGTGACCATGTCGCTGGGTTGCGCAACCCCCAACGCAACTCCCAATTTTTCGCTGCACAATTTGTCAATAACAATAGGCCCTAATAATTTCATATGGAATTTTGTTTGGTGCAGCAAGCCAATTCCCGATCAGAAAAATTAATAGGTTTGAGTGTTCGACTGCGCTCCGGCGGCTGCGAACTGTAGGCCCATGTGTGTCGCTATTTCTCAGCGACACTCTACGATTTCCACGCTGCGTATGGACCACATAGGCGTAATACAATAATATAGGAGACGTTGCCTTGCTGAAGTGGGCGTGGCTGTGTCGCTGTAGTGTTGCGACCGGGGCTACCGATACTAGAATCTGGGCTACCGATACTAGGTCTTGGTTGCGAGACGCGCGTTTCAACTCGCCGCCCCAGACAGAGACATCCTCTGCAGGGGAGGGTTTTGGCTTGTTGTCAACATGCCTTAACTGCCTTAAGGCACATCGCCTCCCTCTGTCATTCACTGTATGAAGCTGAGGCGACAGAACAGAGGGTCAAAAAGTCAAACTAATAAAGTCAATTTGTAGCGGGAAATTCTAAGAAAATGAATTTCCAGCCTAATTTTAAGGGTGAAATTTTTCTCACCAACATTGCAACCCCCACTTCTCAGACCCACCGGCCGCCACTGGTTTGAACACCCCACTTGCCATCAGGGCCACCCGTGAGATTCGTACACAATTGCAGATACATTTTTTGTGAGCGGGTAGAGGGATGGTTGAGGAACGGCTCTACTAAACTAAGTAGTATCAGTAGCGGTTCCACGTGGGGGATGAGTGGGGATGCATCCCCCAACCGGACTTACTTTTTTGTTTGAGAAACCTATTTTTGGGTACACGTCTAGTAAAACTAACTGTAAGTTACCTTTTTTTGTTTGCCAACCTATTTTTCGGTAAAAGTATAGTCAAATTAGGGGAAAATTGCATTTATTCACCCTTTTCCGGCAAAGTTTATTGATTATTCCTTCTACTGTATTTTCATCTCCCCACCCACTTTCTATGAATTCGTTTCATCCCCCCACCAAGAAATCCTGAAACCGCCACTGTAATAAGTATAAAGCATTCTTTTACTTCTTTATATAGTTTTCAAGTTAGTTTTACAAGTTTTCTATAATATATAACAAGCAACGTGCGTCAGACGGACTGGGACCCGCCATGGCCGTCCATTAGTGTTTATTCTAGGCCTTCTCTGGGAGGAATCCCCCAGTTTTGCCCCCACCCAATTTTTTTATATCTTGGCTGGGAATGGAAATCCACCCAAAGTGTGGAGACTCAGACCTTGTCCCCACAAACATTTCAAAAAACCCCAATGTCAAGGTGGCTAGAATAAACACTGGCCGTCCATGTTACTATTTGCAAAAATTCTATCGGATAGATAAAAATATTGTTTAAAAGTTATTTAATGCACTCATTACGTGCGGAATAGTAATTCTAACGAATTCTAATGTTGTAAAAGTAAAAGTTGTTCAGCTTCAGGGGGCTTCGCCCCTGACCCCGACCAGGGGCTTTGGTCCCTAGACCCCACTGGGGCTCTGCCCCATACCCCTCAACGTGCTCGCCATAACCCCTCCCTGTATACATCATTAAATCATAAACGGCAAGATTTTGCTGAAAATGACAAGACATATATAGGCCTACACGTATAAGCAGTGGCGTAGCCACGGGGTTGTTCAAAACCCCCCATTAAAATATGACCAACACAATTTATGCAAATCCGTTGACTTTTGATTGAAGTAGAGGTAGTGGGAAGGAGGGACGGCCGCGGCTTCAGTGTTCAGTTGCATAGTGCCTTCAGTTAACAAACCCACTTTGCATAAGCTGGCTACGCCACTGTGTATAAGTGGCAATTTTCAGATAATTAGATAACGCTCACACAAAAATTATTTATCAGATAGCTTCACAATAAAATTCAAGAATTATCAAAATAGAAAACTTTCTTAACTATTGTGAACTATTGTAACTGAATGATTACTTTAGATCGGTGTTCACAAAGGAAAATACAACCAACACACCAAAGCCCATTAATTTATTTTGTGGAAAAGAGGAGGAAGCATTATATGCATTCAAGAACACTGGTTAAGCAGTGAAGATATATCAAAGTTAAGAACACTGAACGATAAGTTTATTGTTTTTGGATCTTCTGCCATGGATAAAGCACTAGGTCAAGGGATTCTTAGAGGAAGACCGTTTGGAGGTGTTGCTATATTTGTGGCTGATTGGTTGGCTGCGCAAGTTCAGCTAATAAGTTCTGAAGAACGCTTTATAGTATTAATGTTTGGTAACACTTTAGTAATCAATGTCTATATGCCTTGTAATAATGATGATGAGTTTGTTGACATCCTAGCAATGTTGTCCAATTGTATAGATGACACTATTCATGATTCTATTGTGATGTGTGGAGACTTTAACTTAGAATTCAATGTTAAATCAAAATTATGGGACTTGTTTTCAACATTTATGGTTGAGGCTAACCTGCATTGTACTGATAATAGACTGCCTAAAGAGTGTGTTAACTCGTTTAGGAACAGTACCTTCACAGCTTGTTCATTGATTGATCATTTTGTAGTTAGTGAGAATTTGTCTAACAATATTATATCGTTGGATATTGTGGACTCTGGTATTAATCTCTCTGATCATATTCCTGTGCTCATGGAGATGGAAATGCAGCTTAGGAATGGCACTGGACAAGTCTTGGCGCACAGTAAAAGTGGTGCTAGGACCTCATCTGGTGCTAGATCATATAATCTGAGGTGGGATAAAATGGTTTCCATCATCTATTATGAGCAGACTCGTTTACTCTTTGCACCGGTTAAGACACTGTCAAATTTCTATGTTAAATCCAATGAAAACCCAGGCTCATCAATAGAATTTGCATATGATAACATTGCAAATAGTTTAAAGCTTGCAGATCAAGTAGTGCCTAGGACTCCAGTCAATTTTTACAAATTTTGGTGGGATGCCACTCTGGATGATTTAAAAAGAAAATCTATTGATACCTTTAAGCTATGGACAGCTGTGGGCAAGCCTCGACAAGGGGAAATTTTTATGAAAATGAAGAAGGCTAAAGCAGAATATAAACTTTGTATAAAAGAGAAAGAAAGTGATAGTCGAAACTTGTTCAGTGATGAGCTGAACGACGCATTGATGCATAAAGATATGGAGACCTTCTGGAAGTCGTGGAACAGCAAGTTCAAACGCAGGGGAGGTAAAGGGTCTAGCCAAATTGTGGAGGGTGCCAACATCGAAGCTGATATTGCTGATGTTTTTGCCAGTTTCTTTTAAACTGCTTGTACCAGCAACAATGCTAATGTCCATCTAGATTTGAAATTGAAATTTGAAGAAAGTTATAAGGGGCATTTGAAAAGTAGTTCCCACTGTCCTATGCTCATGGTTGAAGATGTTGAAACTGCTTTATGCAAATTAAAGAGGGGGAAAGCCTCAGGTTTTGACAATGTAACGTGTGAACACATTTTATATGCACACCCAATTGTTTTATCGTGCATTACTGATCTTTTCAATATGATAATGCAAGTTGGTTGTGTACCAAAGGGGTTCGGTAGAGGGATTATGATCCCCTTGCTGAAAAATGGATGCTCAGATCCTACGAAATGTGAAAATTATAGAGGAATCACCGTAAGTCCAGTAATTTCGAAAATTTTTGAACATCGTCTCCTGGAAAAATTTGGGTTATACCTTATTACTTCAGATTTACAGTTTGGGTTTAAGTCTGGGATCTGATGTGCAGATGCTCTATACACCCTGAGGGGAGCTATAAAATATTTGAACCAGAACAATTCCACGGCTGTTATTTCTGCCCTGGATGTTTCTAAGGCATTTGACAAAGTTTGTCATTATGGGTTGTTTCTTAAGCTGGCACAGAGGGGGGCACCACGCTGCTTTATTGATATCCTTTTGGATTGGTACTCTAAATGTTACGTCAATGTTCGATGGGGGAATGCTCTCTCAGAGTCATTCAATCTCATGGCTGGGGTGCGTCAAGGGGGGGTCCTGTCCCCTGTGCTTTTTTCTGTATATATTAATGATCTAATTATTGCACTGCAGAATTCTGGCTATGGTTGTCATATCGATGGACTGTTTTTGGGGTGTCTAATGTATGCAGATGACATCTTGTTAATTTCGCATTCTATTACTGGGATGCAACATATGTTAGATATATGTACCGCTGAGTCCCGTGATCTGGATCTTAAATTTAACACTAAGAAATCAATGGTTATGCGAAAGTCGTAAACGTCATGCGTGTCTGTGTGCGCCTCTGATTTTGGATGGTGTTGCTTTGCCATATGTACAGGAGATTTGATATTTGGGTGTTGTGTTGAAGACAGGTCGTTACTTCAGAACTTCTATTACGGGAGTTAAATTGAAATTCTATAGAAATTTTAACAGCATATATCATCATTCAAAATCGGCTTCTTCAGAACTGATCTGTGTTAATCTATTTAGGTCATATTGTTTGCCTTTGGTTTTGTATGGCACTGAAGCAACTTATCCTAACAAAAGCACGTTAAATGCTTTGGATAGACTTATCCAGCAGGCTGTTGGCAAAATATTTAACGTTCATTGTAAAGATACAATCGAGTGTATAAGGGATATGGTTGGATTGCAGCTGACACATGATGCAGTAAAATACCGGCAGCAATCCTTTTTATTGAAGTATAAGGAAAATCGCTATTTTTTTCTGACTGTATAGTTAATGTGTGCTTGAGGTCTGAGGTTATGGATATGATGGAATGAATGTTATGTTAGTTGAATAGGTATTTGAGTTTTGTTTGTTTGTTTTACTTAAAGTGTGTGTTTTATAAGTTTATTATTAGTTTATTATTGTCTTTTTTGGTTTTATTTGATGCTGTGCTTGTCACGAAATAAAGATTATTATTATCAGACATAAATTGCAATAAAGAGTGTGTCCTGGAAATTCTGAGTCAAATAAAAACTGACAAAAGCCCTGGAATAGACAATATTATACATCCAAAATTTCTGTATGAGATAAGACATGAGGTTAGTGAGGTAATAACCACAATATTCAAAATGTCACTTAAATCGAGTATAGTCCCTAGGAACTGGAGGGATGCAGTAGTCACTCCTATATTCAAAAAATGTAACCGTGGGGAGCCAGGAAATTATAGGCCAGTGAGTCTGACCTGTATGATATGTAAAGTTCTGGAAAAAATAGTAAAAGCAAAGATATTGGACCATCTTATGAGACACAAGATTTTAAAGGATAGCCATCATGGGTTTGTTAAAGGAAGATCTTGCTTAACAAACATACTGGACTTTTTAGAGGAGATTTATGACACGCTAAATGAGGGAAAAGCAGTTAATGTAATATACAGTACAGCTAGATGAGGGAAAAGCAGTTGCTGTAATATACAGTACCTGGACTTTGCAAAAGCATTCGATAAAGTACCTCATTCAAGACTGGCAGCCAAGCTTCAGGCCAGTGAAATTATAGGTAAAGTTCTTTGTTGGATAAAAAAATGGCTTCTGAACAGAAGACAGAAGGCGCATATAAGAGGCAAGTATTCAGATTGGGCTGAGGTCATAAGTGGGGTGCCACAAGGTTCAGTGTCGGGACCAGGGTTATTCCTAGGATTACGAATTGGGGAGGGGGTTCAGAAAATCTGAAGAAATGTGTGGTTATTGTCTAGGATTCTAGGCTTGTGAATTTGTGGGATGTCAGAAAATCTAGGGGCTCCACTGAAAAAGCCTGACGAGCAAAAAAAAAGTTATCAGGTGTCCAAAAAGGTCTGACAAGCCCAAAAGGTCATCCGATGATAAAAGTTGGGTGTCCTTCTCCATTTGGAGGAGTGTTCTGGGCTAATTAATATGCATTTTTCTATGCGTACCATTGTCACATAAAAAAATGTTGGGGGTGTCGTCTTCAAATTGGGGGTTGGGGGGTTGGTTGTGGATGTAAAAATATCCCTGGTTGGGACCTCTATTGTTTTTAATATACATCAACGACATCGATGATGATATGTCAACAATTTTAAAATTTCCTGATAATTTCAAAAGTTGCTGATGACACAAAACTGTCTGGACAGAGTGATAGCGAAGCAGAGGCAACAATTTCACAACAAGACCTAAATAGACTATCTCAGTGGTCAGAAGAGATTGGCAAATGCTTTTTAATACAGATAAATAAATGCTCTGTGATGCACATTGGGAAGAAAGGAACAGATCATGAATTTAAGTTATGTGGGAAGGGACTAAAAGTTACAAATGAGGAGAAAGATCTAGGGGTCATCATGCATAACAGCTTAAATCCATCTAGGCAATGTGCAGAGACAGCTAAGAAAACTCCATTTGCAACATATAATACCGTATTATCTCGCATATAAGACAAACTTTTTTCACTAAAAAAATTGGTGCAAAGTGTGGGTGCGTATTATACATAGGAATCAATTTTATGTACATACAATTTTATGTACATACAATTTTATGTACATAAACATACATAATTTTAAATTTACCATATATTCATGCATATAAGATGCACATTATAGAGGTTTTTACCTATGCAGTCAGCAGCCGAGGGAAACTTTGTAGGCCTATATACTTTAATTTCCATACATAATTTGAAAGAAAACTGGGACTGTCTAGGTAATACAATAGAGCTTTTGACAATGATAGTTAAACAATTGACGTAGGACAACTGCCGGTGGTCGAAACTTTGTCTACCCTTCCAATTCTAAGCAGGTTACTGAATCTCTATTCAGATTCCCAGGTAAAATTTTGGGTGCGTATTATGCATAGGTATTAAAATTTTTACATTATGATAACTCTAGAAACTAAGGATGCGTATTATACACAGGTGCGTATTATACCCGAGATAACACGGTAGATCAGTGGTTCCCAAACGGTGGTACGCGTACCCCCAGGGGTACAAAATGGACTTCCTAGGGGGTACGCGACAGAAAGTAGAAAGTCAGTGAAATTCTTATGCACTGATGTTTGGTAGTAACAAATTTCACAATATTTGCAAAAGTTCTTAAAAATTGTGATTGGATTTGATTTTCTCAAACTGCAGTGACAGATGTAGACCTTTTGGACTCCTCTAACCCATCACCCCTCGCTATGAGTTTAAAGTTTAACCTGTCCTATCACCTTGTGGTATTGGACTCTTCCTTGGTCAGCGCGGCAAATTCAAAAATCGCCCTGTGTGGATCACATAGATTTATTATTACTGGTATTAAAGTCTATGGTCGATCCTACTGATAGCGTCGACTTGCGGACGAACACATCTCGTTTCGCCATCTTGTGTTGTGTGCGTATTAAAAATATTTTTTGTTTCTTATAAGCGATTTACGGACATAATTCTGCACAGGTAAATCGGTTTTGCTGTTTTTCCTTCTTTCTGTCGTTGACTATTTAAAATAGATTCAATGTAAAGCTGGTTTATTATTGTCTCCATTCACTTTCAATAGCCACATTAAATTGCATCATCTTATTTATCCTCGCGTTGTACTACAATACATTTAAAAAATCTAATTTAGGATTTCTAATCTCATTCTGTTCAGAATGGCAGCGAAAATGAAGAAACGACTTTACTCCGACGAGTATATTAAATTTGGGTTCACATCCATCATTGAATGTGGTGTAGAAAAGCCGCAGTGCATAATCTGTTCTAAGATTCTGTCTAAAGATTCCATGAAGCCAAGTTTGTTGAAGAGGCACCTGGAAGGGTGCCATCCAGACCACAAGAACAAAGATACTATGTTTTTTTGAAGGATTGAGAATTGACTAAAGCGGCAACGTTTGGACGCTTCTGGTGTCTTTAGGCAGCAGACAACAGCTGCAGTAAAAGCATCTTACGCTGTCGCATATAACATTGCAAGACAAAAGAAGCCTCATACCATTGCCGAAACTCTGATTCTTCCTTGCACTGTCGAAATTGTCCGCATTATGTTGGGAGAGGAGTATGTGAAAAAGCTTAACCCCTTATCTCTGTCTAACAATACCATACAGCGTCGTATTACTGATATGTCATCAGACATCAGATCGCAAATCACCGGGGAAATTAAAGCTGCCCCCTTGGGGTTGTTTTCTATTCAGGTGGACGAGTCAACAGATGTCGCATCGTGTGCACAGCTAATGGTATTTGTCCGGTATATTCACAATGAAACCTTTAAGGAGGAATTCTTATTCTGTCAACCCCTTGAATCGCGTACACGAGGTATTGATGTTTTCCAGAAAGTCAATAATTATTTTGAGGCAGAGGGTCTACAATGGAAAAATCTGTGTGGAATCTGTACTGATGGCGCACCAGCTATGCTGGGTTGTCACTCTGGATTCCAAGCATACATCAAGGAAAAGGCCGAAGATGTAATTGGACTACATTGCATGATTCACAGGCAGTCGCTGGCTGCAAAAACTCTTCCCTGTCGACTGTCGGCTGTACTACGCGATGTCATCCGAGTGGTCAACTTCATCAAGAAAAGTGCATTGAACACACGCCTTTTCATGAAGTTATGCAAGGATATGGACTCCACCTGTGAAACCCTACTCTTCCATACTGAGGTCCGTTGGCTCTCGCGAGGCAACACCGTCCAGCGTGTTTTCCTTTTACTTTGTGAGATACAAGAATTCCTCATTAGAGAAAAGAAAGTTGAACTATCGACTCTTTTTAGTGACGACATATGGATTGCCAGTCTGGCCTACCTTGTGGATATTTTCTCCAGACTAAACACGTTAAACTTGTCATTACAAGGCAAGGAATCCACAGTCATGGACTTCATCGACAAAGTCAGTGCATTTCGTATGAAAATGGAATTGTGGTGCACAAATATTGGACAGGGGAAATTGGACATGTTCCAATCTCTTCGTGAGTTAATTACTGATACCAACCATATGGCTATTGCAGACAAGATTATACCTGATATCAAGGAACACTTGCATATGCTCACTGAAGAATTCACCCACTACTTCGCTGACGTTTGCACAGATAATTTTGGACTGGTTCGCAATCCATTTGCAACTTCCATTGAGTCAGTTCCAGAGGATGCTCAGGAGGAATTTATCGATTTGGTAAACGATAGTAGAGCTAAAGATCTGTTCCATAGATTGGATGTCATTAATTTCTGGTGCCACCTGATTGGTTCCTATCCTAAGACGTCTTCCATAGCGGTTTGGACACTGCTCCCATTCCCATCTACGTATTTATGTGAGTCTGCCTTTTCACATTTACTGCTATTAAAATCAAAACAAAGAAACAGACTTCACGTAGAGGACGATCTGCGCTGCGCTCTGTCAAAGACTCAGCCAAGATTCTCGAAACTGGCTGATGAGATGCAACCTCATCCATCTCATTGATTCATTTTATTGTTTTCATTTGACCGATAGGTTATGCAAATTTTACTTTGAATGCTACAAGTACGATAATTTTATCCTAATAAGCTTTAATAAAATCTAGTAGGTCTAGTAACTAGTTAATGATTATGGCTAATGCAGTCCGATTACATGTAGGTTTGAAGACATTATTAAATTTCATGATTCAGATACCATGTTCATGCTTTTAAAAATCGAAAGTGTGCTTCCTTAAATTTACTTTGAAAATTAGGGGTACACGGATTCTCGAAAAATGTCTGAAGAGGTACGCCGACCGAAAAAGTTTGGGAACCACTGCGGTAGATGCTATGGTGTTAGCAACTCAATGGATACACGTTAATTTGTTAATGAAATAAGTAATGACGTCATCAACAACCGGTTACTTCAAATGCATAGAGTTCATTTCTGAGTGTGACTACCAACTTTCATGGCTGTCATAGCTAGAGCTGTACCGATTAATCGGCAACATCCATAATTAATCGGACCGATTATTAGGACAATCGGAACAATCGGTAATCGGGCACCAGTCCGGTTCCGATACCGGTTGATCGGTAACATTCGTATTCGGGCCGATTGTAAGGGTAATCAGAACAATCGATTATAAATTACCAAGTGATCATAGAAATTTAAAATTTGACATAAGTAGCAAAGTAGGAAAAATAAATAGCAAAGTCATTATTCATTAAAGATTAAGCGCACATTATGCATTGAGTCTCTTGGCAAACCTTGAATTGAACCTGCATACTGAGGACATGTGCATTTACGCTACGCCTTTATAGCAAATTTGATTGCATGATCACTAAAAACGTCCGATTTGGAGAATTCGACAGACAATCGGTATCGGCAAAACAATCGGTTGTCTAACAATCGGAACAATCGGTAATCGGAACAATCGGCAAAATGTGCAATCGGTACAGCTCTAGTCATAGCTGCATCATTGTGCAAATTCCAGTTGCAGCATGTAATTGATGCTATTGTATTAGCAACTCAATGGACATACATTAATTTGTTTAATTTGATATTTAAATAAGCAATGACGTCATCAACTTCCGGTTGTTTGATATATATATATATGTAGGAAATTCAATTCTGAGTTAGACTGCCAAATTTTACAGCTGTATCTATACCCGAACTTAAGTTATGGCATAATAGATGCTGCGGTGTCAAAAATTCAATAGACCCAAGTTTGCGGGACCGAGAGCGCACTCCGACAGTCCTTTACTTAAGAGGTCTATGGGTTGAACAGTACAGGCCCAAGAACAGATCCTTGAGGCACTCCATAATCTAAACTGTGAGATAGAGAAATTTGGCCAAGACAAGACACTTGAAAAGACCGAGATTTGAGATAAGATGTAAACCAGTTGTGAGCTTTTTCAGATATACCAAACAAGAGGCAGAGTCGCTCGAGCAGTATTTTGTGATCTATGGTATCAAATGTAGCAGAGAGATCAAGTAGACAAAGGGGTCATTCCATGTCAACTCAACCAAAACAAGAATTCGTCCCCACCTTACCATCTCAGAATTGCATGAAATTTTCACCATATGTTTATATATCTATTTGATGGGAAAATACCAATTTTTACTGAAATATTCGCTGTAGTTTGAAAGTTATGTGCCCTTTTGTAATAGGCCCTCGGAACATCATATCGCGAATCTGACTGCAACGTGATGTTTACATGCTAATAATATTTGAACTATGAGGGCTAGGAGGCTGAAATTTGTTGTGTTTGTACAGTTTTTCATGCTGATTCTCAGTATATAATAATGTCACACATAGTGCATCAAATTCTTTAGTTAGAAAGTGTCAAAGATGGCTTTTCAGATCGGAATTTACAAAAATCTGCCACTTTGAAGCTTTATAACTCCAAAAGTATTTTGTATTTTGTTTTGATATAAACAATGTTTATTCTACATACTACAGTTATTTCACATACAAGTTTGTAACTGTCTATTCCTGTAAATGCATTGTATACTGACTTCCAACGATGGTGTAGTCCGACAATGGTCTCCACTTCGGGACCACAGTGTGCAAAAAGTGTTAAATATTTTTCTAATTTTTTTGTGATTTTGCATAGATCGCATATCAAATAATAACTGATAAAAAAATTGTGATGGCCTTTTTGGTTTTAAGAACTTTATCAAGTGTCGAAAATAGCCGTTTTTGCTACTCGCGAAATACGTGCAAGACGAACGTTGCTGATTTAGTGATTCTTTAAACATTTGGTGAAGCTAATGGTTCAATCTTAAAGTATTTAGATCATTACTAATAACCAACAAACTTAATTTTATGCTAGTGATTAAATATATCGTGTAGAAATCTCAAATAAAACTTAAACTATGATGCCTTAAATACTGGTAATTATATTATTGAATCTTGTTTTCATATTCTTTGCAATCGAATAATTAGCAGTGTAGCATACTACATTCAGCCATTTTGTTTTCTGCAAACGTTGGTGCAATTCAAAGCAAAAATAAATGTTTGTTTTAAGTGTACATTATCGCTAATTACGGTTGACTATTCAGCCTCTGTCTCTTTAAATTTGAGCTATGTAAAAAGTTGGTTCCTGATGATCAATTTAAACAATTTGACGTGATTTTACAGAAATGACCTGCAGTATTGGACAAGTTTTGATGGATGACTCAAACTGCAATAAAACTGTGCATAGTGGAAAATTAACTTGTTTGAAGTTTATAAGAGACTGTATAATGTATATCTGAAAACCAGGCACTATTGCTGTGGCAAAGTGGTGCAGTGATGGACACCATTGAAAATCCGACTGTATGTATGCATCATGAGCCAATATTTCTAACAAAGTATGAACTGTTGCAGATGAAATGTTGTGATCCATTAAAATGGCACAGCAAAATTGTTAAGACAGGTCTATGTCCAGTTTCTTCTGGATAGGCAACACAGATAGCCTAGAGATAGGTATCAAGCCCGGTCAAAAACTTTGCACATCTTGCCGTTTAATGATGTTCAGCAGCCAGCCTGACGACACTGCAGGATCTGTGAAACTACACTCTTCTTCTGAGGATTCTGAACCAGACATCATACTTGAAGAATCTTTGAGCAGTAGCCTAACTGGAGCAGGATGCTCTCCGTTAAAGATGCAAAAAGTCAGCCGACGAGATGCAGTTCCATATTTGAAGTTGAAAGTCAAGCAAGCTTCAATAATATTGACCAAAAGAGCAGCTAAACTAGCAAAGGTTGACGTAGAAGTCATTTGTACTGAGCAACTGGAGAAGTGTTGTGAGAAGTGCATAGATCTTGACAAGCTGATAGCAGAGATGAAAGCAAAGTTCAGACAAGCACCAGAAATACAAAAGATCCAGATTCTAACATTAGTACCTGACAGCTGGACAATTGACGTTACTGCCACTCAATTCAACACTACACGGCATATGGTGAAACAAGCACATACACTGAAAAAGATGATGGGAATATTAGCAGAGCCAATACCTACAAATTATGATATTTCAGCACATTATCACTATTATGCCTGCACCTGAAGCATGTGGCAGCAGTGCTCGCCATTACAATTTTGACAAGTCTGCAATGGAACACGTTCTGGTGCAATTTCAGAGTTTTCTTCAGAAAAACTACTTATAAATGGTTTGATAATTAGTTAAATATGTTTTCGGTGTCAAAGCCAACTGATTTTGATAAAGTAAATACATTATAAGCTGATATGTCAAAAAGCTAATGAGCTTATATCTCGTGTCAGTGCACGGCGAGTAGGAAAAACGACTATTTTCGACACTTAATAAAGTTCTTAAAACCAAAAAGGCCATCACAATTTTTAATCAGTTATTATTTGATATGTGATCTATGCAAAATCACAAAAATTAGAAAAATATTTAACACTTTTTGCACACTGTGTGGTCCCGGCGTGGAGACCGTTGTCGGACTGCACCATCTTTGGAAGTCAGTATACAATGCATTTAAAGAAATAGACAGTTACAAATTTGTATGTGAAATAACTGTAGTATGTAGAATAAACATTGTTTATATAAAAACAAAATACAAAATACTTTTGGAGTTATAAAGCTTCAAAGTGGCAGATTTTTGTAAATTCCGATCTGAAAAGCCATCTTTGACACTTTCTAACTAAAGAATTTGATGCACTATGTGTGACATTATTATATACTGAGAATCAGCATGAAAAACTGTACAAACACAACAAATTTCAGCCTCCTAGCCCTCATAGTTCAAATATTATTAGCATGTAAACATCACGTTGCAGTCAGATTCGCGATATGACGTTCCGCGGGCCTATTACAAAAGGGCACATAACTTTCAAACTACAGCGAATATTTCAGTAAAAATTGGTATTTTCCCATCAAATAGATATATAAACATATGGTGAAAATTTCATGCATTTCTGAGATGGTGAGGTGGGGACCATTGGTTGAGTTGACACGGAATGACCCAAAGGCCAGCAACTTTTCGGAGACCAATTGAAGTTAAGAGTCTGTCATGAATGTAGGCGAGGATGGTTTCAGTTGAGTGATGTTTAGTGTAATCAGACTGATGAGCATTATATAGCGAGTTATATAAAAGGTGTTCGGTCAGTCTGGAAAGCACAATTTTCTCAGTAAGTTTTGATAGAAGAGAAAGATTTGAGATGGGGTGATAGTTATTAAGATCTCCTCTGTCGAGACCAGGCTTTTTCAGGAGAGGAGTGACAAAAAAGTTTTTGAATGAGGATGAGAAAGTGCTTGAGGTAAGAGAGAGGTTGATGATTCTAGTTATGATAGGCAAAAGCACGGTTTGAGTAAAGAGGTAGGTATGGGATCTAGGTCGCATTGCTTGTTTGGAAAGGAAAGTAGAAGTTTGGATACCTCTTCTTCAGTTGTATGAGTGAAGCTGGATATATTGCATGGAGGTTGTGGGGGAGGAGGGTAATGAGGAGAGGTGGTTTGAGTAATAGTGAAAGACTTAAGGACACTGCGAATCTTGGATATTTTTCCAGAGAAGAAATTAGCAAAAGATTCAGCAAGTTCTGACAGGGAAATTGGATTGAGGGAGAGGTTTTGAGTCTTTGCGATGGAAAAGATCTTTTACAGTTTTCCAGAGCTTTCGTGGATTAGAGCTATTTGTTGAAATGATGTTAGAATAGTACTTCTTTTTGGCAAATATAAGAAGATTATGATAGCGGTTGGTGGCGGAAAGAAGATTTAAAAGGTCAGATGGAGAATGTGTTCTATTGTAGGTTCGTTCAAGACATCTGCGAAATGACTTGAAAGCATGAATGAAAGAGTTATACCAGGGTTTGCTGTTAGAAGATAAAAGAGGTCTTGTGATGATAGGAGCATGTTTATTGAGAAGACCAGATAGCACAGAATTGTGTTTGTCGATCAGTGATGGCAGGGTAGTAGGAGGATTAGTAATTAGGTCAAATGATTTAATCTTGTCACAGAACAAGGCAACGTCAATTTTGTTGAGACGGCGGAATGAGTAGGTGCCACAAAGTGGAGGAGTTGGCAAGCAAATACTTAGAATGGTGAAGATGGGAAAATGATCAGATGGAGAGATTTGACTAATTCCTGAGATTGGAGATAATGATGAAGAAGATGACGTGATAAGTAGATCTAAAGTGTGTCGAAAAGTGTGAGTTGGAAGAGATATGTGCAGTGTGCAGAGATTGCCCTTTCCCCCCCGGAAATTTCAAATCCCCCCAGAAATTTTGGAATACTACATGGACTAACAGCGGCCCCTAGCAGAAATCCCCCTGGCTTTGTCAGTTTTACTCCCGGCTTTTTCAGTTTCCTCCCCGGAGTCCAGGAGTCTAGGTTAAACACTGGATATGTGTTGTGTGAGGTTTGTCTGTGTGAGCAGCTGTATGAATTGGGTAGAGTTAGGATCATCACTCTTATCCACGTGTAGTCATGTACCAGTATATTAAAGTAGCCAGTAATTAAGAATTGATGTGGAGTTGTAGCAGCATAGCCCAAAAAGAGGTAAATTCAGTGAAGAACTGTCACTAATGAGGCTGAGTATTTTGATGATAATGAGAGCAGTAAATATTAAAAAAAGTTTTGAAAGAGGTAGATTGAGAGTGACTGATGAGCTTTCAAATGAAGAGAAATTCATTGAAGAGGAGTTGCTAATTTGTATATGATCACGAATGAGGAAATCAGTGCCTCCACCTAGATTAGAAGAGCAGTTGGTAAACTTTTTAAACGGGGAAAGCTTAGGAGGGAAAAGCCAGGTGGGGTTGCCTCGATCTGTTGACATGAAGTTGTGAATGGAGATACCCAAAGATTCAGTTAGTGCAACTATGTCTATGGCTGAGGAGTGAAGCATGTGCATTGGAAAGAGGGGGTCTAATTTTATGTTAGTAAGTTCGTGTAGTGAATGTGTGTGTTGAGGATTAGTGAAGCATCTGATATTGAGAGTGCAGTGTGATTGCAGTGTGTTTGTGATGGTCCAGGATTTGGGTGAATATCACCTGCAAGAGCAAGAAGGATGATGCTGATATATGTGCGTCGGGTGAGACGGAAATGTGAATGGCGAAGACGAAGATGTTAACGACGGAGGGTTAAGGAAAAGGAGATAGGAATTTTGTATATATTATTATTATTATTATTACATCGACAATTTCTATAGCGCTATAACATAGCTAGATGCCAAAAGCAAGAGCACTTTACATAAATGGAAATGAAATGAAATATGTGAGTATTGATCAGCGGCAGTGAGGTAGATCCAATGATTAATTGGTTTGCGTATATCAAGTTTCGAGGAAAAGAAATGAACAGTTAGAATAAACAAATAGAGAGGAAATTATGTCATGATGTCAGGCTGAGATTAACGAGTAAAATCAAGTTGTGAAGAAAAGTCAAAATCTGTCAAATTATCTTTCAGCTCATGCAGCGGCTCACAAGCTCAGCACGAGGTCAATAGTGCAGCTAATATTAGTGTGTAGTGAAATAATTTAAGTTTTAAAAAACTAAGAGAAGACATGGAACTCAATTACAAATAGTAACGGTAATGAAATGAGCGATGATAGGTCATGTTGATTTTGAGTCTATAAATTCTAGCGAAGTTAAATAAAAATAGTTAAAGAAAAATATACCAAAATAAACTGCAGGAAACAACCTAAATATTAAGAGTAAAAATTTTAACAATTCGCAAGAACAATATTGAAATTTGTCGAGTTAATAAACAAACTGAACGGAACAAAATCTCAAGCGACTAGTCTGCATCACTGCTAGTCTGCTCCCCAGTAAATAATATGTCACTGTTTACGGACTACTTTCGGTTATGCGGCTCGTTTCCGTGTCCACCCGCCGATAAACTGGTGAACGATGTCGCTCTGATACCAATACTGACCCGACGGTATGCATACATTTTGCTTAATTATAATGTTTTATATTTTGAAAGGCGTTAATGTCATAGACTAATATCGGGTCCGTCTAATCGGCGGGGCGGATGAGCTGGCGGATGAGCGGGCGGATGAACGCGGGCGGATGTACACGGCGGATGAGAACCGTGGCGGATGAGAAGCTTGGCGAATGAGAAGCCTATATGGGGAGGGGGCGACATTGAAAACAATGTGGAAGGGCAAAAAAATCAATGCTGCGTTCCGCATGCTGATCATAATGACCCGCATGTAGCAAAAGGTTGGCCACTCCTGATTTACAATATCTGTTATTTGAAATGCTGAAGACTGGAGTGACCTAACCAAAAAAATAAAATTTTGAGAAAAACGGATTTGAAGTTTGAAATGAACTTGTGAAATCACAAAGTTACAGTTTATTGGCTTTGACCAAATATATAATACATTTTTTTTCTATGATCCATCTTGTTGTGTTTGCATTTTTTACCACCGACACGGTGTCCGGTATTTTGGAGACAGGGATATGGCAACCCTAGAACCGTTTCACAAATAAATTAATAGTTGTAATAGTAATGCTTTGCACAAAAATGTCTTTTAAATATGAAAGAATAATAGGCTATGGATATATTTTTAATTGTTGAAATAACACTTTTAGAAATAAGACAGACTTTCAGATAAAATAATATAATATTATTAATATGCACCAATTATGCAGTAAGACAATGTCGACTGTTGCAAAAACAATAACAGCCATTTTACACTACAGTGTAGTCTACTATACAGGTAAAGCCCTATCATATTGATTTGCCATGTACATGTGTAATGTGAAAAATCTCAAAGTACCATATGTCAAATAAGTAAATTTGAGAGCTTTCTGTATAATTTTAGAGTTTTGCATTTTATCTTACAGGTTCAACTGTCTCACTCTTTTCCCTAGATATCCCGTCGGATCAACATGAATTATGCAAAAACCAAAAGGATATCCAGTTGCAATTTTCCAAGACCCGGATCCAAAATTTTTATGCGTCTACTGTGGTTGCGTTTTAAAGAATCCGATACAAAGCTACTGTGGCCATCGATTCTGCAAGGATTGCATAGACTACATTATCAAGTAAGCCTAATAGCAATGGATTATAATAATTTGGTGCATTTGCTGCTTTGCATATATTTGCCCTCTAGAAATGTCCTTAATAATAATAATAATAACAATAATAATCATCATAATAATAGTCAAGTTTCAGGTTATTGAGATTTTGAAACAATTGAAATCATGGCAATTATGAAATAGGCGATCATTCTTTGACTTTTTATTTTCCATTTTGGAAATACGTTTCGATAGAGCTGTTATTAACTGCTATAAAGAGTGAACATAAATGGTGCAACTTAATTAACTATAATCAGTCCTACGCTATGGAGCTAGCCTTCCTGCTGGAGCAAGAAGGCATGATCATCACATAACTTACTATTTGACATTGTTTTGCACTGGCTTTTTATCCGGAATGTGCTCGTTTCCACTTACGAACAGCGTACGATGTTCGAATTGAGGGCTTCAGTTTACGTCACTGAACTACTCCTCCTACTCTGCTCTATTAAGTTGACCCTGTTGCACGTTACCTCTCAGGGCCTGCGTCATGCTTCACAGGCACACATTTCAATACTTCAGTAATAGGATCCTCAGAAATGCGCTTTATGCCAGCATAGGCATGCTTGCAACCAAAAACTCCACAACACTCTTTCTCAAGCATCTGAAACCCTATTTATTTGCCATTCAAAGTAAGTGGGAGCGCCTCTGTGTTCCAGTCCAAAAAGGTGCTGTAGAAATGCTGTGCTGCATTACATTTCCTAAATTGCTGAGCTGCTTATATCAAATGATTACTGTTTCCGTCAGTTGATGGGTAATATAGCTTACTATGTTGTTTTAGTTGCGAGGATTCAAGGATATGTCCGAATTGCAGCACAGAAGGCGGAGATTTGGAATTTTCCAGCCTGACCTTAGATCAGGTATCAATAAATGGATAACAATGCTCTTTTATAGCATCAATTCTAGTACTTAACAGGAATCAGTCGATGGCGCTCCAGACTACCTGAAAAGATGAAACCTTACACAAGACCATTCATGCAAAACAGCGAGACAGACTATGAAGAAAAGACTATTTGGAAGATATTTTTTAAAATTCTAATTTTGAAAGTAATCATTAGTAAGACCACAGACAGAGAAAGTTCCAAATTGCTGATTCTTCAACAGAAAATGCTTTCTTACTAGTATCAATAATGCTTCTTGGGACAATAGCTACAAGTCATCATCTTTGGTTCTTTTAAGGTGCAAATCATCGATCCATTCTAGTAAATATTGAGCAGTCATCACATATGTTGCGTTCTTATTTTAGACGTTTCCAGACAATGCCATAAAAAGAGAATTTAATTCCATGCAAGCGGCTTGTCCATTCACAGGTTGCTCTTGGTCTGGTTCCTATAAAGATTTTGAGGTGAGGAAATTAGTGCTTGCACTTGGAATTATGCAGCCTCTTTTATGCATTTGAACACTAATACTATTAATGCAGAAAATTTAAAATAGGATAATAGTCAGTTAATGCCATGAATTTGCTCTTGCATGTTACTGCATTTATTACAGGATAAAAGGTTTATACTGTGAGCCAGGGACATAGAAATACTGACATCCTCTGATTAGCTGTAAAACTAAACTTCAAAAGGCATGTACGTTCTTTTTTCACTAGACACATTACATAACATGCGAGCACAGAGAGTTAGAGTGTGAATGCGGAGCAAGATATCCTCACAATCGACAGAGACATCATCTGCAAAATGAATGTCCCTTGCGTCGCATCAACTGTCCACATTGCAATGCTGACCTTATTTTTAAAGAACTCGATGTAAGTTCTTCATTAAATCGTTATCTTCGTAAAATATTACCGGTATACAAAACTACAGTAACTGAAATTCACTTGAAACCCACTTTTAAGAGTTTACTTATTATTTTAATTGTCTTAATTATTGAGTAAAATTTGCTAATATGATTAATAGATTGTGTAATGTGACAATAATCGAGGAGTCAGAAAATTCAATGGCAGTCAACTAAAAGGGTGCAGACAACATTTTACCTTATCCACCTTATTTTTGGCCTAAGTTTCTTATTGATATTTAGAAGAAAATTGTTAGTACTGGTAATCTTTTATAACCAATACTCTTAGTTATCCATAGTTTGTAAACTGTCCCTATGTTCTGTGTACTGATTGCAATGAGATTCAATGTTTCATTCAACACAATTTTCATTTTCATGCCTAATGCGCGCAAATCAAGAAGCAGTTTGCGAATTTTAGCACCTTATGCTGAAAGGCATGTGGCTTCGTTTATTTTAACTGATGATGAATTATGAATAAATGAAAGAAAGAATGAATGAATGAATGAATGATGATGCTGATAATGCTGATGATGCTGATGGTGGTGGTGGTGATGATGATGATGATGATGATTATGTGTTTTGCCATGAAAGGCGTAAGTGAAGTCAGTTACTCACTATGCCTTCATATACTGTAAGCCTACTTTTAGATAGGCTATATTCAAATATGCTATGGTTCTTTAGTTAGAGAATTCACTAGTTGAAAATGTTGGATTTTTCAGCAATGGGGAACAACAGCATTAGAATAAGATAACAAGAAACTACAGATAAGGGAGTAAAATGTTGGAGTTTTTCACTACTAAACAACAGCATTAGAATAAGATAACAAGAAACTATCAGACATGATAGCAAGCAATCAAAAGTGCTTTCAAGAAGTAATGGATAAACTGATTTGTAGTAAACCCAGAAAAGACATGGAATGAGAATCAATACAAAAAGACTAAAGTCATGGTAATAAGTAAAAAGAAGGAATGAGAGTAGACATAAAGGTTTACGGACAGATCATAGAGCAAGTGAAGGAAACTTTAGCTATCTAGGAAGTCTGATAACAATCTATGCCAGATGCAATAAAGAGATAAGAAGATCCATAGCAATAGCAAAAGAAGCTTTTACAAGAGAAAGGAGCTGATGCAAAGTAAACTAAAACTAAACCTAAAAAGAGATTGGTAAAAACATTGATATGGAGTGTGGCGTTGTATGATGTCTTCAGACGTGGACAATGAGAAAGGAAGATATAAAATCGATTAGAGGCTTTTGAAATGTGGATTTGGAGGAAAATGCTAAAATCCAAATACACAGAGCATAAGACAAACGAGGAAGTCATGAAGGAGATAGAAGAAGAAAGAAGCCTGATAGATACAATCCGGAAATATCTTGGCAGAGAAATTGGATGGGACATGTCCTCCCACATGACTCTTTACTAAGAACAATAATCGATAGGAAAAATGGAGGGAAAGAGAGTTTTTGAGGTAGACCGAGAAAGATGATGTTGTTTGAGTGGATGATGAATAAAGGATATCAGGAACTCAAAGAAGAAGTAAGCAATCGATCGGGTTTGATAGAAACTGGATACCTGGACCTATTTTAAAGATTACTTCTAGAAACACTGATGGATGATGGAACAAGAAACTATCAGACTTTAGGGGTAGGTTAAGCAGGTTAGCTAGTGCTGTTCCAAGAAAATCAATGATTAAGGAAATGATTTGTAGTAAACCCCCAAAAGACAGTTTATTCGGCAAAGGGAAAACAATTTGGCTTATTTCAGATGAAATGCTGGGGTGAAATACTCTGAATTTTAGAGCGGGACTTTGTGGGTGGATTTCTTCTGTGTAAGATGGTAAAAATGTAAGCCTGATTCTCAGCATTTACCTGTAATCTAGAAGGAATTGGAAAAATTATCTGCTCTCTGATAAGGTGAATTTGAATGTGGCTGTGCACTTGTCTGATATCATGATCCCATTTGAAGCCTGTTCAAAAGCCGTAAAGTGTTGAGGGAATCTAGATTCTCTTTTGCAAGATTAGAAATAAATATGGATTCGGCATTGTTGGCCAGTTTTTGCGAACATATCAGCATTTCCTTCTCCCTCGTATGATGGCAATTTAGAGTGTCGCCATGCTCGTTCAAAACTGCTCCTATGCTGCAATGCATCAAAAATGTTTTAAAACCAGGGGTGAAAAGGTTGATGAGTAACAATTTTGGTTTTAAATGGGATGAGTCATACAAAATATTGCCTTAAGCAGTTGGAAAAGTTTTGAATATCCAACAACAGGTTCTTTAGGGAACGTAAATGATACAAGGCAAGATTATTCGCTGTAAATTGCTCCATGTCCAATCCTTATCATCTAAAGTTATCAATTTTTAGGGGAGGGCGCATTCAATAGAAAACCAAGTTAAATAAACCCAATAACGTTTAAAATGTGTTAATAGGTCGTAATTGTAATTGTTAGCTTGTACACATGTATGTGTCTCATTATAAACTTGATGTCTTTTATGCTATTTAGGAACATTATAATCAATGCAGTTCATTTCCAATTCAATGTGAAGTTTGTAATGAATCAATCCCAAGAGCTGAAGTAAGTGTTTTTAAACTACTGGTACTTATTTAATAAATTTTAGATAGAAAATAGAGAGGAAAATGTGACTGATGATGTTATTGATGTTTGTGTTGGCGGTGGTGGTGATGATAATGATGGTGGTGGTAGTGGTGTTGATGATGATAGTGATGATGTTGGTGATTACAATTGATGGATGATGATGATTGATGGTGATGATGATGATTGATGATTGACTGTGATGATGATGATGATGATATAATAATAATAATTATAGTAATAAGAATAATAGTAATAGTAATAATAATAAAATGTTATAATATATAATTTTTAAAATTTTAAATAATTATGTCATGAATAGTTTTTGTTATAACTTCTTTTTACAAGTGAATAATTTATGTGAGGTTTAAAGTTCTAATGGTACTCTTGCTATGTTATTATTATTATTATTATTATTATTATTATTATTATTATTATTATTATTATTAAAACTGACAATTTCTTGTGTGCTACATACCAAAATGTCAGGAGCAAGGGCACCTTACAGAGTCCAATAAAAATAAATAAAGTAACAGTCATCAACAAAAAAATATGAATGAAAAACAATCTAAGGCAGAAGAGAATAAGATTTTCTAAACAAATAAGTCTTTAGATTTTTCTTAAAGGATGTCAAAGAACAACAATGTTGAACAATGAACAATGTTGACCTGTTGATTGGTGTTTTTGGTGTTTTTTTTAGCTTCAACTGCACGAATCAAAGCACAGCAACGTCGTAGGTGGACCCTGCAAGGCATGCGGCAAAACGGTAAAGCCGTTTACTGTAGATGTAATACTGGTGCAGCTATGGAAAATTGCATTAATAACTTTTCTTTAAATTTATATGAACTTATTTTATATATATATATATATATATATATATATATAATAATAAAAATATATATATATATATACACAGAAGGTTGTTTGAACAACCCAGAGTTAGATCCCTGGTTGGTCCACATTCAAAGTCTCCTTACTCGGCTACCCTAGCTGGATGAAATTTTCCACTATGCATGGGCGTCCGGAAGAGGGTGCAATTGCACCCCACTGGAAAAAATGTGGAGTTATGAAAAAAATAAAATTACTTGTTTCTTTCATCACAAAACCTTGTTTTGCACCCCCCAGGAAAATTTTTCCATTTAGTTCGTCACAAGGCCCTGTTTTGCACCCCCTGGAAAAATTTCTGCAGACGCCCATGCCACTATGTATCTATTTACATTATCCAGTAGATTTTGAATTGTTGTATCATAGCTGTATTTGTATCATTGTATCATTTAGCTTCCGATTATATACTTGAATATTCTTACTGTTGAAAAAGAGTTGATTTCTTCAATATTCGACTATATTACTATATTTGGAACAGAAATCAACAAAATACAATCGAGCATTATTTGTGAAATGGTCTAATTATTGAGTGATATAGCTGCTAAGCAACAGAGAAGAGCTACATATAGAAATAATGCAGTCAACCTTGCAAGGTACTTTACTCTTCGGTTGACATGCCGTAGTATTGTGCTGTTGTCTGTCAATTTCAATAAGGGTCACACATACTAATCCAAAGTCTGCTATTTTTGGAGGTATATAGTGTAGTCATAACTACTGTAAAAGTGATTTAGATTAATCATCCAATGATCTAAGGGACCATCCATTAATCACGTCAACAAATTTTATGCAACTTTTGGCAACCCTTCCCCCTTGTCCACAATTGTCAACTTTCAGTGACCCCTATAATTATGTCAAAAACTTTTGGCCACCCCATTAAGATCAGTGACAGGTCCCCCTGTGATGTTTATAAGGTTATTATTTTTGCAGTGGTGACCTTTTTCCCTTTCTTTTGTTCATCAAGTGTCATAATGTGGTGGCGATGACAATTTTTTGCTTGTCAGTCTTTTTTCCGTTGTAATAAATAGTATTCCATGAAATTTCCTAGTTTTTATCACTTGTAAAAAATGAAATTGTTGTTGACGTCAACTTCTCTTGACTCCCTCCCCTATCAACAACTGTCAAACTTTTTCAAACCCCTCCTCTCCTATTTTGTTGACGTAAGTAATGGACAGCTCCTAAATAAGCATTGCTACAGTCTCATTTAAAATCAGCATTTTCTTATTTCTTTGTATTTAATACACATAGGAGAATGGAGCTCAATTCAGACTGACTGTGATTATTCTATCTTTGGTCTTGTTCGTAGATCACAGAAGAAAGCTTTGAAAAACACTTTGAAAGAGACTTAGCAGGTCATTTCAATATAATTTATAGTCGAGTAAATCAGTTGGAAACAAGCGTTGGATTGACTTCATCATCCGCTGCAACAAGGCAAAACTCGTTGATTAGTAGAATATCAAGAATAGAAAATGAATTGCAATCAGCAGGGCAACAGCAGGCAGTGTCGGTCTTGCATGGAGGACGGTCAGCAGCAGGGTCCTCTGCCGGAGAACCACAGGGTCCACAGACGGAAGCTGCAGGTCCCTAGTTCCTACTGCGATGGTACACACATTGAACATATATGAGAACGTGCTTACAGTTTTGAACAGAGAAGTAGAAAAGTTAACGTTACAATTGAATTCTATGGACGCGCAGGGCCGACAAGATAGAGAACAGCTGGACACTATGGACCGAAAACTGAAGGCGCTAGAAAGGCAGTTGGCTTTGAAGGACGTCACCATCTCGGAACTGGACCTGAGAATTACGGCCCTGGAACAGACGAGCTACGACGGAACACTTCTGTGGAGAATCAATGACTTTGTCAGAAGAAGGCAAGAAGCTATATCAGGACGAACAACTAGCATCTATTCACCAGCATTTTACACCAGTAAAACAGGTATGAGTTGTTAAATAATTTGACTGGAGCTAGAGGCGCATCCTCACACTCTGACCCATTGAACAAGGAATTGCTTTGGGACTTAGTTTTCATGATAGAAACTCAGAGTATTACCGCGTGCTTCATGGGTTCTATGATTTTCATTATTTGAATCAAAGCATATCAGTGTTGAGTTGTTAAATGTTGTTAAACATCTGGCTGCCTTGATGTTTGCTTAATTGCTTTATTTATTATCTTGTAATTTGTTATTATTGTTATTATTATTATTTATTATTATTTATTATTATTATTATTATTATTATTATTATTATTATTATTATTATTATTATTATTATTATTATCAAGACAATTTACATAGTGCTGTGACAAAACAAAGGTAAAAGTCAAGGGTGCTTTGACAAATGTCACTTATATGAACTGACAAACAAATATTTCTTTAGGTTATTCCTGAATGAAGTACAATGTAGTCAATTTGCATGCCGTGACATTTAAAGGTAGTGCACTCCAGAGGAAAGTATTTCCTCATCAAGAGTGTTCCCTTGTTTTCTATGTAGATGTACATTGTACATTGGTTGATTTGTAGTGGTTGATAAATTTCTAATCATTTGACCATCTGACTTCATGTTCAAGAAAATATATTCTCTATCCAGCAAAGATACTTTAGTAAACAAATTCACTGCAATAGACTGCGATGGAGTACTGTACGTCTTGTCTGAGTTTAAACGTCAACATAATCATGCCTTCAAAATTAATGTATTAGAAGCTGTCCTATGACCTTCTAACGTGTTTTTGAATAGTTCAATTTTGATCTGAGAATTTTATAAATAATCTTAATCGATGAAATATATATATATATATATATATATATATATATATATATATATATATATATATATATAATGGTACAATCCAAATTAGGCATATCAAATTCTGCTGTGCAATCATGCCTAAGAAAGAAATTCTAATTTTTTTTAAAATTTGTCTGCAAACGAACTACCAAGTTTAGATGAGCTTTTATCACAATTTGAAAGTTGGTTTTACATTTAGTGCCTAGCTGCCAATAAAATGTCTTGCCACTTTGTCCGTTTAGCCATGTTATTTAACGCTTTAATGCAGCCATTGTCATTTTGTATGCCTGTCATATTCCTCTCTTGTGTTAGACTCAGTAATTTCTGACTGCTTTCACATGATATAAAGGCACCATGGTAAAGGCCATGATGCCTCGTTCGAACACTTCATTCTTAATTTTACTTTCTACATAAGCTTCCAGATGTTCTTTTTAAATAATAAGTATAAAGATGTTTTTAATTTGATGAATGAATTCAAAGGCTATCTTCAGGGATGTTAACAAGGACTCAGCCCTCAAGGCCAAGACCAAGGACTCAACTCTCAAGGCCAGGACCAAGGACTCAACCTCAAGGCCAGGACCAGGACCAAGGACTTTACTAAAACAATTTAACAAGTCCTTGAAATAACATGTCCTATCATACTAATTAAGCCATTATTTAAATGCCAAGATGATAAGCCAGATAATTAATGCATATTACACAGTACAATTGACATTTGAAGAATGGAACAGACCAAGCATTGCTCTTTTCAAGTCTTTTGCATAGTTAAAGCATAGTCAGATATTAAGCTTAGAGCTGCATTTTAAAAGACCAATGTTTCCAACAATGAATCTGACATTCTTGCCCTATGTGGGTGCATTATTATTCCGTTTTGAGAGAATATACGCTCCACTGGAGCAGGCGTCGCAGGTGTGCATAGAATTCTCTGAAAGAGTGGTTCCAAGTGGACAAACTGTTGTGAACATGCAGCTGTTTCAATCGTCATTTGTGAGCCTGGTGATGACAAATTGATAGCCTGTAGATATTCTCCCTTTTGTCGCTGCAGAGTAACTCAGACTAAAAACAACCTAGAATTCATTCACTAAACAAATACACTTTAACCTAGATTTTATATGGCCATGACTGATTTCAAGGACAATTCAAGGACTCAATCCTCAAGACCAAGCACTCAATCCTCAAGGCCAGGACCAGGACCAAGGACTTGAAATTGGTCTTTAAGGAGTCCTTAAGGCCAGGACCAAGGCCAAGGACTAACATCCCTGGCTATCTTGGAAAACTAAGATATGACTGTGGAGAGTTACTCAGTGGTTTTCACACAGGCTTACTTAGCCTCCTTAACCACTTTAAATCACATTATTATATGACCAGCACAGCAAGTCAATACATCGCATAAATTGTATCTGTAACTGTTGTCATGGCATTGATATGAAGGTTACAAAATGTGTGCCCGTCTGTACCTGAACGGCGATGGAATGGGGAAGGGAACACACGTGTCGCTGTTTTTTGTCGTCATGCGAGGTCAGTACGATGCTCTGTTGAAATGGCCTTTTCGTCAGAAAGTCACCTTGATGTTCCTGGAACAGAGTGGAAAGGAACATGTGGTGGACGCATTTCGTCCGGATCCAACCAGCTCCTCGTTCAAGCGTCCATCTACGGAAATGAACATTGCAAGTGGATGTCCTCTGTTCATGTCGCTTTCTATGTTTGACAGTGCTTCAAACGCTTTTGTTAAAGATAATACGGCTTTTGTAAAGATCGTCGTCTCTTGCGAGGGTTTAAACTAATGCAGACTGTATATTTACAAATGGCAATTCCTGTTTATACAATGAGAAGTCTGAGGCCAGGGATGCAGAAAGGTTACTATGACAGAAAAACAAAGCGAAATGCGGAACCCGTCCCTATCTGCATGCGGTACCTCCTCGTGGTCCTGGCCGGACAGCAACATCATGTATTTCATGTTGCTGACAGAATCCGCAAATAAAAACAGACTTCTAACTTGTATGAGGCTCATTATTTGATTACTTTTTCGAACAAGTTTTTGGGCAGACTTTTCACTCCCTAAAGTATTCGCAAACTCGTTCGTGCAGTCGTACGGCTTAAAAACCAAAATGATTGTCCTTGAGCAATGCCAATGAAGATTTACCATATGTTGCCAATAGTCTACCGTCAGACGAAACATTGTTCCAGCTGCTACCTTTCTTTTTCTTTTGCAATAGACTGAAGTGCAGAATTTGCAATGACTTTTAAAGTGTCATTGTGTTTCGCTTTGATTTTCTGTCTAGTAGCCTAATCTGTAAGCATCTGCCGAGGAAGTAATCGCAGGCCTGTTAATTGGAGCCTTTCCATTTATGTTGACTGCCATGGTTTTTGTTTTCTTGGGGTTAATTGTAAATCCGAATTTTTTGCATGTTAGATTGATTTCATTGGTCAGTGATTGCACAGCTGATTTGTTGTCTGTTATCAGGCTGACATTGTCTGCAAACTTTAGATTGTTTAAAATTTTCTCTGCAGCATCTTATGCCTATGTCCAGCTCTCCAATTGCTATTTTAAAAATTGCATCCATGATGATGATGAAAAGTATTGGAGACAGCATGCATCTTTGTCTCAGTCTTACATTTGTCCTAAACCATTCTGACAATTCAGTATCTACACTCATTGGCGTTACCAAGGGGTTTGGGGGGTTAAACCCCCTTGGCTGCCGAAAACAATATTTTTAATGAGTTTCTAAGCATTTTTTAATTTTTTGATGCGACTTTATTTATTTATTTATTTATTTATTTATTGACAATTTATATAGCGCAGTAGACAAGGCTAAGGCCTACAACAAAAGCGCTTAACACAATTCATATCCAATATTAAATAAATGTGTCTTCAAATTTCTAATGAAAAGTCCAGCTGAGACTGCTCCAGTAACATTGTCTGGAAGAGAGTTCCACAGGGCGGGATTCCCCCGCGCGAATGATCTTTCCCCAAACTTAGGGGTCTTGGACGGGGGAGGGACCAACAACTGCACTCTCCGACTGGACCTAAGAACCGATCTCCTCTCGATCACAGTCGATCTCCGTACAAGTACAGTTAGATAATCAGGACAGAATGGATCGTGTAAAGCCCGAAACGTAAGCCAACAGCGCTTGTAGACAATGCGCTGTGGAACACGGAGCCAGTGGAGTCGATCTCTAAGGAGAGGAGTGACGTGGTCACCCCAGCGACAGCCGAAAATCACTCGTGCAGCCTGGTTCAGCACTGATTGTATGCGGTTCAGTCTAGTATCCGGAAGTCCAAGAAGCACACCGTTACAGTAATCAATTCGTGTCAGTACCAGGGCACGCACTAATTTGACAGCCGCGCTCACTGGCAGGTACCGTCGAATTGACCTCACTCTCCGCAGTTGGTAGTGGCAGGAGCGTATCAGATTGTTAACGTGCGCTTCAAAGGATAGAGTCTCATCTAGGAGCACTCCCAGAAGACGTAAGCTCTCGGAGGAGCAATGGCTGCATCTCCCACCACAAACGGGGCATGACTTAGCAAATGCCTTCTCCTGGAGGTGCTCATCCACAAAAATTCAGTCTTGGCCGGATTCAGTGCGAGCCGATTCTCTTCCGTCCACGTAACAATAGCTGCTATACAGTCAGTGAAACGAATCCGTAGTCGCTCCACTTCCGAGGGTAAGCATGACGAGTAGATCTGTCCATCGTCTGCATAACTATGCGGCGTAAGACCGAAAGCCTTGATGACGCGATGGACGTCTGCTGTATACAGTATGAATAGCAAGGGGCCTAAGACTGATCCTTGCGGCACACCGTGTTGGACTCGACGCTCTGAAGACATTTGATTGTTCCACCACACTGCCTGTGTTCTATCGGCTAGATAGCTCTTGATCCAGAGAAGTGGAAGGCCGTCCAGACCGTAAGATATCTCCAGTCGCCGGGTGAGGATCTGGTGATCCACCGTATCAAACGCTGCCGAAAGATCGAGTAGGCAGAGAAGCGCTACCCGTCCGTTCGAAGTCGCATCCACCAGATCATTAAGGATTTTTAAAATGGCAGTCTCTGTAGAGTGTCCTCGACGATAGGCAGATTGCTCTGTAGGTATTAGCCCATTCTCGCACAGATGTCCCACCAGCCGCTTGTTTACGAGTTTCTCCAGCAGCTTAGAGAGGAAAGGTAAATTGGATACCGGTCTGTAGTTGTTGATGTCGGACGGATCCAGTCCCGATTTCTTCAGGTGAGGGACTACAATCGCGTGCCTCCACGTCGAAGGAAATTCGCCAGTGTCTAATGAAGCCGTCATGAGCGTCGTCAGAAATGGTGCCAGCTCCGCGATAGATTCCTTCAAGAGCCAAGTAGGGAGTGGGTCAGTGGAGCAGTGCTTGTTCGGGGACGATCGCACCACTGCCATCACCTCCTCGAGCGTTGGGGCAGAAAATGCTGTGAGATGTGGGCCGTCGTAAGAAGAGAAAGTCACCGGGCCCGCCGTGGCCGTCCTTCCTCGAATTCTACTGATCTTTTCCTCGATGTGTCGGTGATAGTCCTCTGCAGTAAAGCCCGGATGAGCAGTCGAGTTGCTATCATCCTCCCCCAGAAGCGAGTTAAGAAGCTTCCAGGTCGCCTTCGTGTCAGACTCGGCCCGGTGCAGAGATTGCTTCCAGTAGTTCCGACCTTTCTCCCTCACTAGACGCCGACTTGATCTAAGAGTATGGCGCCAATGGATTCTGGCAGTAGCCTCCTTAATCGTCCCTCTGGACTTTTTGAAGACCCGTTCGGCCCGCCGTGTAAGCCGACGCGCCTGCCGACACTCTTCGTCATAGAACGGTCGGTAGGGTCGTACACGGACAGTCAACTCTGTGACCGGCGCTAGATCATCAAGAATGCCAGAGATCACGAAGTTATAGCACTCAGCTAGCTCCGATGTCGATTTCTCCTGCACGGTCAGAGAGCAAAGTTCTGACTTTGGGGGTCAGAACCCCTTGGCTATAGATTGTAAAGTTTTAAGTAAGAGGCGAGGACCTTTTTTCTTGTCACCTAAAAAAGTAGAGGCGATAACGTTTTTTGCTTGTCAGCTAAAAAACTAGAGGCAATAGCCGATAACGTTTTTTTGCTTGTCAGGTTTTTTGCAAAGTTGGTCATGGTCAAAACCAAAAACCAAACCCCTCTTCCGGAAATCCTGGCTACGCCACTGTCTACACTGCACTTTCTGACTTTTTATATATATTGCCTGTATTAAACGGATGAGGTTTTCTTCAATGCCAGTATGCCTCATTGCTTGGCACAACCCTTCCTTAGCCTTCCTGTCACACCAAGTCAAAGGCCTGTTTGTAATTGCTAAAGGTAATATAACAACTCTTGTTTGCCTCAATTGTTTTTCCAGTAGCTGCCTCATGACGAAGAGTTGGTCAATTGTGCTTCGTCCAATGCGTAAGCCTGCCTGCTCTTCGCTCATCATTTCTTCTATGTACCGTATTTGCTTATTCTTTTTGAAGTAGGCCTACCTTGGAGAAGACTTTGCTCGGTATACTCAACAGTGTTATTCCTATGTAGTTGTTTCAGTCTTTCTAACGGGTAGGCCTACAATCATTACTTTTCCCAATCCTATCGCTATATGGTACAACGGCGTAGAGGCGCGTCCCCGGGTGGCGGATGGGGGAAGTCCTGGGCTGGGATTGCACCGAATAATACGGAATAAGGTGCCGTGGACCAACTGTGCCAGAAGACAACGGCAGGGATGGTAGATGTATTCAACTTAATAGTATGGAAGAACAGCTGCATGGATTACTAATTTCACATAGGCCTAATTTGTGAAGGCAGTCACTTGAAGTCACAGTCTTATTGATTGTAGACTGTGTAATCCAACGTTATCCCAAAATGGCCACTTTGTACATGTAGTCCTACTTAGTAGACCCTAAACCTAAGCTTTCATAAATTTCATAATTTTATTTGAACTTTTTCCATATTAATATTATAATGTGAATCCCATGGGATGGGATGGGACATGCATGAATTGCCATGGAATGGAACAGAAAAATATGCACCATGGACAAGCCTGTGTAGGCCTATTTGTAACTTGCCGCACTACTTACGTGCTACATCTCTGTCGTTATATTTTTACTAATAGGTTTTATTTAAAATTTCTGGCATGTCGTATACGCTCTATGAGAAGATCTGTAGAACTATTGAAGCTGATGGGCGCAATTTGACAATTTGCAATCAAATTTCGGTCACATTGAAACAAGTGTAAGAGTTTTGTACGTGCTCATTCAGGGCCATATTAAGGCGGGGGCTGAGGGGGCTGTAGCCCCCCGGCCCATCATCAAAATAGGCCCACCAATTTTCGAGATAACCTTTTTTGCTTGTCAGCAAGATTTGGAAGGGAGATAAACTTTTTTGCTTGTTAGAGATTTTCAGTATAGCCGACGGCCTTTTCCTTTCTCAGCCCCCGCCCTGCCCACTCGGACCTTAATCCGGCCCTGTGCTTCTTGAAAGAGAAAATTGGTCTCTCCAACTTATAATATGCCAGAAATTATTTCAACTAAACACAACAGGCAAAATTTTAATCTGATATGCCACTTAACGGATTTTCTCCGCAGAATGTGCCCCTGGGCAAATCTGTGAAAACTATTGCAGTCATCGGTGAAAAAGAGAAGCCACGCCGCCGGAAGCCTCTGGTGCCCTTCTGTATAGGTTATTATTGGTTATAGATTGACGGAGAAAATTTGGTAGTACCAAACATCGTAAGGCAAAATAAGTTGAACCTGCGGCAAGTTACACAGACATCTCTGAACTGCCATTTGTTGTATACAGTCTGGATTAGATTTGAATTGAATCGAATCCAGATTTAATGTACTTTAACGTTATTCAAGATGTCTTATGTATGGAACATTTGCTATTTGGACAATGCGTGATAGTTTCAGTAACAGTTTAAACTTTAGTTTATAACCTATGTACTATGTAGGCCTATGTTATATCATTTATATGGTAGTGGTGTTGATTATACTAAACTTATTACTAAAATTAATAATGATTGGTGTTTGCTTTATATGAATGATGATTTGTTAATTGTTATAGCCTACCTGGTGCTTTTTCTTTGCTTATCAAGACTTTTGGGAGTTTTGGTACCAATTATTGCCCAAAACGTGATATTCCGCAAAGCGCATTAAATGTTGTTAAAGTTTGACACGGGGAGCCTTGAGAAAAGCTGGACTTTGGCAAAGGAGCTGCGGATCAACAAAGCTTGGAAACAGTGCTTATTCTAGGCCTTCTCTCTCTGGGGTGGGGAATCCCCCTCTCCAAGTTAGAAATTCCCTGTAATTTTTTTACATTTTGGCTTGGGGGGTTGCACTCGGAGAGGGGAAATATAAGGATGACCTTTTTATCTGTTTGTCAGGCATTTCGAAAGGGAAAAATACAATGATAACCTTTTTTTCTTGTCAAACATGAAAAACTTTCCCCTAACATGTTAAACCACCCTCAATGTCTAGGTGGCTAGAATAAACACTGTTTGGGAACCACTGCTCTAACGTGATTTCTAATGCTAAGGGCATCAGTCAACTTTCACTTAAGATAATATAACAACTTTCCCGTTCCATTTCACAATTTTTTCCAAGAAATTCCTGAAAACAAGTTTGGTTTGCAATACATTCATTTGCCACGTGATCAAAATTTTAAAACAATATTCATTAAGAGCTGCTAAAACTCCATGAGGTAGTTTTATAGGCCCTAGGTCGATCGTCAATATATTAGCCTATATGATCAAAATTTCAAAAATTAGAAGTTAAAACTTCAGGCCTATGAAGTTCAGAAGACAGTCTAAAATAGGCGTCCGGAGAAATTTTTCTACGGGGGTGCAAAACAGGGTCTTGTGACGAAAAAATTCAGGAGGTGCAAAACAAGGTTTTGTGACGAAAGAAACAAGTAATTTTACTTTTTCCATAACCACAATTTTTCCAGGGGAGTGAAATTGAACCCCTCTTCGGACGCCCATGCAATCTAATAGACAAACGGAATTGATGATTAAAAGACAGTTAATTAGTATCACATTGCAAAAATCAGTGGGCCTATATTTATGTGATCAAACAATATATAGCACCGTAGTATCCTAAAGAAGCTGAAGCGTTACCGTGCGACGTTTCCAGTGATGGACAACTAGTTAACTAATTAGTTATTAACTAAAAGTTTAACTAATTTTTTAGTTATCTTCATAGTTTAATTAAATATAAATAGTTTAGTTAAAATGCTAGTTTATGTGACAAATGTTAGTTAATAACTAAATAGTTTAACTAAAACTTTTTAGTTGGTGTCCCGAATTCTCAATAACAGCCCCTTTTCAATCTATTCTTTTCTGGGTCATTTTTTCCAAACAAACTTGACAAACTTGTGTTCCTGCAGTCTAGACTAAGACTTAAATATTAAATAGAGTAATAGACAATAATTAATTATTTCAATGGTTCATTGACTGGTATGTTCATGTTGCGATCATCGTCTATGTTTTCATAAACACATACCTGATACCTAGAAAGTAGTTGTAAAATTGGTTGCAAAAAGTTCAACTATATTATTTTCTTTAGTTTAGTTAACTATTTTAGAAAGTTAGTTTGCAAGTAAAAGTTTAACTACATATTTCTAGTTTAAATTTAGTTATAGTGTAAGTAATGTTTTTTAGTTAGTAGCCCATCACTGGACATTTGTGCGCTAATATGTGTAGGCCTATTATGATTTATCTCGAATTAATTGGCACACTATGAATGCTTAAAATCTTATATTTAGGTTCGCACACAACCTGCTTGGCAAAATGGCGTTTTTTCCCAATCAATTTAAATGATAACCGATATTATCTAAGGCCAACAGCTAGTGTATTCAGATCCATGGTAGGGGGTCCATATATAGAATGTATCGATTAGCTGAAGGAGTTGGGGGTTCAACTCTCACCTTGGTCGAGAACTACTCCCGGTACAGCGTCAGATTGGGTTACGGCGCCGGAGCGGCAGGCTAACGGAGCGGGTTCAAGCCCCGTTAGCGCCCCTAGTGGTTTTCACACAGGCAGTAATGTCTCCTAAGCCACTTTAAATCACGCTAAATTAAAATATTGTGGATTTTAGATTTCCACTGGATATTCCCAGTGGAGGTCAACAGTTTTAGGGTTGCAGTAGTCCGACTCCCACTGCTTTTTGGAGAATCTAGCATTGTAGCAATTGCCGTTATGTTGTGCTGGAAGTGATGGTAAGCCTGCCAATATTAAGCTTCTACTGCTCACCAATGGATAGACAACATAAGAGAAGATTTCAAAGAAAGACAACTGACAATTGCAGAAGGAGGAAAATTGACATTTGACAAAAAGCCCTGGAAATGTTTTCTGACTAGCTATTGCCACTACTGAGTTGGCAGCGAGCAATTATGATGATGATGACTGCACACCAACGCATCCACACACCCACACATCCACCGATGACCCTACAAGTCCAAATCCAGGCATAAAAGTCGCAGTCATTTGTACAAAATCACTGAATTGTTAGGATGTATTTACTGGTGGCATAGGCTAACTGTAGATCGAGGAAAACACATCAAGCGTTTGAGACGACGATCTTTCTGTTCGTCAATACATTGGGCCGAAAAATGCATTGTCCCTATTCTGTAATCCTGGCTACGCCACTGCATTCTAGTGACACAACTGAATTCAGACGTTTGTTTGTATACTGTATACGCGACCTAGCCTCCTAATTCTCGGATCCTGGCTACTCCCCTGGTTATCGTCTGATAACTGGGAGAATAAAACGAGGATCAGCTCCAAATAACCATTTGACTATGTCATTGGCGTAGCCACGGAGGACTGGCAGGGACCCCAGCCGTGTGATTTGGGCAAGGCCGTTAAGAAATTTCGGAAAGGGGCAGATAGCCTGATCGAAGAGAATACAGGAATTTGCGAGTAGGCCCTATCTTCTTGAGACTTGTTCCCCAAAATTCTACTGTACTTATCCTCCCCTATTTCGGAACCATGGCAACGCCACTGGACAATATACCTGGTAATAATATTGAAATCCTACTCAATGCATACAAATCCGAATTATTACTACTAGATTCCGATACTAGTTACTATAAAGTATAATATTATATTCGGCCTAGATCGTCAGTATACAAAATATGCGAAATATGTTGATTTAAAGATTATATATATATATATATATATATATATATATATATACATACATCGTGTTAAAATCAATGTATTTCGCAGTGTAATATTACGACATCAGCTATCGGTTAGGCCTACTTGAAATGCATAGAGAGTTCATTTCTGAGTGTGATCTCCAAATTTCATAGCTGTATCGCCAAGCAATATCCAGTTGCAGCATTTAATAGACGCTATGGTGCCGACAAACCACCCTGGCTATAGCTATTTCAAGAAAGACTAAGCGCATATGCTGTGCTGCTTTCCGGGGCGCTGTAGAAGTTTACGATTTTACTTACTTACTTACTTAGAAATTCAATGGTCCCAAGTTCGCGGACCCGAGCATGGCTGACGTCAGTCCTTACTTTAAGACGTCTATGATTCTAATAGACGTAGGCCCCTGCAATTTGTAAGGATAAAATGAAAATGCGGAAAACTATTATTTTTAGCACACAGCATCGCCTTTTCGGCTTTAGCTATTGAGATTTATATAAAGTAACTTATCAAGTAACAAATTAACTTTTACTTTTATATTAAGCACGTGTTTTTGTATCCCCAATGTAAAACGTCGCTGTCCGTTAACTTATAGGATTGCGTGCCAACCTCTTCGGTTACGGCCGAATCTATTACAGGCAGCTTAGCTTCGGCGACGGCAGATTGTAGGACTACAGTTACGGCTACGGCCGTAACTATAAATTGAACAATCGGTCTGACTCTAAGCCAGAGACTTGCTGACATGAATAGCTACAGTTACTTTGAAAGGAAAACAATAGAGCGGTTAGGCTTTTTCTGTGCCTTTACCTGGCGATTATTCGTACAGGGTCAGGGGCGGTTCCAGGTTGAAGATGACGGGATGCATTCCCCACCGGCCCACCAAAATGCGTCTTTAATGGAGGATCATCGTCTAAATGGATTAGCCTTGATGTGTAGGCTAATCCACATACATATGGCAGGGTTTAATCTAGGCCGTTTCCGGGGGGAAATTGCCCTTTCCTTCCGGAAATTTCAAATTTCCCCCGGAAATTTTGGCATACTACATCAACTAACAGCAGCCCCTAGCAGAATTTTCTCCCGGCTTTGTCAGTTCCTCCTGGCTGGCTTTGTCAGTCCCCCCCCGGAGTCCAGGAGTCTAGATTAAACACTGACATATGGATACTGTATATCCAATTATCCATAGACAATGTCATCGACAAATTCGCTTCCAGCAATAGAAAACTCGATTTAGCCCTATGTCTTTGTATTACTACAGTAGACTAAAACGGTGTTTTACATTGCCAATTCTGATCATTATATTTTATAAAGCGAATCTACAGATTTTTTCTAAACCGTTTACATAATTATAAGCCTAATTCCTTTGACAATTGGCGGGATCTTTCTAGAAATTCTTTGCATCCCTCCACCAAGAGTTCTTGGAACCGCCACTGTACAGGGTATAAAGTTACAACATTGATGTAGGCCTACTCATTTATCACAGTCAAGTTTTGCAACATGTTTATGTAGCGCCAATGTGATTGTCTTCATTCAAAAACTGAAAAATCAAGATCGTTACTTCGAGACAGACTTTTTTATTCATAGACTACATTTATATTGGCTAAAAGTCAAGATGAGCGTGCAAAGATTTTGCAGGAAATGGATGCCCATCCAGGCACTAACCAAGCAGTTCTGAACTTGATTAGGTACGTAGTCGTCACTTTCCACACGGTCATTATCCTGCTTTCTTTGAATTGCAAACTCTACCACTTTTCAGTTTGAAATGACATGATGAAATATTTCTCTAGATCACAATTTTTGGACTCGTTTCACCAATTTCTGTGATAATATTTGCAAGATCATGGCATATACAGTATATATGCAAATTGATTAAATAAGTTTCGTGTCTTCCACAATATCTGTACATTGAATTTAATGTAATAGATTAATCAGCCTAATTGGTTAGTGTTTTATTGGAATAATAAACCCAGGCCTATCTACCGGCGTCACTTACTTACGCTTGCCGTGCTGAACACAGTCTTACTACTAGAAACCTTGTTCGCCACCGTCCGTCCCTTGTCGACCACTTTGTGCGAACTCCGGTCGTGTTCTGGGAGTTGGAGCGAGATCCTCGGAACGCTCGAGGGGTCCGTGATGGTCGACTGCTTCTCCGCAACGACCGGCGTCGGTCGACTGCGGAACCACGGATGACACAACGCCTCTTCCGGTTTCCAGCGCTCGTCCGGGTTCACCTCGAGACATCGCAAGACGAAGTCGTTCAGGAGCTCGACGCCGCCCTTCTTTGCGAAGGCCTCCTCGATGGTCCTGGAGTTCGGGGGTCCACGGTACCTGCCCTTCCTTGACAGGCCCCCGGTGACGATCGTTCGCCCGTCAGCGGTCGCCTTCTCCGTGCAGTACCTCGGCATTCCGCTCGAGTCGATGAAGCGCCTCTCGCGCTTGCAGTACTTCAGGAACTTCCTGGACGGGAGTCCGCGTAGCTCGACGATGCAGGCCAGTTGGTCGCCTTCGTCTTCGCCCTGTAACAGCGGATGGCCCGTGTAGAGCTCCGCCACGATGCACCCGAGGCTCCACATGTCGATCGCCGGACTGTATCGGGCGCCGAGTATTACCTCTGGAGCTCGGTAGTACCTCGACTGTATGTAGGAGTACATCTGTTGGTGTTCGTAGCAGCTGGAACCGAAATCGATCACCTTGATCCCGCTCCTGCCCGGCTGTTTGAGGAGTATGTTTTCCGGTTTCAGGTCGCAGTGTATCAGCCGATTTCGATGGAGGAAGTTGAGACACTGCAGGATGGAGAAACAGAATTTTCTGACCAGCTGGATGCGAAAACCGTTGAAGTGCGATCTCTTCAGCACCTCGTACAGGTTCAGGTTCAACAGTTCGAACGTTATGCAGACGTGATTTCGAAAGACGAACTGCTCCAACATATGCACCACGTTCGCCGTGTTGTCGAAGTCCTGTTTTCGAAGCTGATCGAGAATTCTTACCTCGACCTGAGCCTGTTTGTGAAACCTCTTCTCGTTCCTGACCACCTTGAGAGCGACGTTCAGGTTTTCCTTGTGGTCGAACGCCTTGATTACCTGACCAAAGCTTCCCTTGCCGAGTATCTTTAATATCTCGTAGCGATATGCCAAATGGTCGTGGGAAACGAGGATGTAACAGGACTCGGCGTCGTCGAAACCGAAATTGTTAGCGTCGTTCCAGAAAGGCGTCTGTTGCTTCTGCACGTCAGTCCCTAGGAAGTAGACGTTGGGATAGAGGAACACCTCCTGGTGCTCGTAGTTTGACATGAACTTCATGTAGTGTTTCATGGCGGTGGCTGGATCGATGGGTCGATTACGACGCAGAGGTTCCAGTTCGTTCGACACGGACGACGTTTCCTTTGAGCGAGCCAATCGAACCGCTATGCTGCGAGTAGATTGCGTACTTACAGCTACAGCGTCCGGCTTCTCGTCTGTTTTGACGCGGGCGTCGTAGTCGACTGTCTCGTTGATTTCTTCAACTGCGTCTTTTTTCTTAATGAAAAAATTCCTAAAACGGCTTCCCCTGCTCGGTTCTTTCTTGTCGACCGTTTGAATCGACTGCTCCGAATCCGTTCGATTCGCGGCCTCCTCTTTCCTCCTTCCGCCGACTTTGAAATTGAACAGCGGCGGTAAATGGAAGCCATGCATCATATAGTCAGCTCCAAACACTATGTGTCGATAACTATATGTCTTAATAATAATAATAATAATGATAAATTGATTGATTGATATTATTGCGCCAATAGCGCAATGTTAAATACCGAACCATCGAAGCAACGATAGCGAAAGACTTGGTCAACAGAATCAAACAGCATGCTTATTGTAAGTAAACACAAGATAGAAAAAGATAAAACGAAACACCATATTCCAACAATAATCCATTCTCTATTGTCTTTTCCCATTTAATAGTTACTATAGCGACGAATGACAATGCGCTATTATTACAGTCACAATAAAAGATATTTATCAATAAATATTTTTAAAACTACGTTTATTTGAAGCCAATTTTATATAATAATAGCCTACAGTAATTGAAAAACGTTTTAAAATGACGCGGTATATGCACTGTTTACTAAATTTAAATGAAAAAGACCTCTGTGGATTACTAATTAAGTTGCGTTTGACTACTGGCGACTACTACGCCACTATCCTCAAATCGCTGGTCTCCTCACTGGTGCTGACCAAGCTCGATTATGGTAACGCAACTCTTGCAGGGATAGACACCTACCTACTTAGCCGCCTTCTGTCGGTTCTGAACACCACTGCACGAATGATCTACCAGGCCAAGCTCGGGGACCATTATTATAACACCACTGCTCCGTGACTTGCATTGGCTGTCTGTGCCGGAACGTATTAATTTGAAGCTTGTGACGCTGGTCTTCTGCTGCCTGAATGGTGCAGGTCCTGCGTATCTGACGACCGAACTGGAAATCATTATGGTCTGCGTAGCGCTTTAGGCTAGTAACTATAGTTCATTGAAATCAAGGCGCTATGTAAATAAATATAACTGCTTGTTATTTATTATTTGTCTGCCTTTGATTGCTTTCAGAAATTTTTTTGTTCATGATTACTGTTATTTATTTATTTATTTATTTTATTACCATTGCTAGACTCTGTAATGTGACCTTGCCTCTGACATCTGGCACTACGGTGCACAAGAAATTGTCAGCTTAATAATAATAATAATAATAATAATAATAATAATAATAATAATAATAATAATAATAATAATAATAATAATAATAAATAGTATGAAGAATTATCACCCCATACATCGATACATCATTCAATTAAGTCATAGTAATCAAAACTAGTCGCATGGAAGATAAGAGAATTCTGAACATTGCAATGGAGAGATCAATGTAGGGAAAATGCTCCACTCACGGAAGACCCTGAAGACGATGCTTTGACGACATCAGGGTAGACGACGAGATTACATCTCACTGATTTCATGCGACACAAAAGTGGAGAAGTGGAGAAGGATCGCTCGGCAAGTTGCTAGTTTCGACGGTTCTTGATTAGACTTTTAAATGATGATGATGATGATGATGATGATGATGACGACGATGATGATGATGATTGACGATGATGACGATGACGATGATGAGGATGTTGATGACGATGTCGACGATGATGATGATGACAATGATGATGGTGATGGTGATGAAGACGATGACGGTGATTACGATGATGATTATGATGAATTAAAACCCCTGCGCAATGCAGAACATTGACAGTTGCCGCCATCTTGGCATATCATGCACGAGTGATTTTATAATTTTGGAAATCACCATAAAGTTTGTGTTCGAAAGTGAATATTATGAATGATGTGACCATTTCTGCGCATCAAATTGCCTAACGTCCATCCCGTCAGACAGTTACAGCTAATGGAAGAGCTTACAGTAAAATCTTACATCTTGCATAAATGACACATTTACTTTTATAAACTTTGACACAGCAAAAGGACAAAGCATTTGAAGACCAGATTGTCACCAGATACAAGAACGTAATTAGAAAATCTCAGCGATAGCACCGAATGACAGCGCTGTATAACGGGTTACTGTCAGGGGCGTAGCCAGCAGTGGCGTAGCCACGGGGTTGTTTGGGGTTGTTCAAACAACCCCACTTCAAAAAAATATGATCAACACAATTTGTGTAAATCCCTTGAATTTTGGTTGAAGGAGGGGTAGTGGGGGTAGGGTGGGGAGTCGGCCTCGGCTTCAGTGTTTAGTTGCATAGTGCCTCCAGTTAACAACCCCACTTTTCATAAGCTGGCTACGCCACTGTGGCCACTGTGCTAGCCAGGAATTTGATTTGGGGGTATAATGTGATGGGAGGGGTATAAATCTTTAAAAATTTGAAAATCTTAAAAAACACATTTAAAACACTTAAGGTTTAGACTTTTTAACTTTAAGCTACGCTCCTGGTTACTGTATTTGGTAGCTACAGTTGTCCAACGTAGAAGAATCATTTCTAGAACGACAGCAGATAGGCATAAGGTGAGTGTAATGCAAAATAGGAGTCAAAATTACGCCAAAAACTTTACCAATCAGTAGGTTAAATATATATAATGCACTGGGCACATCAGGCTTGGACAAAACCTACTTGTCCATAAACAGGACCGTCGAGAGAAATGTCGTACTCCTGTGCAGAATATACTCGCGGGTCCCCAGACAGTTTGAAATCCGGTGACGATCATTTTTGCTTTTCAGCGTCAGAAAGCAATGCCTTCGACGCCCCCATCTAACGGTAACCCAAACCACAACGTGACCCGCCCAGGCCCTCTATTTGGCCTAATTGTCGGGTTCCTGTGCATTTCCCCCTTCCCCAATGACCCTCTCGGAGAGCCTATCGACAAATAACTCAATTTCTCGTTGATTATACCACGAACATTGGTTGAAGTGACATTGACATCACTGATGCCATAATTATAATGGGTGAACATTGCTAACGGCATCTGTGCCTATCTGTTGCAAATTCAACTCAAACGCCTGGCGAAACGCAATGCACGACGAAGACAACTTGAGTTCATATTTTCTTGCCAGGGATATTTTTACACCCTCTAACACCACCCACCAACACCTCCCAATTTGAGGTCGACACCTCTCCCCAAATAAAATTGGTAATGTAACAATGGTATGCATACAGAATGCATACTAATTAGCTCCGGACACCCCCCCCACACCAATTTGAAGTCGACTCCCACCAAAATTCGCAATCCTAGAAATATCCCTGTTTCTTGCGCTTCGAGAAAACTTTCGATTGACGAGTAGCCACTAAATTTAGATCTGATCGCATATCTATAATTTCCACCAGACATACACACACATGCCCGCATACACACACACGCACACGCACACACACATTAGCACTAACACTAATACTGATTGTATTGAAGCGACTCGATTAGCCTAGACTCGCTAAGGCCTAATCCAGTGATTTCTCCGGCCAGGTTCCTCAATCGACCACAAATAGGACATTATTGTCCGCAGCTATTCATAAATTGGAAAGGCCTCTCGTGGTCCAATAGAAAGACGTGCGGTTTGAGTAAGCAGTAACCCGATTAACTCAAAGTGTCAATATTATTTCCTTTCTGTATCTTCCAAAGTCAAATCTAGCAAAAACACCGCGGAGAAACTCACAACTCCACGCCGCAGTAAGTCTCAGTGTCACAAGTTGAGCAGAATTGCCATTATGTTTAACATAAACAACTCCAATGTTCATATAAAGCCTCCAACGAATTTCTTTACAGTTCGAAACGTTTATCTGCTCAAGTACAGTTTAGACAGCAATTCATAAGAATCAAAACATAGAATTAAAGTTTTAATACAACAAAGTAGATCGCAAACATATTCTTTCGAATTGACGGACATGTACAGCGCAAATTCTACAACAACTAAGTCGCTTAAAACTTCAACAGGGATCAAGCGGCGACCGAGGGTGTCGCTATTAAAGCGTCTTGTAACGGAAGCCGTCAGCAGTGACCCGTTGAAAGGCATGGTTCTACGTGATATCTACTGTTACGTACAGCAACATTCGTCGGAATACAGCAATGACGACGTCGTTTGGCACAAAAACGTTCGATTCCTGTTGTCGAGCAACAAGTATTTCGTCAAAAGCGGCGAACGAAATCCAAACGGAAGCGGATTTTACTGGAAATTCGACAATAACATCTACCAACAATACCAGAACAGAGCGGAAACGAGGCGCACCAAAGCGAGAATTCCAGTGAACGCTCAGAACGAGGTAAATGTAATAAATTACTGAAAAATAACACTTCTTTAGCGCCATTATAATAAGGCATTCAGCATCAAAGTCTGGTCGCTTCGGTGCGAAATTCATAGTGAACAAATCATGTTCTTTCGTGGCTGAAACTTCACAGGCCAGTGGTTCTCATACCCCTTTGCCTCGCGAACCACTTTTGAAAATCTAAAATTTCTTGCGGACCACCTGAAAATTGAAAAAAATCATGACAAGCAAAAAAGTCATCGCGTATGATATTCGTCACTCGCCAGTGCTCCGACAAGCAAAAAGGTCGTCACCTTACTTAATTGATTGTGCTGTTTGGCAGTGCTTGCTCTAAAAATGTTGGGTCTGGGCACCCAAGAGGGAGGGTTAACCCACAACCCTCTGGCTACGATACTGACATGGAAAATACATGTGTCTAATTTTTATTAACGTTTTTTCAGAAATTGCCGCGGACCACTAGATCCCCTCTGGCGAACCACTTTTGGTCCGCGGACCAGGGTTGAGAATCACTGTCATAGGCCATAGTAAGTTCCTGGCTACTGCTAAGGAAGACGTGTAGTAAAGATATGTATTCTAATATTCGACCTAAAAGTCGAGAATTGCAAAAATTTCATTTGTTGTGATATATTGAGTTTTTTTAAACCAGCGGCAACTATAGAGATATATTAAATGCAATGGAGTTTACTCGATCGTTTCAGCCATACGTGTATTTATTTTCCCATAAAATTCTTGTTGGAAAAGTTTCATTTTATTGCAGGAAAACTCTTTTCAAAGATATGTGATTCAGACCTTTAAGAGCGTTGAAAGTTATGCATAATACTAATGAAAACGATGATTTAATTTTCTTTGTATTTTCACGATTTGCCTAAACAGTGGCGTAGCCATTAGCCAAGGGGTTGGTAGTTAAAACCACCTAGGTTGACCAATCAAATTTTTTTTATTGCGTAATATTTTTCTGTGGGTGGAGGGGCGAAAAATCTGGTTTAAGATAGCAAAAACGGAAAGAAAAGAAGCCTAAAATATGAATATACATGTAGACTGTCCGCGCGATCATACAACTATATTTTAACTGACTTAGCCAAGCAAAATATTTTTTTACTTGTCACGCTTTTCGAAGTCAGGAAATGGTTGGTCGTAACCCGCCACTTCCCCTGCGCAAAATCCTGGCTACTCCACAGAGCCTAGACAAATGCTAATGCGTTGAGACATCACGCTGCTCTGCAGTTGTTATTAAACAGATTGTGAATTGATTTCTTGTTATGCTTTGAAATAATTGTGCAGCTTTCTGAAACGAAGTCCAATGATCAAAGACGGAGATCCGTTTCAAGACCGCCGATGAATTCTGAGCCGATGTTGATTGTAAGTACGTTTATCTTAATGCTCATTGCTCAACACCATCATTGACCGTAGACAACCTTAGGCCTATATTGCTTTGTAGGTGTCTTAACACTGCCTATGTATTCCGGCTTCTCATTCTTGTTTCAATAGCTCTCACGTAAGCTCAAAATCTATCGTTGTTTTTTCATGGTAATCAGTATTTGTCAATTTAGACCGACCTCCTTGGAAATTTCTGAATAACGAGAGAGACCTTTGGACAGTGTTGGAGTTGTGAAATTTGAGCTGGGGTGGGGTGGGGGGTGGGTGTTGAGATTTTCATTAGACTAAAATTCAATGGAAAAACTGCAGCCAACAGCTGACAGTCAATATATTATGCGAAAATCTTTGATCAGTGCAAAGTTAGCTGGGGGAGTTCAACCCCCTCAACCCTCCCCCCGGCAACTCCAACCCTGCCTTTGGACCTGCGTTGAAATGAGAATGTCATAATCGAAATTAAAAGTGAACAGCGGGTAATAACGATTGTTCAAGGTTCGTCAAAATCCACGCCCTACTGGCGTGGATTTTGACGAACCTTGAATAAGCAACATGACTAGGCCTAGGCTATATATATTGATCAGGCCCGTCTTTTACCTGTGTGGGACCTCGGGCACCTGGCGACCTGCGGGGCCCTAGATGTGAAGATCAAATGTTGACAAGCAAAAAAGGCCATCTCCAAACGTTTTTGGGTGTTGACAAGCCAACAAAGTTTGCGCGCAGGGTCCCTAAGATGGGCGGGGCCCCAGGCACTGTGCCCGATTTTTTTACACGTAAAGACGAGCCTGATATTGATACTGAACCTCATTTACTGCAGTGTCATTAGACTCGGCGAATATTTGAGGTTCCAGAGGAAATTTAAGCTCTTTATCTTTATCTTTAGTCCTTCGCTTTGTCTTAATTCTTGCCCATTTTAATTTAACTATTTTAGATTTGATGATTTTGAAATCCTTGGCCCAATATTTGCGCAATTCAATTGTGTTCATATTTCAGGAGCAGAAGTACTTCAATAATTGTCAGAAATCACACGACAGCGTTTCATATCCACTGGTAAACGTCAGCGACTTTCAATCTTCGTCATATCCATCTGCAGAAAGCGAATATCCGTGGCCAGATAGATCGCCAAACGCTTGGAATAAAATCCCGAGTCCTAGACAGGACAGTTCGCCGCGGAGACACGAGCAATATTATGCATATCCTGTATCATCGGAGGCAGGAAATGCTTCGTACGACCAGCGCTTTTCACTTTCATCCGTATGTCCTGAATCGGCGATCCTTCAAAGAGAGTCTCGGATCCCGTTTGCTCCATGCTCTGTTGGTCAACATTTTCCGCAATTATTCAGTCACCAATATTCACCGTCACATTTGCAGGGAACGTACAGAAGCGACTGCGATTATCAAAAAATCAGCGATACGCCTTGCCCGTTCTCCGAATACAACGTTCTCGCTCCAGCATCAAGCTCAACTCGTGCCGACTGCGCCTTCCAATTCGACCCCACTCTTTCCTCCGCACGGGCGATGCACGTCCACGTAAACCAAGGCCCTCTGAACGGCTCAGGTAACACTGGAGGATCGAATGATCGAATGATCGAGCGCTCGGTTCGTAACTACAACGAATGCTCGTTTCGAGATCAGAGCACATATGGAGCATGGCTATACTCCGGCAACCAGTACAACGATATTCCGCAATTTGGAGACAGTTTTGAACTCAACAGAGGTTACTGAAGATGACTAAATAGGCTACTGTTATCTTACACGCGGTATTCATTACACGCCATATTTCATAAGTTAGGCCAAGTCTGAATTTCATGTTGCTTTTAAATAACTTTTGCAAATAACGTTCATATACCTACAGTTGTGGTCTAATCTAATGGATCATATTTGGATAAGACCTTAATTTATAATAGAGGCTTTAAATAAAATTTACGACGTTTCATCATCGCACCATTGATATTTCATCAATTATACATCGATGGACAGAATATGCCGGGAGAAAAAAATAAAGGCACTGTTCTGTGAATTAGACCTACAACGAAGACCTGTGTTACAAACTTTACAAAGACAAAATAAATCTATTTCTAAATCTATATTTCTAAAAATAAGGACGTAGTCGGATTCTTCCTTGGGTGTACACGTTTAGGATGCTATCATTTATGCGGTATAATAAAGTTTAAATAAAAAATAAAGTTTGAAACCAAATAGGCTAAGGGGCCGTCCATGAAGTGCGTCACGCTCGAGGGGAGGGGGTCTAAGAGTGTCAGTTTGTGACAGAGGAAGAGGTTTGAAAGTTTTCAGTATAAATAAAACCTCATCTATACACCATCTGATGCTACTACTCTTTACATACCCTATAGCAGGACTACTACTGGAAAACGTGCTTTTTCTGTCGCCGGACCCAGACTTTGGAATTCTTTGCCGGTACAGGTCCGCCAAACTGATTGTCTTACCACCTTCAGGTCTAGACTTAAAACACATCTATTCCTGACTGCATATCCGCCTTAACCTGGAATCTGGAAGTACGGACTGACCTTTGGATTACAACCTCGATTCACCACGGACAATGATTCATGACTACGATTATTCACTGAAGCGACCATCGACTGGTGCAGATGTACTACTACAATGGCGCTAAAGAAGTCTACTACTACTACTACTACTACTACTACTACTACTACTACTACTACTACCTGACATGAGGTATAGTAAAAGTGTTTAAGAAAGAACCTTTTGGCTCAATAAAATGTTTTCCCCCGAGATACGAAATACAGTAGGCCTAGACCTATACCTTAGCCTAAACGAAACCCCAATAAAAGCGAGAAGTGGAACAAGAATCATGAGTCGTGAACATGATGACGTCACCCTGGTGACAATTTATTCGGCGACAATTTCTTCACAGTAGTTTCACCTACTGAAGAAGTTTTCAGTGTTCGATCTCCTTTTCCTCTGTCACAACCTGTCACAAATCTCGGATCCCATTTAAAGCGTTGTTCACGAAGGTTTTCTGTCTAATATATTCGAGTTTCTCGTTCAATTTTAGGCAAAGAAAAAGATATTCAATATCTGGCAATGATAACGAATATAATTGAGACCTAAAATGTAGGCCAATATCGGGAAAAAGTAGGCCTACTAAAGTGCTGCTCATAAATGACGTCACGCGTTTAGAGGAGGAGTTCAAACATTTGTGACGATGTGTGATGACGGGGAGGTTTCCAGAAATGTGACGTCACTTAATAATAAATATTGTTTTTAATAGGGTAAAAAACTGCCAACATCGCGTGACGTCATTTATGGACGCCCCTAACGATCAAACAGAACGTCCTCTCTCAAACGACCTTAGTCACCTTACTATACCTCTTATCTGATAAGTAAGTAGAATCCCGAAAATGTATATAGCACTTTGGTAGTACTACAGTAGTCGGCTAATCGCTCGCTGCATAGGCCTAGTCTTATATGCGCTTAATCTTTCATGCAAGGTGTATTGTAAGCCGGACAAAGGTATTCATGAGGCGGCATTTTTAAGGTTTTATTTATACTGAATATGTGGTTATTACCCCCTCCCCTGTCACAAGCAGTTACACTTTCTTAGACCCCTCTCTTCCTCGAAGGTGACGTTATTGACGGCCCTCATTGACTCTTCCTGGTTCACGCCATGGGGAAATCGGACTTTCTCATGGGAGTGGACAATGGGGGTTACTGCAATCCCACTCTGTAGCGTATATTGAATGATGCCTAGTGCATTAATAGGATAGCTCTAAACAGGGTTATTTCTAGGATTGTGAATTGGGGGCGGGCTAGTCGGGAAAATCTGGAGGCTCTGATATCCAATGAAAGCTTAAGTGGTTTGAATCAAACAACTGAATTTTAGAACAAATTAGATTTTAAACTCAAAGTCAGCTAACAAGTTTTGGATTAACAGCACACTTCATAAGATTTGAAAACGAGACTTTGCGCTAATTAGTTCCAAATATGCTCAAATGTGTTCTGTTCCTGAAAATTAAATTTTAGAACCATCCTTGTAATCTCTATGCAATAATTTTCAAGAAAGTCATTTAGTTCCAGAGGCGTAGCTGGGGGAACATACAAATGTCCCCGGGTGCCGAGGTGGGGGGCAACAAAATCATGTTTATCATAGCAAAAAAAGAAAAAGGAAGCATCAATATAGTTGTGACGACCGTTTTTAGCTTTTGAGGGTTTTCCAGAAGTCGAGGGTGCCATCAGTATTTGTCCCTGGACACCGGAAAAGCTCAGATCAATATAACTGTATAAGCCGTCTGTGCACACACACACCACAACTTTTTTCTTGTCAGAGTTTTTAGCTTTTTGTGAAGTTGAGATTTTTTTCTGAGGTTTAAGGGGGGTGCCATCAGTATGTTTTTTCCCCAGGCACTGAACACCCTAGATACGCCCCTGTTTCACTCTTCCAGAAGAGAACACATTTAAGAAATTAATTTTTCTGTTCTCTTTTAAACAAGAATTCAGTCAGAAATCTATTCGATTCTATCTTTCTTTTTCTTCTTCTTTTTCTTTTCTACGGAACCATTTTCCCCGGACAGAACGCCGCTGGTATCCATCGTCTGATCCGGTGATAACAGAAAACCACTTTCCTCAGCCTCCTTACTCTTTTTCTTCTTCTTCTTTTTCTTTTCTGAAGACATTGACACATCTTCTGTAGACTCAGTTGTCTTGTTAACCACTGTATCATCTTCTATCTCTTCCTCGTCCAATTTCATTTTCTTAGTAACATTCTCTTTCAGTGATTTTCTCTTTCTTTTTCTCTCCTTTCTGGCAATCTCCTTCTGGACTTGAGCAGCCTAACAGACAAATAACAAATCCAACAAAACATATGAAAACTCCCAAAATTCATAAAAGCAGTGTTGAAAAAGTAAATACCATCATCATAAACTAAAAATTCTATTAATCATATTCAGAAATCTCTCAACAGCCTTCTCAACATATTTCAGTAATGACACCCTATAAACACCCACTAATTTATGATGCATCACCACCACCACCACCACCCCCACCACCACCACCACCTTCATATACAATCACATTTATGTAAACACACAATAATTTTGCTTAAAACTAAAATCTCGCATTTGCAAACACAACTCATCGATGTACAGAAACAGCCACTAATATAATTGGAGGTCTTGGCAGTGGTCGAGGTGGACTGTAAATCACTACAATCAAATTTTTTGATTGAGTACTGTAAATAATAACAAACAAAGAATAAATTATAAATAAAGAATAACCAAAGAATTTCATTAAAATTTGGCCTACCGTTATTTGTTACAAATAAAAATCAGTCTTATTTAGCATTTGCAAAAGATGTTGTCCACAACTCATCATATTTTTGCCATACCAGTAAAATAGTTTCAGTTTCTGTTCTGTAACAAGATATGTAACTGTATCTAATGTTCTGCTTTGGTTAAATGGAGGTAATAAGCTTATGTGACTTGTAGTTTGGTATTTCGGTTTCGGACTACTCGCTATATACTCTAAACTGGTATAATGGAATGGAGGATCAGAACATTTAATGAAAATTCAAAATGAAGAAATATCAATAAGCATAAAACATATGTCCAAACATAAGGTCACCTAATGAGACAATAATTTACAATAAACACAATTTCAGCCGATCAACCAGGAACAGCAGCAGCTTAACTTGAATGTCAACAACTCATCATGAACCACAAACGAAAAGCAATAAGCCATGAAATGAGCTCATGAGCGGGACTGCAAGACAACACACTACATAATTTCTAACAGATGGTCAAAATGTTTTTTATAAAAAAATGATGCATTACTACCTCCTCAAAAGCAATGTTCATGACATCCACGTTCTTTCTTGGAACTTCTCCACTTTCGTAGAACTTCAGTCTCTCTTCCACTTGCTCTTTCAGGTAGGTGCCATACACCGATGTAGGAATGTCTAGAATTACAGAATTCATCAAAATTTTAAGAAAATTGTACATAATTTAATTTTAGATATTGTGTCAGGACTTGGCAAAAATTGTCATCCAAAAGATTTGGATTAAGTTGAAGACATGTAATGTACAGTATAAGGCATGTACAATAGAACTATGCTAATGAAAATCCAGCTGAAAATACAAAAAGTGCTGGAAATCATCCTTGCCATAAAGAGGTATTTCTATTTTTGTTGTTGCAGAAGTTAATAAATAAACACGATTTGCGACACACAATTCTGCACTGAATCACCAGATATCATTAAACAGTTACACTATAAACAATAATACCAACAACCACAACCAATGGTATTCTCAGTGTGCCCCAAGCACAAACCTCCTTATTCCTAAAACGAGGTTTTGAATCAGTTGGCCCTATACTTTGGAATGCTCTTGACGCCAGTATGCGTGGCTTAGCAACTCTTAATTCTATGGCCCTCTTTTTGAAACAACTCAAAACTTATCTCTTTGTCAATATACAGTAATTTGCTGTGGGAGCGAGAGCGCTTCTGAGTGATTCTTCAGAAGAGGCGCTATACAAATATTTTGTTACATTACATTACATTAACAATGAACAATTTTCTATCTAATTAAATTAACCAACAGACAGATTTAGTGTTTACCATATAACTACTCATTGCCAGTTAGAAATTTATTTTGAACACAACAATAAATTGCAATTTTGTTAATTTTCCATCAATTCTGTTCTTTCCCAAATCAACTGCATTAAATTCCAATAATTAATTGGACAGACAAGTCTTAGTCAATTAAATTCTTTATCACACAATCAAATTTTAGGTTTTAAGAATCCCTTTTCAAAATGCAGTGCACGAAGTTAGCAGAGCGGTAACAACACCAGACAAAAGAGCAGAATCTTGCAAGTTTGATTCTTGCAGGAACCCTAAGGTTGACTCAGCATTACTCGCTAGAGGGTTGTGGTAAAAATGAGGAGCAGAGTTAAGCTACAGGTAAAACATGGGTGTGGGAAAAGTAATGGCAACCTACCTCAGATTAATTGCTTATACCACCTCTTAAGATTCCAACCCTCGGTGATCACGCCTTCTCCCGAGGCGAACCACTCAAGTGGAATACCATTCTGTCTGAAATAAGGAGGATTAAAGCTCGCCCCATCTTCAAAAGCAGACTGAAAAGCCATCTGTTTAGGTAGTCATACCCCCTGTAAAGCGCCCTTGTTTTTGGTTATGCTATGTTTACGGCACTATATAAATAGTCCAGTATACAATACAATACAATACAATGTCGCTAGACTGGAGATGAGGCTATAAAATTACCTGAAAAGCAATCAACTCTTGAAGCAATTGTGCACTTATTTGCCAAACTCCGTGAAATTCTTCCCTTATTCTTTGGATTGGCTCTTCCAATAAAGCTTGAGTGAAAAATAAGTCCATATTTTGGAGTGTTTCCTCGCGTCTTAAGAGCCCTACAGGCACAAAATGAAATTTGCATAAAATCAGTCATAATACAATTTTTGAAACTATACTTACTCACATAAACAAGATATCATAAAACACAAAAAATTAATTCCTACATTAAACAATTTATATGCAAAACTTCAGAAGCAGCACAGAGAATTTCATGCAGAAAAGTGCATTTGGTACAGAATGTTGTGCACAACAGCACAGGAACATGAACTATGACTACAATCTTTTACAGAAATAAAACTAAATTATAAAGTAATTAAAAGAAGACCTGAAAAGAGCTTTCTCTGCACCAAGGATCTGCACAGTCGATGCAGGACATTTGGCAAGATTCGTCAAACTTCCAGCATGAGAAATCAACCTTGCACCAACCTACAGAGCAAAGACATACAGCCACATACATCTCTAAGCCACATTTATCAACCATGGAATTTTTTTAAGCACATCAATATTTATTGAATACATATAACCCCTAAATAAAAACCCAACATAAAAATGTCATTGGTAGTCCATGACCGTAAATCCTGTTTATTGACAAACTAATTCAAATTAGAGAAAATTATAAAACTTTTCTAAAGTATAAAAACCACTAAAAGTGAGAGAAAATTCTAAATCTAAATGTTGGAAGCTCATTCCTATCAAAGAAAGAGTCAAGCCAAAAGATTTTTAAAATTGCATTAAATTCCTGAAAATAGTCTTTCCAATTTATCTGTAAAATTCCAAATTCTTTGAATCACAATTATGATATAATTAAATAAACACTTTCTACTAACCTGTTCACCGATTAGCACCGTTAAGTTTGGTGCAACTTGTCCCATCTTAGACTGCAAATATTCATGCAAACTTCTTCGATGCTCAATTGACTTAAGAAGATGATTGACCAGCATCTTGATGTTGACAAAATCAACAGCTGATATATCCATACCTTCAAAAAAGAGATATAATCATAATCACTAAAGTACAAATCCTTAAAGAAACGTTAAATATATAAGTCAAAGCAAATGCTTTTCATAATGGCACACATTTTTCAAATTTGAGAGATCCTTGTCTATATTTGTAGTTTCTCTTCCTAAAATTCCTCAGTCTTAATCTTAATCTGACTACATTACTATGAAATAGAGTTATACATCATTATACTGTGTTAGTCAGTGTTTCTGTACAATACAAAAATGGCATTTCATCCAAATGTGGCATGGGTTACAGGAGTTTCGATTACCAAAAAATTGGGTTGTGGCTTGAACTCCAGGTTTAAAGTCATCACCAGTGTGCCTCAAGTGCCTGGACCTTTTCTTTTCCTGATATATATATATATATATATATATATATATATATATATATATATATATATATATATATATATATATATATATATATATCAGGATATCATATATATATAAATAAATAAAAAAAACTTATATTTAATATGTGTACTGCTTAGCATCGGATACTGCAAACTGCATTTGTCTTTACTGCAGAATCAAATATAACACCTGTTGCATATAGAAAGAAGTTGGAATATATGGTTGTACGTATGAACAAGTGGTTTCAACACAGGAGAAATTCTACTAAACCACTGAAAATCCAATTATTATTATTTATAATATCAAAATTGCTTAAATTCAGTAGAAAAACTCAGAGAACAGTCATAAAAAAACAAGAACACGGTGTATACCTATTGTTGATCTAGAAGCATTCAAGATTGCTCTGGCTTTTGCACTGTCCATCAAAATCTCCTCCAATCCAGGGAGTCGGTCTTCTGTCAAAGTCCTTCGGTCGCCAATATATTGAACGACTTGAAAATACATTCGGTTATCAGACACGATGTCTTTAAGCTCAGGAAAGGAATCGGAAAACCAATTGCTAAAACAGCAGAGATGACAAAATCTTTTCAATTCAACATTTTACTATCTTATTGGAGAATTTTAAAACCCAGACAACCCAGAAGAACAGGAATCAAGGGAAGACAATTAACAGGACAAGTGAGAGAGATTCTCAAAAAAGCAGATTGGAACTATAGTACCAGAAAGCATTTAAATAACAACAGTGCACAAGTGATTATGAAATGTCAGACTTGAAACACAGAATGCATAATACAAAGACAAATGATAAGATAAGAAACACATTTTGATTTGATTTGATAAGACAACGTAAAATCCAAATCTTACAACAAGCCACTTGAAACTTCAATTGCAATATAAGTTTATTCAGCATTGTGGCCACACAACAGAGGTTAAGCAGCACTGTGTGCAGTTGGCGTTTGGATGGGTGACCATCCTGGGATCCAGCCACCATTGGTCAACTCAACAATTCAAGACCTATATTCAGATATACTGCAATGAGTATTGGTGCAAAGCCAGAAGGCTAAATGTGGGTTTAGATAAAGTAACAGGAACAGAGCAAATAACTCTATACAGTGTATGCCACTTGAATCACTGTTTGCATGAAACTCAAGATCAACATCAGCCCCACAGATTACATTCAAACATTAGATTAACCTTTACTTTTTCAGAACTGAATTTCTTAAAGAATTAACAGGTAATTTAAAAAGAAAACAATGTTACCGTAGTTGCATAGACATGGTATTTATCTCCTTATCCATCTGGTCAAGGCATCCAATTCCTTGGATAACCATGTTGTCCTCTCGATTGACGTTGAATTTTATCTTTGATCCTTGAATAATTAAGGGCCAAACTCGCCTGAGCTTTGCCTTGCATCACATCCGTCAGACTCCTAATCAACTTTGGTCCATGTAAGCGCAAACCTAAAATAAAGATACAGGACTAATAACATTTGACAGATGACTTAAATACAATACTTCAGTTTACTTTCAATTTAATTTCAAACAACTTGCAGACAATGCACATCTACAAAATTCAATAAACCAAAATCAAATTGAACACAAGGGATCTGCTATAAAATCTGCATGTGTGTGAATGAACATGTACATGTATGTATGTGTGTCTTTGGCATTCCACTAAAAGACTTTGAATGTCTTCTTTCAAACTGAAACTCTCTTTTGAATGGTCATTTGTGGCAACACATGCTTCTATACTACAATCTTTCTACACTGTTCAACATGAATTATTTTTGTTCCACCGTAATAATTTTCACTTTATTGCTCCAAACTGCAACAGTGTTTCAATTATCTAATTATCGCATAATCCTTTATTAATCAATACTTCATTAATGAATACATTTCACATTTTGTAATATATTCTGGAAACAGTTGAAGACGCATTTGTTTAACAGCTCATTTTTGTAAAGTGCTCTTCACTTTGCTTCGATAGCCATGTTTACTACACTTAAGAAATTGTATTGAAATAATAATAATAATGTAAATAAGTAATCTCACTGAGCAAGTTTGCAACTTAAAACTTTACCTCGCACAATTTCTTTGACAGCATCACTTGCCGAGATCTCAACTGCCAGTTGCTCTGAAATGGCCGTTCCAAGCTTTTGTTCAGTTATACCAAGTAGAACCTTTAGCTTTTTTGTTGAAGCCGGAAGATTACTGGATATAAATTCTCGAAGATCTTCATGAAGTATACCTAATCAACAAAACACAAGAAAACAGACCTAATAACTTCAAAATCTAGGCTATCAAATTTCTCTTAAATGTTTGAAAAACAAGCTAGAAATATCTGCCTTTGAAATTTTCCAATTTGTCTAATAAAAAAATGCAGTGCAAAAGCAATAAAAATCTATTTCTTTTTCTGAACAGTGGTAAAACCCATTCCTTCACTCAGCACACAGAATTCTAGGGTTAAACGTTTTTACAAGACAACATAACAGAAATTCATCAGATTATCATTTTAATATATTAAATTTCAAATGCTTTCCATTTTAGATTTATCAATATCAGCATGCATCCAGCTTAGTTGGCATACATGTGCTTCCAACTTCCATAGCAGCCCAAAAGGTATTTTGTACAAATCAGTACCCTAAGGGGATCCTATGGCTGATGGCGAATGCATTAAATGTGTTTAGCCTGCGTCCAATTTATCGATTTTGAAAGGTATATTCAAAACTGCTTGTCCTTCAATTAGTTAATTCAAATCAATTGTACAAATGGTAAAGAAGCTCGTGCAATTTATAAATCATCGATTTATGGAGTGTGGTAACCAATGAAACTGAGCTTAATGTTTTATGCAGAATTAATTACAATATTTGGAAATGCTGTAATATTAGCCTACCTTCAGAGATTGCATTCATATTGTCCAAAGAGTTTTTGATATTTTTAAAACCACTGAAGGCCTCAAGCTTCACGATTGAATTGAATCTGCTCAGATCCAAGACACTACGCTCGACTTCCGATTTCAGTTGCTCTATTTCATAGAACTCTTTCACTCGAAATAACGAGTAACCAGTCGCATGTTCATACAGAACAAACAAAGCGTCCGCCTGAAATAAGAAAACGCTCGTGCAAACAGTCTACAATTTAACAATTTTAAGCACATTCAAAAATCAATTTTGTCTCAGTAATGATCAGCAACATGTTTTGCTTCGTAGAAAGCCAAATTTATTTGCCTAAATTCAACAGAATCAAAGCAATGCCAAAACAAAGACACTATGAAATGAATTGACTGGTTATTTTAGTCATTGCATGAAATGACTGACCCTATGGGGCATTACACGCAATGGCTGAAACTTTTAGTCATTTCGTGTAATTACTAATTACACATGTATATATATATATATATATATTATGTGTGCTAGGCTCAGGGATACCAGATCAGTTGGAAAGAATTTAAGGACACCACAAAACACATTGGTTTGTCAGACTTTTCAGGATGTTAAAGAAGCACAATTGATAAACTATAGTGATGGTCTTTTTTGCTTGTCAGACGTTTTAGGACGCTAAATGTGCAAAATAGCTCAAAAAGGAAAAAACTAGTGATGACCTTTTTTCCTTGTCGGACTTTTTTTAGAACGTTAAAGATGCAAAAAAGCTCAAAGAACTAATGATGACCTTTTTAGCAATCAATGTCAAACAATTCAAAAGTCCTTTTAATATAGAGTAATGTCTGAAATCAGTAATCACTCTTTTAAATGAAATTTAAGAACATTTTATGTCCTTATTAAGGACAAACGCCCTTAAGGACGGGGCCACTGAATTTAAGGACTGTCCTTATCATTTAAGGTCGTCTGGTAACCCTAGCTAGGCTTGATATTCTATGGTGGCATCTTTTTCAATCTGTTGACGTATTTTGTTAAAAAACTTAGAATAATTAAGTTATGACTGGAAGACCAAGAGCTAACTCAACTATTTAACTATCCAAAGGAGCAAGTGGAAGAGAGGCTGAAGTTCTGTGAGAATTGAAAAGTTCCAAGAAGAAACGTGGAAGTCATGAACATTGCTTTTATCACAGTGTTAGATGTAATGGATATACAAAAAATAAGGAATGATGCAGTATGGCATTTTGAGTCACTCCTACAAATTTAATTTGTCCACAGTTAAAACAGTGCTGCAATGGTGTGCACGTCAGCGGCGACGAGGACTTTTTCAACAACTTTGTTGCATGTCTGGTGGAGAATTATGATTAACATGCCTTTAAACATTCAGCTCTTTCTGCACTATGATTAAGATGCATTTTGAGCGTACGTTCTTTCATCAATAAATGGATTTTACCATGTATTGTTATACAATTATATAAATTAATTTGGGACGCTAAAGTGAAAGATTACCCAATATTGTATGCATAAATACGACCAATAAAATTTATTTAGAAAGATCACCTGAGGGCCGCCAATTAGCAGCCGGCGGTTCGCGGGTTGGACACCCCTGCTCTAGGCATTGATAGTGGAGTCGTAAAAGTAAATTGATTACAATAACATGCCAAATCTGCATAAAAACCTAGTCAAATAAGAGACCATCACTCTGAAAGATATCAGTGAGAAAAATAACTTGTCCATTAGCTTTTTCTACCCGTTCAAGCGCTACAAATTTTAACATCACGTGGCGAAGCACAGCAAGGGCCCACATTATAGGACGATTACGGGCTTAACGTAAATCGTTATAAGCGAGAGAGTTCAGTTAGATTCGTCGGTAATTATAACAAACAAATATATAGATCGCTATTTTAATATTAAAGATTTAATAGGATTAATTAATAGAAATGCCAACCGCCATTTTCAGCAACACGATGAGAGCGTTCTTGTTCAGTTCTCTATTAGTATTATGAGATAACATAGATATAAGCAAGCAACGAAATGCAGTTTCAGATATCCAGGCTGCCAGGCAGGTGCCCGTTCAACAATTGACAATTGAACGATTTTCGCAAGCAATGCCCAAGCATAGGAAAACTAAGTTGAAAACTTTATTTTCGACAACACGTGGACAAGACATTTATGTTGCCTTAAATTCTGTCTTGAATCGTTTTGAAGTTTCACGAGAAAAACTCATTTATTGCATAACGGTTTTCTGAGTGCTGAACAAAATGTCCGTCATTTCTATTGTGCCACTGTATTATCCACAAAGATTTGTGACGGCAAACCTTGTTTTGAAGATGGTCTCACAGTTATTGACAATGTTAACTTCATCAGAGCCTCCCCTTTGCGACACCGACAATTTTGACAATTCATCACAGATCTGGAAACCGATCGAGTTTGCTGACCTGCATTTATCACAATCAAATAAGTTGGCTGTCGTGTGGTAATGTGCTTAAACGATTCTTTAGTTTGAAAACTAAAATACTTGCATTTTTGCATGACAATAATGCATGACAAATAGCCTAACTGAGAACATTGAGGTGTTGTGATCGCATTTGGTTAGCGTTCATAAGTTAGCGTTATTCGTTAATTCATATCTTCTTTCTTTCGTAACAGATATCACAAAACATCTCAATGACGAATTTGAAGCTCCAAGATCATAATAAATATCTGTCAGATATGATCATGGCAATTGGTTCTTTTAAGAGTAGACTACACTTGCATTGTTTAAAGCGCACTTACCTTTGATGAACTGGACAGATTTCCCTTAATCTCTTAGAGAAAAAATGCAGGAGAGGAAAGTTATCCAGAAAACCGTGATTTTGTTGCTGAATTAGACATTTTGTTGGAGGAGTTTGAAGGAAGGTTTCATGAGTGTAGGCCTACTAACACGAAACTGAACTTTTTTTATAAATCCACTTAAAGCTGTACGTTTGATCCTAATTATTTTAGCGAGGCCATAGCGAATGACATTAGTCTAGCACAGTTAGAACTATTGAAGTTTAAAATTGGCGATGGACTTGCACGACCACATGATAAAATTGTTCCAGCCGAATTTTGGCAGATTGTTGATCAGTACTCTTACCCCACATTGAAGATGGCAGCAAACAAGCTGCTTTGTATGGTTGGGAGTAGGCTACTTATTGCTGCGAGCAGTTGTTTAACTTGTTTTCACAAATAAATTTAGTAAAGAACAAACTTAGAAATAGACTCACTCAAGGCCACTTGGTATGCCACAAGTGTCAACAGTTATATACCACGTTGCGACAACATAAAGTGTACTGGTGACTGACTGGTGTCATGAAAATCCACTTAGAGAGGAAATATAAATGTTCTTATTAATTACGATTACATGATGACCTATTCATGTTATGTCTCACACTTTTTAGCTGATATATACTTGTGAGTTTCTTGTTCTGCATTTTATGATTGTACTGTACATTCAACTTGATTCAAGTAGGCCTACAGGCCTATTATTTTATTATATAATTCTCTATGTAAGGTAAGTTTGTTAAGTTTGTCAGTCACGATACACGGCAGATGTTGGAGGACGTTGTTGCCATTGACAACCAAATTGTTTAATCGACGGAGCGTTCGACGACGCGTATTCATTGCAGCTTGACGAATCGTCCTGCTTGTACGGCATCACTGGTGACGCAGTCCCCTTTGTGGCGCCGTATCCTGTAGACCCTACTGGAAGGGGACACAGCCACCCGTCGTACGTAAACCAAGCACCAACCGACGTGGGGGCCGCAGGTCCTACTGGGGCGCAGCCCCCATGAGAGTTGGTAGGCCTTACTGGGGGCGCAGCCTCCCGTAGGACGCAGCCTCCCGTGGGAGACCTAGCAACAGCCCCCGTGTGGGCTTTATCCTACATTGTGGGGCACAGCCCCTCGGAGAGAAAAATCCCAGCCCTCCGTGGGAGACAAAGCCCCTTTGGGTCCGAAAGCCCAAAAGGAGCCGTATGACCAAAAGGGGCCGTAGGTAAAACTAGAGGGCGCATCCTCCATGGGAGACCAAATCAAAATGGAATCGTATGGCGTTATGGTGTCCAGCCCCCTAAGGTGGGGAGGGAGCAAGGCCACCCAGTGAGCAGATAGCAATTTTTTAATGATAATTAACGCATTCACATTACATTTTCAGATTTTAAAAATTGTCATATGTAATTATACGAACTTTTGCAAAAAATCGGGGAAGGAGATAGCCACTCTCCCCCGTCATTTTTGACGGGTCAACAGCTAGTATAATAATAATTACTTACCCTGCACAGTGCACAGCATAAAATTAGTTAGTAAGTAAGTAAGATCTCGTAGATTTATATAGCGCTTTGGAAGGCAGCACAACAGTAGCTGCTTGTTCTTAGGCGCTCAGCCGTTCTTAACATAAAATAGCTATGGGAAAGGTGAATGATCAGCCAGGCAATGGTCAATATCCGAAGGGCAGTGAGGCTAGGTTGTTACAGCTATGGAGGAAATGATTTAAGAAAAGGAAGGATTTAAGTTTAGACCTGAAGACTTGAGGAGATAATGCAGGAATGATGGGAAATGAGGATTCAGATTTTATTGTTTGAAAGTGTCCAAGTCTGCGGAGGAACGCTGGGATCGAGTTCCAAAGTTCAGGTGAGGCGTATGAGAATGATGAGAAGGCACGGTTGCAAATTTTCAGGGATGACTGATTTAGAGGGCGTGACAGAGTGAGATGAGATGACGAACGTGTGGGTCGAGGAGGCTGAGGGGTTAATAGTGATCTAAGGCAGACCGGTCTTGAAGACTGAAGTGAGCTATATTTAGGCCTAAGTGCTATTATCTTATATTTGATACGTTGTTATTTTAAGCCAGTGTAATGATTTTAGTATGGGTGAAATATGGGAGAATTTAGGTGACTTAGTAACAGCACGGGCTACTGCATTTTGAATTGATTGTAGGCCCTAATTTATTGATAGAGGCCTTGGGAAGGTCGTAGTAGAGAGAGAGAGAGAGAGAGAGAGAGAGAGAGAGAGAGAGAGTTACAGTTTTAACTAGTTTGGAGTGGACAATCGATGTTGCGATTGTGGAGGCGGTTCTGGTATCGAGGCAAGGACGTAGGCGACGAAGGTCACGAATTTGAGCACAGCAGGCTTTTGAAAGTTGGAGGATTTGTGATTCGAAGTTTAGAAAAGAATCAAATTTGAATTCAAGATTCTTTGCAGTTGGAACGGGGTTATTTTGGTGTCGGTTGTCAAAACCAGTTTTGGATTGTCAATTTTTTTAAGTTGTCGAGGTAGTCCAATTAAAAGAAACTCTGTCTTAAATGGATTGAGAGCGAGGAGATCCTGGAGATTAGATGATATCCATGTAGAGATTTATTAGAATTCATATTCAAGCACAACAATAGATGCATTAAACGAAGAAGGTGAGAAGGAAAGGAATAGCTGAGAGTCATCGGCGTAGAGTTGGTGCTTTAAATTGAGGGAATTAATTAAAGATGAGAGCGGTGTGGTGTAAAGGCTGAACAGTGCAGACCCAAGAACGGATCCTTGAGTCACTCCATAATCTACACTGCGATATAGAGAAATAATACGTTATGTTAAAGACTTATCAACGTTTTAAAATACAGAACATAGAGACATAGATAAGAAAAATAGCAAGTTCAGAATAATCTAATCGTAAAAACACGTTCTACTAAATTTAAGATCGTTAATAAAACCTAATTAACAAATAAATCAAAGTATTCTGAGTCGTTCGTATACAATTCAAAGTGAAAATGAATTTTTAATTTGTCAACTACAAAGGCGCTTGAAATAACAGCAGCAAAGAAAATCTTCATTCAACTGTAAATAGGTAGCGGACTGCTCGTGTCGAACCAGCGTAGATGGCCCTGCAGCGGTGTATTATTCGCCGCCGTCGCCGCCGCCGCCCCCGCCGCCGCCACCGCCGCCGCCGCCGCCGCCTCTGCCGCCGCCGATGCATGCATAGCCTCCGTAGCTGTTTACGCACGTCGATCCGAACAAGCACAGTGCAGTTCCAAGCGTACATTCGTCAATATCTGAATATTTATAAAATGAAAACTCTTTAAATCTTGCATGTTACAACGATCATTTATTTTACCATTCATGCAGTAATTAATACTAGTTCTGCAACATGGATTTATTATTAGAGGATACGGCATTACGTCATTTCTAACCAGGCTGCGTGAAGCCAGTAGCGCGTAGGCTAAAAATAGCACCTCCATTGTTAGCGGCCATTGTGGTTGAATCGGACGTGGGGGGTAACTGAAAGTTGACAGTTGATGACAAGGAGGAGAGGGGCAGTGTTATTTCTAGGATTTTGAATTTGGTGGGGGTCGGAAAAATGGGGGAGGGAAGTGTCGGAATTTTTAAGTCTCTTCCCGGAAAAAGGCTGACAAAAAAGGTCATCCGACAATAAAAGTTTGGGGGAAGGGGTGTCCTTCATTGGGGGGAAGGGGTGTTCAGAGCTAATTAGTATCCATTTTGCATTATCACATTACCAAATTTTGAGGGGTGTCGACCTCAAATGGGGGGTGGTGGTGTTGAGGGGTGTTAGGAGGGTGTAAAAATATCCCTGGGAGGGGGTCGAAAATTGCCCAAAAATTGTTGACATAATTAATGGACAGCCCCATGCCTTATTGAAAACACGATTAATGTCATCCAATAGGCTGTCCACTTGCTATTTTTCAAACACAAATTTCGAACAATAGCGTCTTAATCAGTGGCGGCTCAGTGGCGGCTCCACAGGGGGCCCCGGGGGGCGTGCCCCTATTGAGTGCCTGGCCTCCCAGTGGCCCCCTGTTGGGACCCTATACCTAATACTACATACCTGACACCAAACGGTAGGCTCCCATGGTTAGAAGTTGCCACCCCAACTGTCCCCACTTGCCAAATCCTGGAGCCGCCACTGGGCCCAGGGTGGGTCCGTGCCCCTATTGAAATGTGCCTGGCCCCATTGGCCACCCGGTTGGAACCCTATACTTAATACTACATACCTAACAACAAGCGGTAGGACCCCTGATTAGAAGTTGCCACCACCAACACCCCCACCACTTGCCAAATCCTGGAGCCGCCACTGGGCCCAGGGTGGGTCAGTGCCCCCATTGGGTGTCTGGCCCCAGTGGCCACCATGTTGGGACCCTATACTTAATACTACATACCTAACAACAAGCGGTAGGCCCTATGATTAGAAGTTGCCACCCCAACGCCCCCACTTGCCAAATCCTGGAACCTCCACTGATCTGAATCTCCATTTTCAATACATACTAATAAAAAGGTCTTAGATCATTGATAAAACATATCCGCAGCTATTCCCCATGGCTCAGCTGATGATTTTTTGGGTCTACCAATGTGGCTGCCGTTTGGGAATTTCCCAAAAAGTTGGCTTCAGCCAAATGACGTAATGCCGTCTCCTCTAATAATAACTCCATGTTCTGCAATTGAAGACTGATATTTGCATGTTCAAAATGGCGAGAGGCGCGCCTAATGTGTTTACCTTCGCAGATTCTCTAAGAACAGAAGCATAGAGATTTCACAAATAATATATTTAGCTATGACAGAAGGTAGGCATAAAAAGCAAGTATTCTGATTGGGCTGAGGTCATAAGTGGGGCACCACAAGGACGAGTGTTGGGACCTCCATTGTTTTTAGTAGGCCTATATATTAACGACATTGATGAAGATAGGCCCTATAATATCAAAAAATTCTAAATTTGCTGATGACACAAAACTGTGTGGATAGAGTGGCAGTGAAGCAGAGGCAAAGATTTTACAAGACCCAAATAGACTATTTCAGTAATCAGTGGATTGGCAGATACTTCTCAATACAGATATATATGATCTGTGATGCATAATGGAAAGAAAGGTACACAGAGCTCGAATTGCTGGGGGTTGGGGTTCAACCTCCCTTTAAAATGGCAGACCCTCCCTAGAGAAATGCAAAAAAGTTTTGCAAATGACAAAAGTGTAAATTCTTAAAACACCACGCTCGCCATGACCCCCTTTCATTTTCTCACAATTCGAGCACTGAAGGTACAGGTCATGAGTTTGAAGTGTGGGAACTGGGAAGGGACTGAAAGTCACCATCGAGTACAAAGACTTAGAGGTCTCCATGCATAACACCTCAAATCCATCTAGACAATATGCAGCTAAGAAGGCCAATAGAATTATAGGTATGCCAAAAAGAATGGTACCAGGTAGAGAAAAGGATGTCGGGCCTGACACAGTGTAATAAGAAGAATTTACAAGACATTGGTACACCCCATTTAGAACATTGCATTCAAGCTTAGTATCCATTTCAGAAGAAAGACATAGAGACTCTAGAAAGAGTACAACACAGAGCAACAAAGATGGTAAAAGTATATCAGAAATTAACCTATGAAGAAAGGTTAAACGCTGCGGATTGGCAAATTTGGAATAAAGGAGAGTGAGAAGAGATTTAATTGAGACACATGAAATATGAAATACTAGCAAACAAGGTGGAAGTGCCAGTTTACTATAGATTTTTTCACTACAAAACAGTATGGCGAAGCCCGAAGACATAACATGAAATGTTTAAGAAACGGGTTGGGAGATACAATCGACATAATTTTAGTGCTAGAGTGCTACATACATGGAAAGAATTGGATGAGAAGATAGTAATGGCTACTAGTACAGATGATTCTAAAATAAGCCAAAGTACTGTAGCCTGTAGGATACTAGATTGGATAGGCAAAACACAGTAGTTCTCACACAGGTCAGACCCTCCTGAACCACTTTAAACCTTATTATTATTATTATTATTATTATTATTATTATTATTATTATTATTATTATTATTATTATTATTATTATGGGGACGAGAAAGTCTCGTATATCGGGAACGTCGTCATGGAAATCCGACCGCTTAGAAATTTTCAAAGGTTTGAAGCACAATTTTGGTGGGAATTATTTTAGCATTTGATGTTGAAAAGTTTCCTGTTCTGAAAAAGAATTTTATGATTGATTGCACATTATTATTATTATTATTATTATTATTATTATTATTATTATTATTATTATTATTATTATTATTATTATTATTATTATTATTATTATTATTATTATGCTAACGTCGATGGTTTGCAATGATCTTGATTACCTGAGCAGGTGTGTTTATTGCGACCTGTTTTGAATCCACTCTCACAGTCGCATCTGTAGCTTCCCAGAGTGTTGATACATGTTTGATCACATCCTCCGTTGTCATAGGAACATTCGTCGATATCTAATCAAGTTTTGAGCAAAAAGTGTCCAAGTAAAAGTCGTTTTAAAATTACTGCTCAAAGTGCGAGGAGTCTCACACTACTCACACTGTGTCTTACACACAGTTTCATTTACATGTAGGACTAGGTAAAACTCAGCTAGAGTAATATAGGTCTAATTTTCATTAGATACAGTAAACCCCAAAGTAAGTATTCATAGCCTCATCCAAGATGTTTGAGACGCTAAAATAAAACAAGACTGTCGTCTTCAACTACGTTCAAGCAGTCGCCCGGTACTGTACATTCCACCGCCGTCGAAGACTGTGAAATTCGGAGAGCGTTCTGTCACTCGTGGCAACCCTCTTCTTTGGAATTCGTTGCCATACACAGTGACATCTGTTACTCCCTTTGAACGGTTCTCAGTTGCGCTGAAGACATATCTATTTAACATTTCATTTCAATTTATGTAAAGTGCTCTTGCTTTTGGCATCTAGCTATGTTATAGCGCTATAGAAATTGTCGAGGTAATAATAATAATAATAATAATAATAATAATAATAATAATAATAATAATAATAATAATAATAATATTCCAAACAAAAATCAAAACACAAAAAAATGTATCTTTCAAAAGTATCATCTTACAAATTTCTCTCCATTTTAACCATTTTAGCTGTCTTAATTGCAGGAGATTGCATCATTCTGAATGAGACCAGTAAACAGGAGTTCCTCTTGCACACTTTGCTCACATTGCCAGGTGCATTTGCGGGATTAACTGTATTCCCATCCTGAACATTGCATTTAGATATAATTGAATAAAAAAATAAATATAATTCACTCAATTGAAACGACTCTCCTTAAAATTCTCTCTGATGTTTACTCTGCCACTGACCTGTCTGAGCTTACATTTTTGCTTGCCTGTTTCGTTGTCAAGTACCTTTGATATGCTTGATCATGGCATATTTCCGAAACGTCCGAAACTCTAATTTGGGATTTCTGATCAAGCTCTTCTGTGGTTTACAACCTATCTCTCTAACCGATCTCAAATGATTGGTATGGAGCATTCCAGCTCAAACTGGATTCATGTCCCTTTTGGCGTTCCCCAATGTTCGATGCTTGGTCCTCTGCTGTACCCGTACATGCTGAACGTTGCTCTTTAATTAGCTCGTTTGGTTTCACTGTGCACCTCTATGCCTTTGTTGCTAGTAGGCTAGTTGCTAATAGGTTAGACTATTGCAATTTTTTTTATCTTGATCTGCCCAAAAGCCTGCTCCTCACCCTGCAATCTGTCCTGCAGCTGCGGCTCGTCTTGTGGCTAAGGTTCCACGCTACTCTAGCATCTCAGATTTTATGCTTAACACCCTATATTTTGGCTTCCAATTTCTGACCGCATTAAATTCAAGGAAGCAATTTTTCCACAACACTTCGAGGTTAGACCCCGTCTTACATTACTAAGCTTTTCAAATCACCCTCTTCCACTGCACATCGCCTGCTCCGCTCCACTGATCAGAAGAATGTATATGTTCTTAGATCACGGACTGCTCTTACTCAGCGTCGAGCATTTCCAGTGACTGCACCCTCCCTCTGGAATGCCTTGAACCCATCCATTCTGGTATCAATTTTTACTCCCTCTCTCTGATCGATGCGAAAGTTGAAGTCTCTCTATTTTATCATGCGACTCCAATGCCAGGAGCGCCTCTGAGTAGAAATAGAAGCAGTGGCGGCTCTAGGATTTGGCAAGTGGGGGGCCGTTGGGGTGGCAACTTCTAATCATGGGGGCCAACCATTTGTTGTTTAATGTATGTAGCATTAAGTATAGGGTCCCAGCTGGGAGGCCACTGGGGGGCAGACACTCAATAGGGGCACGGGCCCCCTGCCCCCTTCCGGTGAGCTGCCACTGAATAAAAGAAGCGCTATACAAATGCTACATTACATTACATTACAATTGAAATAGCAGTTCAGCCTCACCTCGTTCTCCGGATACTGCTACGAATGACATTTGACAATAACATCACAAATGCACTCAAGCTTAACCCCATTTGACATCGATACAAAGTAACAGAAGCGTCAAACCAATGCACTGTGTTCCATTCACTGGCAGAGCAGTTGAAGAATCTATTCTGCAGAAACAGTAAGTTGCAGTTCCTCCATCAACCGGGTAATAGCCGCAGAAATAGTCGCTGGTGTGGAAATCTCACAGACAAAGACATTGAGACATTGAGACCAATTGCTTTAACCACAATTAATGACCATATCGAATAAATTTAATCGTTATTTTCTACATCGTCATAGAGAATTGTTTTTAAAAATCTGTGTATCCTCTGTCAAGTGTGCCTTCTGCGTGTCTCTATCTGTATCTGTATATTTCTCTCTGTCTCTGTGCGTCTCTGTCTATGCGTGTCTGTCTGTCTCTCTCCTCAGCACACCCATCATCCACTCCATTTCTGCACTATTCAGTCTGTCCTGGCGGTGAAAAGTATTATACTAATGAAGAGCAGTTGATAGTTGGAAAATCATAACCAATCATTAGGCAGAATTTTTAAATTAATATTTAATTAATATATGCGAATTAATATTAGAATTTTCAATATGTTACATGTATGTCTATTTTCAATATTAAATCTATGACTCGTAATATCTTCTACTGCAGAGATTGTTCTAACTTCGTCTTATTCCTTGCAAAGCTAATCAGCTTCAGTTGGAAAAACTCACCGATATTTTCTGACGCTCTTCCAAAATCAATTCCTAGACAAAACAGAACACAATTTTGATTCAGGAGCTTTAATAACTACCATGGCAGAAGTTCAAGTGAAGTTGTAAGTCTAGAAGAAATATACGTTTCAATATACTTAGAAATCGAAATGCTAGACACAGAAGAGATTTTAGAAATTCGACAAAGTCGACTTTCTTAGACTAAGAATCTAATAGTCATAAAACTCTTTGTGCTGGTAAAAATTAAGACATCATCCCCTCCCCCAAGTTCCTTTTATTCCGTAAGAATTAAAAGGTTCACATGATGTCATTATATGCTTCATACATAGCAACTTGCATCAGTGCAATGGTAATTGTAACCACTCTTGGTCAAATCTAAATCATTCATAACTCAGTCAACGTAATTGTGTCGTTTTGCTATGTATACCATCGCAGACAGTATCTTGATTTTGTATTTGGAATCCTTTATTGCATGTACAGTAGTAACTCTCCAGAGTGTTTTGACATTTGTGTTGACAGCTGCCCTTGTTTGTCAAGCAATTGTCACGAATTGCCACTAGAATAATAAAAAACACGTCTTGTCAGCAAAATCAGTGGCAATCTCAATGATGATAACTCGACTTCAAAGTTTAGAGGGCATTTAGTAAGCATTCAAATCATAAACAATATTCATAATAGGTAGAGAGATAAAAGGAAATTTCATGAAGTATATATTATACACTTCGGTTTCCGGGCTTGCTCAGTCATTGTAGAATAAATGTTAACATACTTCACAATTTATTAGTCTACTCATCATTTTGCAAATGCTCAATCACCACTTGATCCGTGGCCTGACAAAATGTCCGCGGACAAAAATTCACGGACAGAATGTCATGGGGACAAAATGTCAACGGGCAAAATGTAACGGACAAAATGTCACGGTTTAGGGTTAGGGTCAGAGTTAGGGTTACATTTTGTCCGCTGACATTTTGTCCCCATGACATTTTGTCCGTGACATTTTGTCTGCGGACATTTTGTCCTTGTACCATTTGATCATACTGGTGAAAATTTAAATTGTCTGGTAACTCTGGTGGTTGTTTCCAAAACCAGCTGATTCAACTCCGCTCCAGTATGACAAGAGCGATGAACCTACGTATGCACTAATACGATATCTATGCCTAAAACATTATTCATTTTATTTCTGATAAATATCTACAAATTAAAGTTCATGATACGTTATTTACCTCCAACACCTGGAACTCCAGGTGCTCCAGTAGCTCCAGGTTGACCTGTCAAAATAGAAAATTTGAAATTTTAGCGAACAATTTCAAAAATGTGCCACTGCATTAAGGTTTATACTAGCTGTCCTAGGCAATTAATGAAAAAATAGAAACTTTCAGACCTTTTGAAATTCACTTCTAAATTCAATGGCTTTTGTCAGGATCAAAAACGTGAAAGAGACAATTTGATCCAATCTATACTTATAGTTTTAAAATTTGACATAGCAGAAGAATGTAAGAGTATATAAGCCAAACCTACCACTATCCCTACAGATACAAGTCGATTAGATTATAATTGCAATTTATCATACCGGCTGGACCTGTTGCCCCAAGGGGTCCAGGTGCTCCAATAAATCCTGTTGCTCCCATTGGTCCCACTATACCAGGCTGTCCAGGTGGTCCCATAATTCCCATCAGTCCAGATGATCCAGTTGCTCCAGTTTTGCCTCCAGCTGGTCCAGGAGCCCAGGCATTCCATATGGTCCAGTTGCTCCAGTAGCGCCTCCGGCTGGCCCAGGTGATCCAGGCATTCCAGGTGCTCCAGTCATTCCCATTTCTCCTGGTAGTCCAATTGATCCAGGCAATCCAGGTACTCCCATCAGTCCAGATAATCCAGTTGCTCCAGTTTTGCCTCCAGCTGGTCCAGGGAGTCCAGGCATTCCATATGGTCCAGTTGCTCCAGTAGCGCCTCCGGCTGGCCCAGGCATTCCTGTTGCTCCTGATGGCCCCATTAATCCAGGCCTTCCAGTTAGTCCCATCGGTCCAGATTTTCCTGTCGCTCCAGTTGCCCCAGTCGCACCTCCAGCTGGTCCGGGTAATCCAGGCAATCCAGGTGGTCCAGTTGATCCAGTTGCACCACCAGCTGGGCCTGGTAATCCAGGCATTCCAAGTACTCCAGGCATTCCTGGTGGTCCTGATGGTCCCACTAATCCAGGCCGTCCAGTTGGTCCTATCATTCCAACTGGTCCACCTGGTCCAGTTGCTCCAGTAGCGCCTCCAGCTGGTCCAGGGAGCCCAGGCATTCCATGTGGTCCAGTTGCTCCAGTAGCGCCTCCGGCTGGCCCAGGTGATCCAGGCATTCCAGTTGCTCCAATCATTCCCATTACTCCTGGTGCTCCAATTGGTCCAGGCCATCCAGGTATTCCCATCAGTCCAGATGATCCAGTTGCTCCAGTTTTGCCTCCAGCTGGTCCAGGGAGTCCAGGCATTCCATACGGTCCAGTTGCTCCAGTAGCGCCTCCGGCTGGCCCAGGCATTCCTGTTGCTCCTGATGGCCCCATTAATCCAGGCCTTCCAGTTAGTCCCATCGGTCCAAATTCTCCTGTCGCTCCAGTTGCCCCAGTCGCACCTCCAGCTGGTCCGGGTAATCCAGGCAATCCAGGTGGTCCAGTTGATCCAGTTGCACCACCAGCTGGGCCTGGTAATCCAGGCATTCCAAGTAGGCCTACTCCAGGCATTCCTGGTGGTCCTGATGGTCCCACTATTCCAGGCCGTCCAGTTGGTCCTATCATTCCAACTGGTCCACCTGGTCCAGTTGCTCCAGTAGCGCCTCCAGCTGGCCCGGGTAATCCAGGCATTCCAGGTAGGCCAGTTGCTCCAGTTGCACCCCCGGATGAGCCTGGTAATCCAGGACTTCCAGTTACACCAGTCATTCCTCTTGGTCCTGGTTGTCCACTTGGTCCCGGCCATCCAGTTGCTCCTATTGATCCCGATGCTCCTGTTACTCCATTTGCTCCTCTTGATCCAGTTGCTCCAGTCGCACCTCCAGCTGGCCCGGGTAATCCAGGCATTCCTGATGCTCCTGTTGATCCGTTGCTCCCGTTTCTCCAGATGGTCCGTATGTTACAGTAGCATAATCAGCTTGTCGACGTCTTCTATGCATTCCATATTGTCGAGTTGCAGGACCCAATAAGGGGCTATGGCTCCTATGTGCTCCACTCACTTCGGATATTCCCGCTGAGCCGGTTGATCCAGGATCTCCAGCTGCTGCCACCATTCTATATACTCCATCTGCTCCAGTGGCAACTCCAGCTAGATCGGTTGCTCCAGGCATTCCATTTCGTCCAGTTGCTTGGGAATGCACGTTTTTACCTGACGCTCCAGGTTTTTTGACGGTTGCATCTTGGTCTGGAACTTTGCTTCTATGAGCTCCTGTTGCTGTGACATGTCTCTCTCGACCGTGGAATTCGCTTGGGACATTGGATTCATTGCGCCAGGGATACCTGTTGTATTTTGAGTTCTCGGCATTTTCTGTGTATCAAATGTACCATTGCCATTCATCATTTTACTAGAAAGCGCAATAAAACGATCGAATTCTATTCCACCCAAATAGCCGAAGTAAGTTTTTCTTCTACTAGGCCTTTACTATTCAAAATAGTCGCTTTTGTTTTGAAACAACGCAATCTGCAGAAGAATCTGCTGAAAATCACACATTTGCCGCGCTTGAAACCAGCCTTCGGGTTAGAAATGTGATAATACGATATTGCGTATTTTGGTGCAATTTTTGTGATTTGAATGTGTTTAAATTAAAACTCAATTGGTTCTCGGCGAAATGAGAGATGCACTTACATCAGTGTTTATTCTAGGCCTTCTCCACCCCAAAGTTTTAAAATTCCCCCAATTTTTATATGTTGCATGGGAGATGGAAATCCCCAAAGTGTGACGACGGGGAGGGCTTTTTGGAGAAGGGAAAGATGTAAGGATTACAATATTTTTTCCGCCAGGGCAATTGAGAAGGGTAAAAAGTATTAGGGAGACCGAAAGGATGACCTTTTTTGCTTGTCACCACATTTTAAAAAGAAGATAACCTTTTTTGCTTGTTAAGTGTCAAGGTTTTTTGGAAACTCAGACCTTGTCCCCCCCCAACATTCCAAAATCCCCCCAATGTCAAGGTGGCTAGAATAAACACTGCACTTACATGTAGATCTCAGAAACTCAATCTTGCTTCAAATAAAAATCAAGACTCTCTCCTTGCCTTTGCATAGTAGTTGAGTCAATTGATCCAATCTTGACTCCGAATCAATGAAGTCATTGAAGTAAACGACGTCCAGATAGGAACTGGCGATGTATTCCAATTCCACCCGCCTCACGTGACTCTCTAATGCAATTACAATGATCCGAACCCCTCTCTGCTTCAGAGCCGCGGCGTATTTGATGGATTGGTCGTCGGCAAAACTCTCCGTCACCAACAGCAGAAGAAAGTTCGCGTTCAGCTCACGATCTCCGTTCAGTGGATTGAAAACGTCGGTCATCAGCACCTTCAGTCCGACAGCCAGATTCCGCGCCGGGTCCTGACAGGTGATCGAGGACACTTTGTGTCTCAGCAGGGCAGGACGGGCGCTGGCGACGCTCTTCAGAGCAACGACCACTTCAGTGGCAGATCCAAACGTAACGAGGGCAACGCGAGTTCGGTCGGCAGCGACGTTGAGCACGGACACGACTTCGGACACGAATCGCTTCCTCTCAGCGCACAACGATCCATCGCTTGGGCTCGGCGCTGCTGTGTCTACGGCGAACGCAAGGTCGAAATCGCTGGAACACACTGAACGAAACTGAACAATTAAGTTCTCTGCCGAGCAAAATATCTAATTTATTCACGTCCAAGTAAAATACTCGGAGTAGCTGGAGATGAAACAACTGCTATGATTCAGTTTTCACCTCCTCTTTGCGCTCCTCTGTTCTTCTAATTTCACGACGACATAATTATAGTGCGCCTTACAACTGCAAACTCCGAATTCATTGAACATATCAGAGATCCCACTCACTACAGTCAGATCTGAGAAGTTTTATAGAATATTTTAGTAGGCTACTTCCGTGTTTCCGAATCTGTGGGTCGCGACCCAAAAGTGGGTCGCGGGGTAGCACGAAATTATATTCAAAAGTGTAGGCCTAATTTTCTAAACAATGCCACAATGTCACAAGCCTTGAAAGTGGCAAGTAGGCTTAGGTTTAAAAATTTTTATGCCTGCAATCCTTCATACGTGGCTTATATTCAAATGATTTTATCAGGCCGTTGAGGAGGGTCGCAGTTCCAAAAAATTTGGGAAACCATGGTCTATACTCTGCAGTGTATAGTGCTTTTAAAAATTAATCTTATTTCACAACAACGCAATGAAAGCGTATTCCGACCAGTTTGCCCTGAAACTCCACTAACAATAGTGAATCTCTTAAATCACGTATTCACATACCTAGCGGTAAAGCGATTTTGCCACACTCATAGGAGTTTTAAGACGCGTAACAAAGGTATGTTTCTGGCAAGTTCTTTAAAAGATAATTTTCAGGAAATTTCAATATCTATTTATCTCCTTTTGTCTTATTTGGTAAAAATATGAATAACAATGTCTAATATATTTGCCATATTTTCGTTTAATTTGAATCAAAGCTTTTGTTTTGCCATTTATTCAAAACTCAGAAAATTCTTGTCAACTAACGTTCGCCAGATGGCCTAATGGCTAATGCATTTTTTAAAATGGTTGATTATATTATTAGGGTTGCGGCACGTTACAAAAGCCGCTGAAGTGGGCCACGGTTCCAAAATGTATGGGAAACCATGAGCTACTTCATTCTACATCATTTGTCAACCTGTTACTGAGAAATAGTTGTAAAATTAGTTGCAAAAAATTTAACTATATATTTTTTTAGTTTAGTTAACTATTTTAGAAAGTTAGTTTGCAACTAAAAATTTAGCTACTTACTTCTAGTTTAAATTTAGTTGTAGTTAAACTAATGTTTTTGAGTTAGTTGCCCATCACTGGTACGGTGTTTGATATTACACATACATTGAAATGATACTAGTACTCACAGGAGTTGTGCTGACGAGATGCGTTGACAACTGCGACCGACGCTGGAAATTTATAAACATGAACACACAAAGACCACAGAGAAGAATCATTGACTGGCAGAGGGCAGATATGAGGGAAACGGGGTCAGAGGAAGACCTAGAAGAGACTGGCTGGACGACGTTAAGGAACACATACAGGAAAAGAACTACGGAAGACTAAAAAGGATTGCTGAAGACAGAACAAAGTGGAAACAACTCATGACCGTCAACCTTCAGATATGAAGATGACACATGATGATGATGATGATGATGATGATGATGATGATGATGATGATGATGATGATGAATCAATGCACACGACTTATGAGACTTACTTACGAGACTTACTTACGACTTACTCGTAACTTCTGTGTTAACTGCTACATCGGCTTTAAATCATCATAAACAGTGGGCGGGGAGGAAGGGGACGGCGTCCCCTTATAAATAAATATTCTTAGTATTGCGTATTTGCTTACTTACTTAACTTAATGGTACATGCATCCAACTGTACCGGAAGTTATGGCCCAGTTTTTGGTGTCATTTTCTTTTCTCATTACCTGTTTAAAGAGGGACGCCGCTCCCACTATTTTTCCTCCCATACCTCCACTTCTTTTCTTATGACTAGAGTCCTGACCATAAGGTTTTTTAGAGACTCAGTAGTCTCTAGTGATCAAGGATCATTACGAGACTTGTCAAATAACTATGAACACTTACTAACTCACTTGCATTTTCAGATTTCTTTAGCCAATAAGAAATCAACAATATAGCCTACTGCGTTTAAAAATAGCAAAAATGAATAATTTAACTAATCGGATTCATTAGGGTTTGTATGAAAATTATATTTTTCGCATGCATTGCATACCCAGCAGCAAAACAGCTAGAGCGAATTCTAATCGGAAACCCGTTAACATTTTCGATTTGATCTGTGAATAGATAAACATAACTAAACAGAATTTCAAACAACAGTAGGGCCTATTTCTATAATTTGCATTTAACCTTTTGGAATTTAAATGCTCTAGAGCAGAGTTTCCTGGAAAGCAAAGAAGACGAATGAGTGGGTAATGGATAAAGCAGGAGTTCAAAGAACCCTACTGGAAACAGTAAAGAAAAGAAAACTGAAATACTGGGGACATATTATGCGAACAAAGCAGGAATGTCTGGAGAAGGACATAATGCAAGGCACAATGCCTGGATCACGAAAAAGAGGCAGGCCAAGAAAAAAGTGGGAAGACAACATCAAAGAGTGGACAGGACTCACTATCGAGCACGCGATAAGAAGAGCAGAAGATCGTAACATCTGGAAGATGACAGTTCATAATGCAACCAAACTTCGGAGCGAAGACGGTTGAAGACAAGACAAGACAAGAGCAGTGTCAGGCAACTTTTTTGATCCCAGGCACCCTGATAAAATCTAGTGGTTAGTATAGTATAAAATTATAACAGACTCTAGAGTCTAGACTAAAGGCCTACACTGCAGTTAGTATAGAATCTATGCATTCTCTAGATGAAGGTATTCCTATTTTTTTCGAGGAGCATATATAATTTGTGGGTTATTCTGTGTCTCCTAAATGTCGTACACATTTACAGGTATCAGTTTCTCCTTGTAAAATTGTAAAATTCCAAAATTTTTCGGGGCACCATTAAAATTTATTGCGGCACCCCAGGATGCCGCGGCACATCGGCTACTCGACACTGCTCTAGAGTCTAGACTTCGTCTGTGACCTAGCTGAGTCGCAAGATAATAATAATAATAATTATGCACTTCTATAGCACCAGTTCTAATACCCAAGGTATCAATCGATGGTACTTCAAAATCAATCCGCAAAAGATCCAGGTCATTCCAGAGATCAGTCAGAGGGAGAGAGGGAGACGGACTATGGAGGAAACGCCAATTGAAAGAGATGCGTCTTAAGTCTGGATCAGAAGATGCTCAATGAATTGGAAGATCTGACAGCCGGAGGGAGAGAGTTCCAGATTTTAGGCCCAGAAATAGAAAAAGCTCTCTTACCAATTTCAGTGTTGGTTCTAGGTACATTTAACAATGAATCAGCATACCTTGTTGAATGACGATGGTTTGGGTGATTCAACATAGATTTTAAATATTGAGGTTGGCCAGACTGCAGTGTTTTAAAAACCAGGAGACCAGTTTTGGCAAGAGATTGCAAAATGCACGAAATTAAAGTCAAATAGACCTTGAATTTATAGCACAAAAGTAGAAATGAAAGATTTGGCTCAAATTTTAAACTACCCTATGTATATGCTAATCTGTATGAGTTCTGCTGAACAGTATTATAGGCACATGCACTCATATACATTCTGTCTGTCTATCTTTAAGTAAAACCCTTACAAGCAAATATGCACCAGTTTGTTTTAATCAGTCTTTTAAAGTGAAAATCAATCGAGAAAACAAGAAAACGGTCACACGGAATTAAATCTGTTACCTCTGACGTAGACTATCATTCGTCAAATGACAATATTGTCCAAGAAACAGTCGAGTTTAAGGAAAATACGCCGCATATCGAGTCTAAAAAGACTCAACCGTGAAAGGCAGTTTGTACTTTGGTGTTCTGAAGTCAGGTATGACTTAAAGCAGGCTTGGCCATTGTTAGCCAAATGTATTGGTAGAATAATGATAAATGCCGTCAGATGCTTTTACGCCCGACAGAGTCTGTAAACATCACGAAGCAAGCTAAACCCGTGAGGTTATTTTCATTTATGTACGGCAGCGAAGCAGTGTGTAATCTAGACTCCTGGACTCTGGGGAGAAACTGACAAGGCCGGGGGAAGTCAGCTAGGGGGCTGCTGTTATAGTTGATATAGTATGCCAAAAGCTCAGGGGAATTGGACATTTCCGGGGGAAAAGAGCCACTTCCTCCAGGAAACGGCCTAGGTTAAACCCTGCAGCGAAGTATTACGTCTAACCATTAATAATAATAATAATAATTATGCACTTCTATAGCACCAGTTCTAATACCCAAGGTATCAATCGATGGTACTTCAAAATCAATCAATAATAACCATTAAGCACGTACTTAGGAGACCAGGGCCAGTGGGGCACCACAAAGTTAAAGAAGAAAACACGAATTAAGACTCATTTTTAAAATCGTCAAGACATTAAAACTTTGAAAATTTGTGAAGTATTAAAATTTTATAACCTTTACGCAGCCTTGTCATACGACCCTCAGTGAGGACGAATATTTGCCAAACCATTTTAACCATCAGTATTTTTTGATCGTTGACTTTAAAATTCCTACTTTATTTCGATTTGTACACTTTTTTGGACTCATTGTTTGCAGCTAAACGTCGGCTTTCACTTTTAAGATGTCCGGCCAATTAGGTGCGAGTCCAACGACTTAAAAACAACGACAAGAAAAGATGTCTCAATTGTCTAAAAATGAATACGATCTGAACCTTGAAAACGTCCTTACTATGGGATAATATCGGATGAATACATATAAAACGTTATGGCTGATATCAACAAAATGGGATCTACTTTGTATTACGTAAATATAAATATATGCATTCAATGGGCCCGATGTTTATGCTACACCATCTCAGGGGAATTTTCCCCCAAAGTTTGAAATTTTCCACAAAACTTTGAAATTTTGGCAAGTAGTATGACCCTCCCCGTTCTTGAAATGAAAACTGTATAGGTGGCTAGAAAAAACAGAATGGGACTGTTCCGCACTATCTCAAGTCTCAAGGTATAGGCTTAAATCTTTCCATTTTCTGATATTATTTACTCTCATGGGCGTCCGTCCCCCTGGAAAAATTGTGGAAATATGAAAGAGGTAAGATTACTTCTTTTTTCTTCAGAAAACCTTGTTTTACACCCAGAAAGGAACATTTATCCCTTTCTTTCAGACTGAAGAAAAAGTTTTTTGGTGAAACGATGGAAGAATCACAATTTTATTAACGTTGATTTGAGTCATTGTATGCATACACCAAACTTGCAATACCTTGTAGCATAATTGTGTAATGTATTGTAATGTATTGTGATTTTATGGCAGCATGCTAATAAACAATAAAATATGCTATAAAACCAATTTCTTTGCAAACAAAACAGTTGTTCTAATAAACAATTCACGCAAATAGGCACGCAAAATCCATAAATAGAAGTTTTATACTGAGATATCATGACAGACTTTGAAATGGGGAGCAAACTTATAAGTACTTAATATGAGAAGGTAAACTACAAAAGATCAACCATGTTTTCAATGAACCATTTGTTTTCAGTTGACATAATGTTGATGTTAATGTTATATTCACAGTTGCAGTCAAAACCAGATTTGAGAGCATTCGTGGTTCGTACAGAAGATATCGTGTTGCAATGAACAAATCATCGGCATTGGGAAAAAGTGGTTCTGGTGCTAAAAATGCGAAACCCCCAAAGCCATATAAATATGCGGCAGAGGCTGCATTCCTTGATGCAGCATTCTGGAATGATCTTCCATGGACTCAGAGATCCGAATAAGATGTAACGACAAATATAAAACTTAACTTTGATATTTGCTTTTATATATATATATATATATACATATATATATATTATATATCACTATATATATATATGGAATTTATCAGGGTTATATGAACAAATTGGAAAAATATTGTTTTCAAGAAAACTTGACCTACGTGAAAATGGTTTCATTGTGTTACTTGTCAATGGGAACGCATCATCAGCATCCAACCCAAATGTCTGTTCGGACGTTATCAAAAAATATTCCAAGCTGACTTTGAATGAACGAAAAATCTGCAACTTTAAAGATGCCGGCGTCGCTCATACGCCCCTGAGACTGCATAAATTTGTACACCCACCGCCATTAAAACTATGGTTTATAATTGAGGTAGGTTGACAACTTTCATTTTCGAAATCTTTTTCACCGTACGGTTCTGTTGGAATGTCGTTTAGAAAATCAACAGAACATTATAAATTATCTTCCGCTAAAAAGAAAATTAGCATTTTGAGAACTTTCTGTGACAGTATGTCTGGATCGAATTCTTCCCAAAAAATTTCTGAAGAATGCGAAAACCGAAAACGATTCATTGCTCCCGTCCGGCGCCACGTGTATCAAGCTTTTCTGCACCTAAAATGCAGTGATGACTCCCTGCAATCCTGAACAAAATTATAGATCGTGTTTGTATAACTCTTTTCACCGCAATTTTTTCTTAAGTACGTCCCACCGATGAGTGGACGCAGAGTATTCTCTTTAGAGTCAAAGAATTCTCTGCGTCCCAGCTCTGGCCAGATTTAAAGCGTTTGCTAGGGAACAAATCGAATTGTCACCGGCGGCAATTTTTGCCGCCCTTCCCTTTGACCCGCCCCTGGATCCAGACTTTGCACGCTAACGCCACTGATTCAGGGCCTCTTGTTTCAAAAATCTAGACAAGCAAAAAGGTAACTTTCATTTACATTTTTAGATTTAAATAATTTTGATGAATCATCTTTGCTTATCGAAATAAGAAATACAATCTCGTCGGTCCTTTGACGAACGCCTCGATTCACTGTTATCTTGGAAAGGCGTTTAAAAGCTCTGAGGACATGGAGCAGGCATGACAATTAACGGTCGGCGTGCAGTTCCTGCCAAAGACGAGTTCTGTTGATGGCAAATTGATTCCATGGTTCGCAATTAAGTTTGTTATAACTTCCTCATTGGGTAACCATGACCCTTCCACTAATCGCTCCTGAGATCTGAACGGAAGCAATTTTGTTTGGTGATTAGAAATATCTATAAATTATAGAAAATGTATTTTGAGACCTCTAATCTGAGAATGTTTCACTTGACATACAGAGAGCAGTGGCAGCCAATGGGAAACATTGGGGTTAAGTATTCTTTAGGCTGCCGCCAAAAGACTTTGTTACATCGAATATCCATAAATTTTTCATTTTCGGACGCGATTTTGGGGTCATACCAGGTTTCTGGCTGCCGATTGAAAAGATTTATAAGTGCAATCATCTTAAAATAAGAAATACAAATTACGAACGAGATTCACTGCATCTTAAAAGCGTTTACGAGGAATTGACGACCAGTTTCGACGAGGAGCAGTTGATCAACTTCCAAAAAATTAACATCATAAAAATTTGGGTAGATGACCCTTCCATGTCACTCCTAAGATCTGAAACCAAACTCCTTCTCTGCTGAAATTCTTCGTCCTCTTCCATGTTTCACTTGCAAACAGAACAGTTGTTACTACAATGGCGGAGTACAGAGTACGGAATACAGCTTAGTACTTTTGCTGATAGAGCTGCACCTCCATATTTGGTTGAGACGTCGGAATACTGCTGACACCTTCCCAATTCTTACATTTACATCAGGGTCAACGTCACCATTATTGGAAAGGTTGCTGCCAATATAGATGAACGTCTCGGCTCTCGACACATTCAATTTGGTTTCAATCAACAGTGAGTGGCCTCCACGCATCGCCATTTCCTTCGTTTTTTCATAGCTGCTTTAGAGACCAACTTTTGCTCCGCCTTCATAGAGTATGTCTGTCATGTCTTGTAGGGTGGTCTGTCTTTCACCCATCAAAACGATCTCTTTCGCAAAGTCTAGGTCTGCCAACATGTGCTGGACCCATTTAAAGCCAACGTTTGGTCCATCTATCGTCTTCCTCATAATGAAGTCCATAACAATGATAAACAGGAATGATGAGAGGATGCATCCTTGCCTCACACCAGCCAGTATGTCAAACATCTTTGTGTGTCCATTTCTTTTTGTTATGCAGCATGCTAAGTTTCCGTATATTGAACGGAATATGTTGATATATTTATCTGGACTGCCATATATCTTTAGTATTTTCCACAGCGTATCCCGATGTATGCCATCAAAGGCCTTCTTGAAGTCCATGTAGTTGATATGCAAAGGTTTATTTCAGTTCTGGCATTGCTAAGTAATGTTAATTTTTTATAAAATGTACATCGTATCAAATTGCGATTGTTTTCTATTGAATGGTTGGCGTCAGAATAAGGGTTAGGGCTCATGACAGACTTTTCTAACAAGAGGCCGAGTGAAACCAGTCTTGGACGTCCGCTGAAGAAAGTCGACTGTACCGGGACTACGCTGAAGCAGTAATACGGTGGTCGTCCAGGCTCTGTCAAAGAACAACCAGAGTCACAGTTGTTCGTGCATTAAATTGATTAATATGCAGCCAGGAAGGTGAGCAATTCGTATTTGCTGAAGAGCTATGTACGGAACTAATGACTTGTGATATAATTGCATCAATCAAAGTGCTTGTTTTCTCAATAATTACGCGAATTCACATAAATCACTTTATTTGCGATGTTCATTTTATGTTCACAATATTGTGACATTTCTATATTTAAAACGACTATATTGTCTAATCTCTGACTAAATTGGAGTGTCAAAAATTTTAAAGTTAAGCAAATACGAAAATAATTCACACAGTATGGTGACATCTAGAAGAAGGACTGTTCTTTTTCTACGTATAGACGGCATAATAGCTAATATCTTGTCCATTAACAATATGCAAGACTAATTGATAAATTAATTCTGCCACAACAGTTTGATCACGCATTTTACTATATCAAATTAAAGTTGCCAAATGACAGTTAATCTCTGAGATAATTATTTAACGCTAACAAATATGCGCGAATATAAAATCGACAGGAGGATTATCAGATATCAATGGAAACCTTTCATGCACCTCTCATTGTCGCCAGGGAACCAGTCCACAGACACAGAAATTGGCATCGCAGTGCGTTGTAAGAGTTGGTCAAAGTCTTTCTCAACCTGAATTTTCATTTCCCCATTCTTTAATTTCTTGTGCATGTGCTTAGCGTCATCTGGCGATTGAAAGTGAAAATAGAGCAGAAGATCTTCCCATTCAAACTCTGCCATCACAAAACCCATTTTGTGAAGATCAAGCTTATTTTCTGAATCAACTGCTCTGTTTAGATCGCAAAGCATCTTCAGAATTTCGTCTCTTTGAAAATTCGCGTAATTTTCAACGTGACAACGGATTCTTCCAAGCACTGTAAAAGATAGCACGGGTTTTCAATCAATATTACATTAGATAATAAGTTAATTAAAACTATTAATAATTGAATCACACATCAAAAGATTGTAAGGGAATACATATTTGCTGGAAATTGGCAACTTCTTCTTACAACTGTTTTTGCTTCTTGTCAGGACGGGAAGTTATCAGAGTGACAACAACGACGAAGGAGAAGGTCGCGGGTTCGATTTCCGCAGGAGCCTTAAGGTCGACTCACACTTAATATTTATAGGGCGGTGGTAAACTGAGGAGCAGTGTTAAGCTGCGAGGTAAAATGTGGGTCTGGGAAAGTAATGGCAACCTGTCCCAGACTAATGGCTTATACCACCTAGACCGGAGATAAGCGCCGGAACCCATCGATCGGACTCGGGTACAGGACTTACGTTACCTTTTAAGCCTAATAGTAATAATATTTATTCACTCCTAAGACAGCAATTCCAGTAAGAATCAAATAAATATTGCTCATTTGAGACAGTGAATGCTAAAATTGAAACCTTTCTAACTAATTTAAAATATGTTGCTTAGATGACATCTGACTTACCTGCGCCGAAAGAGAAATTGATACTCGTGAGCACTCGGGAATGAAGTTGCAGAATTTTCACGCCGCTGCACCTCAGAGCGGCCGCAAGAAACACTTCGCTGAAGCAAACTGTCATTCTGTCACTATTGTTTATGTTTTCGTGGTCGTCGGGTGTATAAGCAAAGACTTTGGGCGTATCTTTGACTGCCCTGAGCTGGCATTTATACTCAATGTAGCGCAGAAATCGGATTGAAGACAAAGGAAACACAACTTTTCTTTCGGTCACGGATGAACTGGAAGGTGAAAGAGATTTGTAAAGCATCACAAACCCCAGAACTGTGCGAATGCGCTTATCGAAAAGCTTTGAAAAATCAGTGGACATAATCATGGGAATATTTGATTTAAAGTATATGTAGAATCCAAAGAGCTGCTCAATTTTGGGACACATCTTGTAAACCTCTTCGCAAACTCGTACTGCTGTGTCGTAATTCTTCATAACGACGCAGTAAAAATTTGCCAAGTACGATGCACTCATTAAATACAAGGGCGACGGAAGTGCGCGTCCAATTTCTGTGGTAAACTTTTTTAGAAATAGGCTTAGGATTTTCTCTCCGATTACCTTACAAACTGGAAAGCATCCGGAGCTTTCTTCATACGAAGGTTCTTGTGTCAGACATGGGTCCTCTAGGTGTCCGACTTCGCCATCAAATCGATGCAACTCGCACCCATTCTCCAAATTTTTGTCATGTGCTCTGTGCAAAAGTAGAGGCCATAGGATACATTGGCGTATCATATAATCCACAGGACGATCAAGTTGATGAGAAATGCGCATTGTTATGCGCCTTCGAGTCTCATCAGTAGTGGCATTAAAAGCTTTTATGTATCCTTGTAATGCTATTTTGCAGTCTTGATCAGTTGCCCTATCAAGAGCATTGGTGTTTGACACGAGGCGTTTGGTTACCATTATGGCGTCGTAAAGTTGCTTCATCTCAGGTAGAAAGCATTCACATTTGTACATTGAGCGTCCTAGGGGTCCATGTAATTCATCGTGCAGCATAAGCAGAGAGCAACGAAGATTTAAAAGCACAAATTCCGATACACTATTAGGCAACGTGAAGTGCAGATTGGACTGGCGTAGATACGAAATGAACATTGGCTCAGCGTACAGACGCTCTTCATTGGCGCAGTTTCTCAGGACGCTTAGCTCGGCGTTAAATTCTTCGAGCTTCTCATCTCCCAAGAAATCAAGCATATTGTTTTCAGGAATGAAATAGTTTCGACATTGTCTCTTCTTTAGAGTTTCTATCATTTCCTTGAGTAATTCAAGGACACAATATCTGGTGTCGCTCCAGAACCCTGGATGTTTCTCCTCAGTTGCCCACAGCATAAGTGTTTTGAAATGATAAGTGCGCAAAATTGCATCGGATTTTCCCTCACACGCTATGGTTTTTGCAAGACGAAGCACATGATAGACATTTTTCTGAACGGGTGTCCAGTTATTTATTAGAATCAATTCTGCTTTGGAGAAAGAAAATCTCCACTGTGTGTTGTCATCCAGGTTGTTTTGATGCGGTTTAGATACGAAATGACAACCGCCATTCTTAACTCGGGCAATGAGTTTCTCATCTGGCCAACCGTTATCTCGCTTGCGTGTGAGCCACTCGGTGGCTTCTGGCGGCCAATACGGGCAATACGCAGAGTAACTGATGTCGGTTTTTATCGCTTCCATCTGGTTCCACGTAGGGCTAATAAATTTCAGCGCCCATTTAGCATAAGACGGGATACCGTACTCGTGATGGATCACACGGGCGGGTCCTTCATTATCAACCTTGCGCAAAACTTCCGGACGTAGAAAATAAGATTGGTCAAAATCGCGACGCTTTAATCTGACGAACCCTGGATGATTTCCTTCGCTTTCAATGTTAAGTACAGTTCCTTTGAAGTTCTTCGGAGGTCTTCGAGTCGAAGGAACGGCGCAGATGTCCCTTACGTAGAATAATCGATCTGAATCTGTGGGATTACTTAGAAAATACTTTAGCGGAAGTTCAAAGATACTACCACAAGGGATGAAAACCTTTGATTCACGACCAGTGATACAGCTTTGTCGAAACTCCTTATAATCCATTTTTATATAACACTCTTTTTCTTCTTTCTCGGGGTAATGATGCAACTACGCTGGTACTGCTGGTTTTTTATGATGGCTTATAAAGCTTGTATATAAAGCTGGCTTATAAACCTTGTACTGCCTTTGTAGAGAAATCCAAATTATCTGAAAACTCTTTTCCTCTCTTCTGAGTGTCTTCCCTGTTTCCAGCTGGAGCTAGGAGATTGTCTGCGATTTATAATCTAGACTAAATATGTACAGAATTTTTGTAAGGAAAATTTATACGAGGCATTTAATACCAGAATAGTTAATTGATCAAAATTCTCTCCTATAGTGTTAATGCAGTCACTTGATTTGCACGTAAGACTGCTTCGAGCGGTCGTAATGACATCAATGCGGAGGAAGTTCAAGTAATTAAGTGGCTACTCAAATGCAGCTATGACGCAGTTTAGACAATATTATAATGTGATCTTGTTACTTGTCAACTGTAAATAATGAAAACTGTTCACTTAAGAGTACGTGCCTTCCGTCTGCTGCAAGTCTCAAGTAGCAAGAGGTCTGTGCAAAAGTACAGGCCACAGAGCATATTGGCGTATCATATATTTTATCAACCGGATGATCAAGTTGATGGGAAATAAGCATTGTTATGCGCCTTCGAGTCTCATTAGTAGTAGCATTAAAAGGTTATGTGTATCCCTGCAATGCTATGTTCCAGTCTTCGTTTGTTATGTTAAGTTATGTCCAGGACAATTTATATAGCACTGTAACATGCAGGTAAGTACCAAAATCAAAAGCGCTTTAACAACGCTGGCATATCAATGAAGGTCCGAAGGTGGGAGATGTCAAAACTCCGCTCGGATGATAGAAAATGACTTGCTGCCGTGTAGAAATCCGGTGCTAAGTCTTTTAGAAGCGGTCCTTCACCAGAAAATTGTAGCCACATTGACAGGTCAACGAGGAACGGAAGATAATGTTAATTGTTGCCCTGTCAATCACATTAGGGATTATTACGAGGCTTTGACAATTAAATTATAAATATGACTAATCACATTGCATTCAAGAGAACCCTAAGACAGAGGTTGTCAACCGGTGGCACGCGTACTCCTAGGGGTACGCGAGTCGCTGCCAAGAGGTACGCGAAGAAAAACAAGAATTAAAAATATTGCGAAGAAAAACGAAAAATAATGATACAAAGACAGGTGCCATAGCGAACAGTAAATGTCTCTTGCTTTCGGTGGACAGAAAGAAAGTGAACGTGACAAAAATACTCGTAGCGTGGGTTGGCAACTGGCTGGCCTTCGTATTAAAACTGGCCATCGTATTAAAAAGACTTGAAGGCTAAGGCACATCGTTTACATGTTCGTTATGTCAACTTATAAAACTATACAATAAACAAAGAAACGCCGAAAACTATGAGTGAGCAGGACAACGGCAACTGGAACGATGTATTTGCCAAGTGCAGTGGCGTGCAGAGATGGTTGGTACAATGGGTCCAAGGGTGCCATATAGGCACCCTTAAGTTAAGAATAGGACACCGTAGAGGCTCCTCAGTCCAATGTTCCCTCTAAGCTGTGCCCGTGCACGTGCACTAAGTTGTTAAAAAAAGTAAACATCGTAGTCAGCATTTTCCGGTATAGGGACGGCACATCGAAAATGTTTCCGGTGTTGCTAGGCCAAAAAAAAAAAATTGCATTTTTTATTTATTAAAATTTGCAATTGGTATAGCATATACTTTACCTCTCATTTGGATGCTCCCATCTGGTGTATGCCCGAGGCCACCGTCTCATCGCCCCTTCCTCTGCACGCCACTGGCCTAGGGGGTACGCGCGAAGTTCAGATTTTGCTAGGGGTGCACTTTTTTTTGAAAGGTTGGGAACCGCTGCCCTAAGATAAAGAAAGCGCTACAACATTTTTATCACTCTCTTGAGTCTAAGGTAACATCATGCAAATGTTATCAACATGAGACTAAAACGCAAAACAATCACAAGAGGACTGTTTAAAATTTGACTAAATTTAGATGCTTTAGAAGACTGTTTGATACTAAAGACTATTTCGAAACTACATAGCTGTCTAAAAAGCCACGTTGGACATTTTGGGGCATGTTGCATTAGGCAAAAATGCACTTGAAACCGAAAAGATTTCTCACGAAACCGGGGACATAATCTCTAACGAAATTTTATTTTAGAAATAAGTTTTCAAGTTCTGGAGGGAACAAAAGCAGCTTGACAATACGCTTTGGACTGCAAAGCGACGAAACTGATCCTAGAAATTAATCGTTTGAAGAGAGAGAACTATTAGTTATCTCTCTTCAAAGTGTCGCGGGGGATTTAACATAGGATCAGTCCTATCTTAAAACTGTTCTAGGTGCCTCCTCTAAAAAGAAGTGGCCTACACGTCGATTGCCACCGATTCTTTTTTGCGAGTCCTCTTATGAGTGTTGTGTTTGTTTATAGACGCGTCCGTGTCGAAGACGATGAGCATCTATGTGTGCAGTGTTTCATCTAGACTAGGGACTCCGGAGGGGAGAACTGGCAAGGCCGGGGGAAGTCAGCTAGGGGCTGCTGTTAGTTGATGTAGTATGCCAAAATTTCCGGGGGAATTTGAAATTTCCGGGAGGGAAAACAAGGCAATTATGCCCCGGAAACGGTCTAGATTAAACCCTGTATGTGTGTTCGTGTATGTGTGTTTGTTTGTAGCTCCTCCTTTCTCATCCAGGGCTTGCCACCGGCTATGGCGAAGTCCTCTGAACCATCAAGGGTGCCATACAGGCACCCTTAAGTTAAGAATAGGACACTGTAGAGGCTGCTCAGTCCAATGTTCCCTCTAAGCTGTGCCCGTGTGCGCGCCGCAGAGTTCACGAGGCAAGCACACACAGGAACAAATAGAGCGCACGCATTGCTTTCATATCATAAAAGTACTTACTGATAAAGATTCACGCTTTCTCGTGAACTTGTGAACTTGTATTGTAACGGCTCCATACAATTAGCCTACTTGGCTAACTTCTCGTCTAGACTGTGGGCAAAAGGTCTTTTATTTAATGATTTGTGCAAAGCATGCAGTTCCAAGTATCGATACAATTAAAAGAACAGAAAGCCAGCGTTAGAAATGTCTTAAAATAGAGATTTGAAATCATTGACTGGCCAACTTCAATATTTAAAATCTATGTTGAATCAGACGAAACATTGTCATTCAAAAAGGTTTGCTGATTAATTGTTAAATGTACCTAAAACCAGCACTGAAATTGGTAAGAGATCTTTTTCTATTTCTGGGCCTAAAATCTGGATTTCTCGCCCTCTGGTTGTCAGATCTTCCAATTCACTGAGTATTTTCAGATTCACACTTAAAACGCTTCTCTTTCAATTAGCTTTTCCTCCATAGTCCGTCTTACTCCTTCCCTCTGACTGATCACTGGACTGACCTGGATCTTTTGCGGATGGATTTTAAAGTACCATCGATTGATATCCTTGGGTATTAGAACTGGTGCCATAGAAGTGCATAATTATATTTAATATTTTATTGACGCGAACGTGGAAGAAAATAGTGGGGGGGGGGCCGAGCCATGTACCTTTCCCATTCCCTATGGTAGTCTCTGAAAAATGAGGGACTTGAGACTAGAGGTCTACGCCTATTTTTGAAATGAAAACAAAAAGCGACTTCATTTAACAGTCCATGGTTGCGCTTGAATGTGAGCAGTTTCAAGATCTAGCAAATCGAATGGATAGGCCTATAGGAGGAACATGTCTGACATTCAGCCAGGCCCTAGAGGGGGCAGGGGCAACTGCACAGGGGCCCGGCGGTCTGGAGGGGGCCCGGGCCGATGATGAATATGTATAATTAACAAAAAAATGAATAATAACACTTAAGAACGGTTAAAAATGTCAGTTCAGAGAGGGGCCCGGCGTGAGCACAGGGGCCCGGGATCAGTGCAAATAAACGGCAGACGACGAGCCAAAAAAAGGTCGTCAACATAAAAAGGTCGTAAACACTTATAATAAACGGCTGACGAAAAAAAAAAAAAAAAAAAAAAAAAAAAAAAAAAGTCGTCAAGAAAAAATTATGATAAGGGCCCGTCGGCCATTCTGCATAGTCCCGAATTTCTCGGAGGGCCTGCATTCAGCACAAACTGTGAACCGCAATTTAGCTCAGTGAATATGCTGAAGAACAAGATAAGGAATCAATTAGAGCAGGGTTTCCCAAGAATTTCGGACCTGCGCCCAACTTCAGCGGGTTTGTAACGTGCCGCGACCCTAATAATAGCATGCAATGTAAAAAAAATGCATTGCGCCATCTGGCGAACGTTGGTTGAAAAGAATTCTCTGAGATTTGAATAAACGGCAAAACAAAAGCTCTGATTCAATTCGAATTAAAAATGTGACAAATATATTAGGCAGAATTATTCCTATTTTCGTCTAATAGCCTAAGACGAAAGAAGAGAAATAGATATTTTAAATTTCTTGAAAATTATCTTTTTTGAAATGTTGCCAGGAACATACCTCTGTTATGCATCTTAAATATCCTACGAGTATGGCAAAATCGCTTAACCGCGAGGTGTCATAAAGAAATATATAAGAGATTCCCTCTTTTTATTGGAGTTTCAGAGCAAAATGGTGGGAATATACTTTCCTTGCGTTATTGCGAATTAAGATCAATTTTTAAAATTACTATAGGCCACGGTTTCCCAAACTTCTCGGAACTGTGCGACTGCGACTCACGTCAGTGTTTTTGTAACAAGCCGCGACCCTGCAAACTTATTGTCGACTAAAATTGGATAAATGTTTCATAAAACACTAATCATTATAATATATAAGCTGTGTGTGGAGGATTGCAGGCAAATAAATTTCTTAAAACTTAAGTCTACTTTCAACCTTCAAGGCTTGTGACATTGCGGCATGGGTTAGAAAATGACACTGTTGAATCTTATTTTGCACTACCCCTTCCCCTCCCCCGACCCACTAGACTGAGCCCTGCGCGAGGCGACTGGTGCAAATTACATGATACAGGGTCAGTGTTCTCAGGCAATGCACATGTTTACTCCATCCATTTATCCGCTACTCAAATGCCACCGCCCTCTAGCGAGTAAGGCTGAGTCGATCTTAGGTATCCTGAGGGTCTCGACCCGCGACCTTCTGCTCTATCGTCCAACGTTGTTACCACTCTGCTAACTTTCCGCGATGTTGTAGCGTCCCGAAGGGAGATCGTTCCAACTAGTCGGACCTATTTGCCCTGAAGGAACGATCACCCATTTTATTCTGGGTCCGATGTCTCCAAAAACTGCGCATCGCGTCTGACCTCAGGTCAAAGGGTCTGTGCAATGATCGCAACAACCTACACTTTCACTTGCGACGGATCAGAGAAGCGCGACGCTACCTACCAACCGAGGCGGTTATCTACTTGGTCCGGGCACTGGTAGTTGCCCGCATCGACTATTGTAATAGTCTGCTATACGGACTACCGGACAGGCAACTAAATCGACTTCAGATGGTTCTGAATGTTTCGACTCGCCTCATCTACGGAACCAGATGGAGTGCCCACGTCACGCCGCTCCTGAAGGATCGGTCTACACTGGTTGCGTATCTCCGAGCGCGTGCTGTTCAAGCGTCTTTGGTTTATGCACAGAGCGCTGAACGACCCATTCTGTCCGACCTATACCTGTCCGAATTGTTCGAAAGATCATCGACGGTAGAACGCCACTCTCAACTACGCCCGGGACCTAGCAATCATCTGATCGTCCCTTCGCTGCTGAAGATAGCGGGGTTTGGGGACAGGTCCTTCCGACGTGGGGGCCCCACCTCGTGGAACTCGCTCCCGAAGTCGCTTACGGCCGAGACATTGCCGGATCGGTTCCGGAAACAACTGAAAACGCACTTGTTTAACATCTCATTCAACTCATTCTTGTAAAGCGCTTTTGATAAAAATTAAATCAAACTAATAATAAACTAATAAACTAAGCACAATCTTTACACAGTACAGTCATTAGCACTGCCCATCCAGCCAGCATCTGCCCTCAGACAAATTCTAGCAATGCACTCAGCAAAATACAGTGGCTTCTTCGCATATTTATGGACAAAGGATGCTTGTCGCTTTTTTACAGCAACATGTATACTTTCCAAACCCATTAAAACTCTGATATAATATCATCTTATAAGTTTTATTGTGTTCTATTACAAATTGTCTGTGTATCTTGTTTAGATTGTACATTACAACCCGATTATTATGTCCTGCCCTGTCCTATCCCACTTTTGGTACCTTTTTCAATTACTGCGTTCTAATATTGATAATTATACTGTAATTATTTAAATTGTCTACTGATAAATTATGAATAGTTACGGATGAAACTTTATAAATAGTTTGCATATATGACATTTAATACTGATATAAAACTTCGTCCGTAAATCTTGTATATTTATAAAATTTTGAACGCTTTAATTTCGCCAACAATAAATGCTCAATTCTGACGAAATTCGAATTTGATAAACATGATGTTTGGATACTGATATCTTTGAAATTATCAGGTATATTTTTTAAAACTTTGTTGTGACTGGATGAGCTAATATAACCCCAATGTACGCCTATGAATAAGCAGTTACTGTTGTGCTGCTTTCCAAAGCGCTATATAAATCCACGAGATTTTACTTACTTACTTACTTACTTACTTACTTCACCGGAATTTTTTATCTTCGCCGGATCTGACGAGTTCGGCGACGGAAACCAACTCGGCGGCGGATTACTCTCACGGAAGACCGCCTCATGGGAATTCAACGCCGGACATTTCCGCATCGCGAATTCCATCTACCATTGTGCGGACTCTCGACAACGTCGTCCGTCCAAGTTCCAACACTGGTGTCTCTGTGCTGGGAAAACATCCTGCGGAAGGCCGTTCTCTCGAGAATTCACCGCCGGATTTCGTCACGACGTCGAACTCCTTTTTAGCATCCGAGTGGATTTTAAAGATCATCTTCCGATACGCAGAGGCGTCGATGCTCAGTGTTTATTCTAGCCACCTTGGGGATTTTCCATTTCCCCCAGCCAACATATAAACTCTTTTAAATATTTTTGGGGGTAGGGGGAATTTTAAAACTTGGGAGTGGGAAATTTCCCCCAGAGAAGGCCTAGAATAAACACTGGTCGATGCTGCCAACAATGCTTCTGACGTTGGCTTTGCCATGTCAACAGCGCTAGCCAAAGCAAAGGCGCTTCTGAGTTACTCATTTAAGACTAAAGAGGTGCTATGTAAAACTCCATTACATTACATTTCCGATAGCGCCATTTTGGCTGCTCGTACGTGTCTCTGTACGTGCTTCGGAATATCGCCGTTCTTGGCGGTTTACCAACGTCTTGCGCTTAATTTCTTTGCGCCAATTCGCGCGGGCTGTCGACAGCCTACCTGTCGTTTTCGAAGCGGTCGGCGATCGTCTCTGCGCTGAACGGATCGGATTTATGTCGCCCGTGTCCGCGTGGTTGGCCCGCCCTTTTATCTAAGCCACCAGCCCGTCGACGTACTCTACAGGCTATAAAGAACAAAGCCTGTTCCGGTCCACGCGCAGAGTTCCATCTTCGGCCGGTTCTGTCAAGTTCGGCGATCGATTAAGTACTATCTCGCAGATAACCGCCCTCAGAGATTCGCCGCCTGATTTTCGCCATGCGGATAATAATTATTTTTCCCAGCATCCATGCGGTCCTTCAACATCCTTTCTGCGTTTTCGCTGACTCTTCGACGGAACGTCTTCTTGCGGAAGACCGCCTTCCATAGGCGTCAAATCCCGTGGGGGTCCTGGGGTTCGGACCCTTATAAAAATTTGGCTGTGAGGGTTCATAAGGCATTGGATCCTCACGAAAATCTTAATAAATCTATAGTGTATCGTTGTACGATTATTTAATAAATTGCGCCGTATAAATAATATACGTAGTTATTATCAGCAAATGGTTTTTGGAACATTAACAAGTAATAAAAATTATGCTAAAAGGGTTAGGGTTATGGTTAGGGTTAGGCAAAACAACAAGTCCGGCCCTCACAACTTTTACTACAGATTGACGCCACTGCCGTCTTCTGAAGGGTTCACTGCCCGATTTCAACATGGCAGCGGCCTCTTTCGTGCCATCTGAGCGGACTTTCCCTCAAGACCAACATCTTCCGTTCCATGTTGATTTGTCGACGTTGTCGACAGCGCCTTTGACTTTGGCCTTCGCTATGCAAAGGCGCTATAGAAGTTGTCATTACAATACAATACAAAAGTTATTGTCATGCTATGAAATCTTACCTTCAAAGCGAAATGGAAATAAAAGGATTCTGAATAAAGGAAAAAGTGTTATTTCGTTAACACAAAATCTCTTCCTTGTATTCTGAATCCGTTTAGGCCTATATCCCATTTTCTTTGAAGACGATGCTAATATATGCTCGAGTTTTATAGTATATGTTTCACTCGAAATATATTGACTATAATAAACTTTTCTGAGGCCTTTTTATTATTGAGGCTGCTTTTGGAAATGGGTACTTGGTGGACATTAGTACTCGGGCTTATAACTGTATCGATACTCGATATCAAGACAATGCAGGAATTGCGCGCAAATGACACGCGAATTGAAATCAACGCCATTGTCAGCGGACACTTGCCCTATCGTCAATACAGTAAAATGGTCAAGGGCAAGGCAAATATGTTCAGACGACTATTTTGGTCATCAAAAACTAAAGCTGCACACTTGATACTAAAGATTTCAACCAATTAAAGTTTACTGAGTTTCGGTTAAATATAATGTCTGTTTATTGGAACCTTGAACTTCAACGACTGCAACAGTGGTTCTCACACGCAGGGCAGACCATACTGAACCACTTTAATTCTTGTTATTAATATTTATTTATTTAAACTTAAATTTTTACAGTGTATGCAGCTCCAAGTCATTCGATCTTCTACGAGCAAGGTACACACTGTAGGTAGTCCGGCATTGTGGACTTCGAGTAGTCGAATTTGTTGACTTAACGCACGTTTGTGAGTTATAAATAAATATTTGCAACTCTAGCTGGTTAACTATGAAACAAAATGGTCGAAAAATATTTATAAAGCAATCCAGGAGATCGAGGCATTCGGATGGCGACCATAAAAGAGGACAGGCAAACATGGGGCAGCTTAATTAAACAGTAGATGATGCGCAGCGGTTCTCAACCTGTGGTCCGCGGACCACCAGTGGTCCGCGACCATCTGCCTTGTGGTCCGCGAGCAAAGCCTAAACTGTTTTAAAATTTAAAATGTGTAGACAAATTTGGTCAATATATGTTTCATTATTTTTACTAAATAATAAATAATAATTATGAACTTCTATAGCACCATTTCTAATACTCAAGGGCATCAATCGATGGTACTTCAAATCCATCAGCAAAAGACCAGGTCATTCCAGAGATCAGTCAGAGGGAAACAGCAAGACAGACTATGGAGGAAATGCTAATTGGAAGAGATGTGTTTTAAGCCTAAATCTGAAAATGCTCACTAAGTTTATTGGAAGATCTGACAACCAGAGGGAGAGAGTTCCAGATTTTGGGCCCAGAAATAGAAAAAGCTCTCTTACCAATTTCAGTGTTTGTTCTATGTATATTTAGCACTGAATCAGCAAATCTAGTAGAATGATAATGTTTTGGGTGGTTTAACATAGATTTTAAATATTGAGGTTGGTCAGACTGCAGCATGATACTAATAATTATTTATAAGTCGATTTGTGTTCTTATGTTTTAACCGGCTCAAGGCTCCCATTAAAATTAGTCAATTATTGTTTCTAATAATAATAATAATAGCCTACTTATTTAATTTAAACGCGAAGGAATGTGTGGCGGAAATTTATGAATTATTTTAGGAATAAGGTGACACCCACAATAGACCAACAACAGGCTTCATTTGATCTTTTTTTGTGCAAGTACAACCACATGCGTTGGTGACTGGGGTTCCAACAGACACCGGTGAGGGAGCTTATGATGCTCCCGTAGACTCCCTACTCGCGTGAACGAACGCCTTCGGCACTGCCAATGGAGATGGTCCGTCGGGTCCGACATGTAAGCTCAATATCTCCAAGTGGTCCTTCGCCATTAAAAGGCTGAGAACCGCTGGATTATGGGAACTGTCGGGACCGCAGCACAGTAGAACTGCAGAACATAGTAGTGGGACGTTGAACGTAAGCTTAAGTAGAACTGTTTACTCAGTAGAACATGAAAAAAATAGAAATGGCTAAGTGACTTTGGACTTCTTTTAATAATTGTTTTTCTCCAGTCTTATGGTGTTTTCGGTATTCCATACTGCTGCTGTTATATTGCAGAGTCTGGGGGGCTTCGTGTCTCTCATCTGTTTCACTGTCCTTTCTATCTTTTCCACTGTGATATCACCGTCTTCTCCCCATAAATCATACTCTATTTTACACATATCCTCTGATTGATTGATTTCTTCAAATGTTTCTTCCGTGTTGCTAGAGTCTTCTCGGTTTAGTAGCTCATCAAAATGTTGCTTCCATCTGGTCACGAACCGTTCCTTCTCTGCTAATATTTCTCAATTTCTATTCATTAGCTGGATCAAGGTTAATAATTATCTTTGTGACTGTGCCTCCGCTTATGTTGTTAACATTTGCAAATAGTTTTTACTATCTCCTCCTTTGTAAGAATTCTCCATCTCATTTGTCATCTCTTCCATATGTTCTTCTTATCTCTGGCTAATCTTTTTACTGTTTTCTTAATTCATTTAGGGCCTACTTCAGTTGTCTTTAATTCCATTCTTACCAGAATCTATGGCTGTTTCTTTAGATTTTCTTATTTCTGCCTGCAGCTCTTCTGTTTCTTCATATATCCAGTTCTTTTCCTCTATCTTTCTGTATCCTAGTTTCTCCTCTGCCACTTTGTTAATTTCTATTACGAAATGTGTCCATTCTTTTCCCGGATTTTGATTTAAAGTTTATTTTGTATATCCATTGGATTTAATTTTTCTGTGTCGAAGCGCCTTTTCTTGGAACTCTTCCCTCGCTTAGTGTAACTTTTATCCCTGACTAAAAAGGCGAAGATCCGAATTAATTTCTGAAGATCTGTACACTCTTGTCTTTCTCATAGATGTTAACCACTCTTCTCTAGTGGCGATATAGATTAATTATCAGAGTTTGTTTTGTTTTCTGGAGGTCCATGCGAGTTTCCTACACACTTTTTGTATACATTCATTACATTGCAAAGGTGATAGTCGAATAGTTGTAATAAAGCCTGAAAATTTACCCCAAAGTTCAAGAACTTGATTTAATATTACCCCAAACTGTGGGCGGCTGATCAACATCAGTATAGCCACGAGAAGATATAATGGCGGGCCACTACAAAGCTTTGTCGTGAGATTCGTTCAAAACCGATAAAAATGTCTCATTTGGCGTAGGGTGACTATCGAAATTCTTACAATGCTCCCTAAATCCTGTAAATGGAAGCTGGAAATGTCGGGATGTTGAAGCCTTGCTGACCTGTCTACATGTATTCTGGAACCCTGGCTACGATAATGGTAAAAAAGTAGCTAGTGCCTACCAATGACAATGCTGAACTAATTGCAAATAATGATTACAAACTTCCAATATAACACAAGTATAAAGTACACGCTGTTTTGATTGATGCACTTTTTAAAATTAAACAAACATATCATTAGTGCTAATTAACGTCGTCAATTGGTCGAAATAATACTAAAAATTATTTGCATTTCTAATTGTTCAATTGAAACTGATGCATTGGCTCATCCCTAAATTTTGTTTCTTTGTAGCTGTTCAGAAAACGGGTTTTAAGATCAAAATCATCGTTAATTATTGTACTTTGTAGAAGCGATTTCAATTCTACCTAAATATTGGTAGGTATCGTTTTAGGTTCCGCGATGACTTCACAATGTTTATCTTTTCTTTATCTGAAGCCGATGGCAAACGATAAAATACCATAAATTTGGTTTGTTTGCTTGTAGCAACCACATCCTCCCCAGTGGGTCTCGCCAAACATGTAGATTTCAGGTGGCATCACACGACCCGACGGATTCTGGAGCAGACGAGAGAATATCTGATTGCAGAAGGTTCCTGGCACATCGTACGCAGACGGAGTGGCTTCAGGGAAATTTGGGAAGAGAGTGAAGTGGCTGTTGGGATTTCTATCACAGTTGGTGAACACGTTATTGAAGCCATTCACTTGCAGGCCTTGGACGCTGTTGCTAGCCGCTTGCAGCTTGGGCAGGAATCCGAAATACAGAAATGGTTGACCGACCAGACCACCAGTGTAGCTGTTCAGCGGTGCATTATATCCGGCGTAATCACTGAGGCCAAGCTTCAACGAAATATTTCTGAAAGCAATTTAGATGCTGAAATTAGAAATCGTTTAGGAAAAAGCGACCCCTACAATAATACAGTAAGATCGATTAGTCGACGCTCAAAATACTTGCAATCTTCGCTGCAATATTTCTAGATAATTTCTCTAACGTTGCGAGGGCTGAATGAATGAATGATTAAGCAATAATAATAATAATAATAATAATAATAATAATAATAATAATATAAAGATAACAATAATAACAGGATTTCAAGGGGTACAGTAGGATATGCCCTGTGTGAGAACCACTGTTGTACCCATCCAAATCTAGTAACCTATTGTTTATTTTGAAATCGTTCACACTCTTAGCCATAACTACTGTATCTTCTCTTCCAGTTCATTCCATCTGTCAATCACTCTTGCACTAAAAATGCTGTTTGTATCTTCCAACCCGGTTCTTAAACAGTTTCATTTTGTGTCCTCTGGTTCCATCATGCCGCTTCGCTATAAAAAACCCTTTCTCTTGGCATTTCCACTTTGGTTGTTAGTATTTTGTATGTCTCAATTAAATCCTCTTTCGTTCTCGTTTTCCAAGGTTGTCAAACCACAGTATTTTAGCCTTTCATCGTAGGTTAGTCTTTGATACTCTTCTTCTTTGTATTTGATTTTACACCAAATATTTTACCTAAAATTCTCGTCTTGAATATCTCTTCTTCCGTTGCATTCACTTCCTCTTTGAAATACAGCATTACTCCACCAGCTCCATGAGCCCTGGAAGTCTGGTTTCCCCTGTCTTTTCTGAACATTACATATCCATTCAAACATAGTTCTCCCTCGTCTATTTCCTGTCTGTCTCAGGTCTCTGCAGTATCTAGAATATCTGGTCTGTTTGAATTGACATACATTTACAACCGGGTTTTTTGGCTTGCACTTATGAAACTTCTGGAATTAGTATAAAAACAATTAAGTTTCTTCCCTATCAAAGCCTTACTTTTCGTCTTGGTTTATGTGCTATTTAATGCTTTAGTTTTAAGACAGTTATAAATAGCCTACGCCTATTCTTCCTTCCCCTTCCCCAGTAGAATGTTTAATAATACAGCTACGTCTATTACTTACTAACCTACAGTACTTAACGTTTTCTACTACTAAAATCTCTCCTACTTCTGCTAGAACTTCTACTGCTGCTTCCTGCTCTAACTGCCTTTGCCCTCCGTTTAAACGCCTAGACAGGCAATCAGACTTCACTGCGTGAAAAATCCACCGTGCTACCATGTCTGCTCCCATCCAGTTGAGATGAAGCCCAATCCTGACAAGATATCCTGATCTCTGTGCGTTAACGTTGACGTCGATGAAGTCAACTCTTTCTCTTCTGCACATTCTCATCAAATGTTTTACTGCGTCACTTTTCCGTCAGGCCATTGTTGTCATGTTCATTTCTAACCGTTTCCAGTCAGGAGTTTCATTGAGTTGTTATCGTTTTGAGCAGCTGCTCTGTCACAAATTTATCAAAGCGATTTCCTCTTGCTAGAAAACTACGTTCATCAGGTTATAGCTATTCTGTCTGACGTCCCTAACAAAGTCAAAGTCAAAGCGTAGCAAAGTTGAAAGGCTGCACAGAACATTTTTACTTCCATTTCATGTCGGCGGATAAGTCACTGCCCGAAAAATAAAATTCCGTCCTCGAAGAATTGAACCCGGGCAGAGAGTCTATCCCAGTTTAGAACTGACACTCTGTGCTATCGAAAGTCATTTTCGACTTTAGTTTGAATGTAGGCCTACCTGTAAATTAGTCCTAAATACAATTTTAGGTTCAAACGCCATTTGAAAATCATATTAAATGCACACTTACGCATATTGAGGCAGTTGTTTAAGAACGGCGTATGGTTGAGATCCATCTGTCTTTCGAACTCTCAGAAGAAAACTTGTTCTCTCAGTGAACAGGAACAAAAGTTCTGATGGGTGCAGTTGGACAACAGATTCAGGAGTTAAAAAAGTGTATCCGCCTCCATCCAATCCCATCTCACAGTACACCTTAAGAACAACATAAAAACTAGTGATTTAAATTAAAACACTGCGCCAAAAGATGTCTGTATGCGGTAAAATTTAAAGTTATAAGGCAACATATTGCAAGTCTTGTGCCAGTTAAAATCGAACCAGCGACTTCTGAAACTCTAGTATAGCAGTCAGAAAGCCATGTTCAATCAGTCATATTCTGATTACATCAAATAAATTGCTCTTTAGTTTCAAAATGATAAACTGTTCGGCAGTCATACATTTAAGAAACTGTAAAAGCACAACTCTAATAGGGTAACAAGAAAATTTTTGAAACAGATACTGTAAATTTGCTTTTGCTATGCCCAAAACTGATGTCAAGAAAGATATGAACCTCATTATATATCCCACTTGAATATTATTGTCGCGTCAGTTTTTGCAACAGCGCTACGCTAATCATGTCATCATAGCACAATTTTAAATCGTGCAGTTTTGAGTTGAATCAGTCTTTCATATTTTTGTCTTGTTGTATGAACGTTTTAGAAAAGATTAAAAACCACGATTTGCTCTTTATTCAATTGATAAAGCGAAATAAATGCTTACGTCAATTATTTTTGGGGTTAGAGGAATGAGCAGTGGGCTTCTGACGACGATGGTGTACATTTTGCTCGGCGCGTTCGGGTTGATTTGTTTGATGCGTCTACATGATTGGGAGAAACCTTGAGGCGGAATCATGTCTATCTTTGGAATGTTGACAGGCTTTGAAACGTGGGGTGGTTCCGTCGTGACATTTTGACCTACAGAAATAGAATGTCCGTTGTCTGTATATCTATACAGAATAGAATGCGTCGAGATAATCAGAGATACAGGAAAGGGTCAATCGACGTGACCCAGAAAGTAAGAGTTATTCCAAAATGTCAAATAAACCGCAACTCGAACTTAACACAGTTATTAGTCGATCAAGTTCGTTTCGCTGCATAGAACCTGCTCAACTGCCCTTCGGTACATTAGGCATTGTGCTCTACGTGTCACATGTGAATTACATTATAACGTTATACACTAGTGAATATTGTGATAAATAAATCTGTAGAATTTAATCTGTAATAAGATATTGATATGACTTAACTCTCGATACGCTTAGCTATGCCTTACCCGGGACTGTGGATGGCTGGGTCTCCCAGTCCCACGTCCTTCCTATTATGGGGTGTCCTGCTTGTATAATCAGAAATTGGATCTGAAAAACAGCGACGAACAGTAGAGATAACTTCATCTTGTTTTTCGATATCTTCTACTTTGTTACGAATCCAGCATTAAGCTGCTTTTGCTGCAATGCAATGTCGACCATGGGGGGCCTTTTATATATACACACGTGCAAACATTAAAGCTGATTCATTCTCTTAAGGCAGTTGTCCGGTGACCGGTTAATAACCGACCCGGATCTGCATGAATATTTATGATAATTCTCGACTGTTGAGCTTCGCAAACAGAGTCTAAGGCGTGTGCACATGATCAAAATACCAGTCCAAACGAGCAAATCAACTATTTTAATTGTAACGCATGCACGTTACCATATCGGGGAAGTCCTTTCAAATTCATTAGGCTTCAGCTTCATAAACAGGGTTTAGGACGAGTCAACACTTTGTGGAAAGTACGTCTTAATACAATAGCAGCCTAATAAACAAATCACCCCGTATCATTATACAGCAAATGACTATTATGGGAATGTATTTCCGTTTCCGGCAGACTTCCGTTTACCAGCGCGCGTTGGCGTGTTTAGAATGTCACCGTTCTCGCCAGGCTTCGACGTTCTGGATTTGATTTTTGTACAAATAAATAAATAGTTAAATAACTAACTAAATAAATAAATCAATCAATCAATCAACCAACCAACCAACCAATCAACCAACCAACCAATCAACCAATCAATCAATCAATATACGTCAATGGCGTTACTTTCATGATACCCAGGGCATCAGCCGATGGCTCACCAAATCCAAATTGAATTAGAGCCAGGTTAATCCGAAAAGATCAGTCCGAACGGAGAGAAGCAATCTAAGGGGGATAAGCCAAGTCAAACAGGTCGAGGGATAAGTCGCTTCTTAAGATAATTTGGTTCATTATATAGTCTTTCATACACTAAAGGACAGATTTTATAATTAATTCGGTGTTTGATAGTAATCCAATGTATGGACTGTCTAGCGGCGGATTTATGCTAAAATCTGGGAGTTTTGGATACATGTATTACTCTAACTAAGGAATTTAGTACTCTCTAGAGTTTCTGCATATTTGAATTTGTGATGCCGAAAAGCAACAAATGAGAGTAATGAGTTCTCGCTCGTCGGATTTCGAGGAGCTCATTTGTCCATTCCCGTCGCATCTCTGTCCTCTGTATTTTTCCTATTGATCTGGACGTTTTCCTTCGGTCGTTGTTGTCAAGTCCGCCATAATGACTGTCATCGCCAGTGCGTGTTTGCGTGTCTGGAATGCCATCCATCTTGGCAATTATGCGTTTCGATCGACTGTTGCTTCAGTTTTCACCGGAATTTTCCATCTTCGTCGGATCTGACCAGTTCGGTGACGAGAACCTTCTCGGCGTCGGATTATTCTCGCGGAAAACCGCCCCCCCCGACCATTGTGCGGACAATCACCATCTTCTTCCGTCCTTTTCACCCATCGTCAGCCAGTCGTCCTGCGTATGATCCGCACTGGCTCTCTGATGATTTATTATTATTATTATTATTATTATTATTTTAATTTTATCGTCCGTTTCAAACACATAGGTGTTCATAGGGGACGCACTGTCTGATTTGGGTCAGACAGTGCTGCTGAACTCCTTGCAAGTTCTTCAGCACTTATCGGTAAATAAATTGCGCACGTGCAATTGGTCATCGTCCACTTGACGGACTACTTGCATTATGGGAATGGACATCTGTGATATAGTGTTGACTTTGACATTATTCTTTGTAGTGTTTCATTTTAATTAATTATTGGTTGGACAGTGAGAATAAACAAGTACACAATATACGACACAGACTTAGCTTATATAAGAATCGTGTGACCGTAATTATATAATGCTTATTTTGTGCTCGTCGGTTTGTTGTTTAACTACTGGACGAAACAATTCGAGTCTGAAGGATTGTGTAGGCTACAATCGGAAATAGTTGTAGGGCTGTAGCCTAAGTTGGTTTTGTTAATTTTGAAAACTCCCATCGCCACTGAAGGCAGCAACAAAAATCCATTGAACTATTTTTAGTTGTAGAGAATAGTCAGAATAAGAAACCGCGTCTTATACCAAACGACATGAAATCAGGGAAATCAAGGTTAGTATCAATAACTAGATCCTTGATCATCTGAAGGTGACCTCCGTATCTACACTGAATGATATGAGTCGCATAATCTGTAACTCTTTAAGACCTGGATTTTCAGATTTATTGACACAGTGGTCTCAAGACATATTCGGACCACAATACCACTTATATGTTATCTGGTTTCTTGGTAAGAGGTCGGGTAAAGATCAATAACGGAAAAGGGGGGGCTGAAAATAATAAGTAGCGGATTTCAGTAAACAGGTGTTGAGAAGTTCAAAGATTAACGAGTAGGATGTAAAGCCTGACTGAGCTAGGTAAAGGTAATTCCATATACCAGTGCGGGTCCGTCGGAGAACCGAAGGATTAGCGCCTTCAGTTTTACATAGCAACGCTGAATGACGGCGGTTGTCAGTCTTTTCTTCGCCGCCTTTCCTTCCACCGAGTTAACACCCGGTGTACTCTCATTCACAGCTGAGTCGACTGAGGGCGCTTGCAGTGGCGGCTCCCCCGGGGGGCAGGGGGGCCCGTGCCCCCTATTGAGTGCCTGGCCCCCCAAGTGGCCCCCCAGTCGGGACCCTATACTTAATGCTGCATACATTAAACAACAAATGGTTGGCCCCCATGATTATAAGTTGCCACCCCAACGGCCCCCACTTGCCAAATCCTAGAGCCGCCACTGGGCGCTTGGGACAGAAACAACCGAAAAGTTTCTGTCGCGACCGGGAGTTGAACTGCGGACCTCAGGATTGTCAGACCAATGCACTAACCACTGCCCCACCGCATACCGCTGACTGAACCAGACAGGCGTGCATTGATAGGTGACCGATCATTTAAACTGAGGCAATGAAAGTCTGTCACGGAACAAGTGCATCTTGATCGGACTTGTTCTAGGACAGCATGCCAGTTATAATTCGTATTTGTAAGTTATAATTTAGCAGAAACTAACATGTGACTATACTCAGCTAATAGTTTTATTAGAATAGACTAATTATAAGATTTGAAATACAATAAAACGAATTGGAAAATGTAACTATTTTTACAGGAACGTCATTTGGGGGTGCAGGGGAGTTGCCCCTGATTTCTATGGAAAAAAATTTCGCGAATTTTTTTGTTTTTAAATTCATTGTGTTTTCAATTGTTTTTATAATTTTATTACAATCATTATTACAAATTAGGCAGGCCAACTATGTTGTATCGTATGTAGCTTGTACTATGGCCTTTAGGGATCTTGTCTCAATATTGTTTGACGATGCCGAGGTGGCTTTGCGTTATGTTTAAACAGTTCCAGTCAAACACAAGATTCAAGCAAAAGCACTTTTATTTGATACTTTTTTCTTTTGAAACTGCGCAATTACTTATTGCCAAGTTGCGTTGTCAATAAACTGAAATAACAATTCAGATGATTTGCATTGCCAAATGTTCAAATTAGAAACGTTAACGCATTTACTCATTAAATTCTTTTCTCAATACCATGAGTACAGATCAGCTATCCGTTGCAAAAATGTCTTTGAAATCACTGGCAACAATTCTAAGTTTGTTAAAGCCAACTGAATTCTATTCTAAATATTAGTAGGTATAAGAGTTTCTTGTTTCGTGACGGTTCCACAAGAGTTGTTTCCTTCTTATCTGAAGCCGATGGCAAACGACAAAACGCCAGGAATTGTATTTGTCTGTTTGAAGCACGCTCCTCCCCAGTGAGTCTCGCCAAACATGAAGATCTCATGTGGCATCACACGACCCGACGGAATCGGAAGCAGATTAGCGAATATCCTATCGCAGAAGACATGTGGCACGTCGTACGCTGACGGATTGATTTCAAGGAAGTTCGGGAAAAGAGTGAATTGACCGTTGAAGGTTCTATTTACATTGGTAAAGTTATTGTTGAATCCGTTGACGAGCAGACCTTGGACGCTGTTGTTCGCCGGATACGCAATTGGCATGAATCCGAAATACACGTATGGTTTACGGATATACTCTGTCTTGGCGTTTATCGGATTCTTATATCCGGTATAATCGCTTAGATTCAATTTCAGTGGAACGTCTCTAAAAGTGACATGCAGAAACATCTTGACCAGTGTTTTATCCAGACTCCAGGCCTGTGGGGGTTGGGTTGAGGGGGAGAATTGACTTGGCTGGAGCAGAAGAGGCGCAGTTCAATGCAAAAAATTATTGCTGCGATTTGGGGAGATTTTGAAGTTGGGGGAATCTTCCCTCCTAGTAGGCCTGTATACAACACTGATCTGATCTTGACTATAACAATATCACGAGACTGATAAGAATTGGTTGCTTTGACGTAGGGTTAAGCATAACGATAACGATAGCATCAATGCTATAGTTAAGCATAACGATAACGATAGCATCAATGCTATAGTTAAGCATAACGATAACGATAGCATCAATGCTGACAATTTTCAAGGCTTTTTGTAAAAATATCAATATCGGTGCATCTGATCTGAAGATGCCCCTTACTGATTTGAATCTTTAACAGACGTGCATAATGCATGACGATCATTTGAAAACTGCCAAAAAACATTCAATGCTAAGATGGGACGGCATGAGATATACTCAAGATGTTCACGCCGTTAAAACGAGTTTGAGGGGCACATATAAACCATATCATCATCATCATCGTCATCATCATCATCATCAGCAGCAGCATCAGCAGCAGCATCAGCATCATCATTATCATCATCATCATCGGCATCGACATAGCCATCATCATCTTCACTTTCTGCCTGCATGGCGGCAATAGTTAGATACTAAACATTTCCATTTTGCTTTATCTTGCGTCAATCTGTATCCTTCTACAATTGTCGCGTTCTTTGTTTCCAGATCCTCTTTTTGATGTTATCCATCCATATTTTTCTTGGTCTTTCAAGAAAAACCATACCGTGATTTAAAGTGACACAGAAGCATTAATGCTTGCTTATGTGAAAGCCACTATTGGCGCTAACGGGGCTTTAGCCTCATTCCGTCTGCCTACCACTCCAACGCGTCGCCCATAATGCTATCCTTCCGCTCCCTAGGGCCTAAGCGATGCAACAAATCAACATCTTTTTTATAAGTCACGGGTCAAATTTCTGCACAGATGCTAGTGATTGACGCATTGCAGTCGTCGTATGAGCTGTACGTGTCTTTAAATCGTCTTATATAATTTCAGACAATTTTATGAAAAGATTGTCCCAGTTCAGCGAATTCAACTTTGAATATTTTATAAAAGCCCACGTCGTTTCCAACCTCGAGAAAAAGATTTCACAACGGAAAATGGAGGCACAGTGAGGTAGAATGAGCCAATCAGACAGTATTCATGAATTTGAACGTTGTTTAAATGCATATATGTAGATCCATAATATCAACTTGAGACTATCAACCCCTTAACTGGGGATCCCAGATATATCCGTCCATTTTACATTGAGTTACAGTTAAATACACGGTTAAGGGGTTAAGTTTATTTTATCAAATGCACACATACGCATATTGAGGAAGTTGCTGGAGAACGGCGTATGGTTGAGTTCCATCCGTCTTTCGAACTCTCAGAAGAAAGCTGTTTTTGTCGGTGAACATGGCCAAGAGCTCTGATGGTTTCAGTTGGACGACAGATTCAGGAGTTAGAAAAGTGTATCCGCCTCCATTCAATCCCATCTCACAGTAAACCTTAACAACAGTGGTAATGTTAGCAACAGTCGACAACGGCTGAATCTAACATGCCGCGCTAAATGCTAGAGGGTCTGTAGTGAATTAAAAACTACAAAGTCACTTATGGAGACTCATGTTCTGGGTTAACACTGAACCAAAGTCTGCTGGAATAATGGAATTGTCTTGAACTAGTACCATATAAAAATGTCCGAGATATAAATCCTATTAGATCACAAGATCAAGAGTCTATGGTTTGGCATGAAACTATGAACCTGATTGGATATTAAGAGACTCAAAGGGGCCATCCATAAATGACGTCACACACTGGGGTTCAAACATTTGTGACGACGGGGGAGGGGGTTAACAGAAATGTGATGTCACGTAATACTAAATATTTGTTTTATTAATAACGCAATGCTATGTTGCCGCAAAATTGAATGTATTTTACACTTATAATTATTATATTTGATTTTTAAAAAGAATTTGAAAAAGTTTCTGAATACTGTTTCAACTATAATAAATATAATGGATATTTTCTAACGAAACATTAATTTTGACATTGGAAAGACGACAAGATGACGGGGGAGCGCGTTGTGACGTCATATTTTAGGGGTCTGACTTTTTGTGACGACGTGCGATGAGGGGAGGGGTGGGTCAAAAAATTGTGTGACGTCATTTATGGACGGCCCAAAACTCCGCTGTAAAAGATGAGTGTCGATCCTGCCTTCCTCAATCCAATCTGATCAGTATATTGTCAGATTCGAGAACTGCTCAGCTTTTTTGCTGTACGAAAATCATATGTAGATTGATATGCAGATGTTTCAGCAACGTCAATTTAAATTTCGTGAATCTCCGCCGATAAATAATCGTATCAATTCAGTCGCAGTTTCAATTCCGTCTTCGTAAACATTGCACGTAAGTGACTCAGGCATCCGCTAGAAGTAATTTGCTTTGAGACAGTGACAAATAAGACACTCCCTGATCGGTTCCGGAAACAGTTGAAGACGCATTTGTTTACCAGCTCGTTTTTGTAAAGCGCTCTTGACTTTGCCTAGTTTGTCATGTTTACTGCGCTTAAGAAATTTTCTGGCATAATAATAATAATAATAATAATAATAATAATAATAATAATAATAATTTTTGAATAAGAAGATAACATTCAATATTTACGCCCTACATCAATTTGATTTGGAGCAGAAGAACTGCCGACGTTGATGTTGTACATTTTGCTCGGTGCAGCCGTGTTGGCTTGTTTTATGCTTTTGCATGTCTGGCCTGAAGAAAACATACATGTTCGTCTAACTGGCTATGCACAAATATTAGACCTACATTGACTACTTTCAGATAACAATAGAGGCTGTCCATTAATTATGTCAACATTTTTTGGGTAAGTTTTGACCCCCCCTCCTCCTGTCAACAACTGTCAACTTTCAGTAACCCCCTAGAATTATGTCAAAAACTTTTGACCTCCCTCCAAGATCAATGACAGGTCCCAATAACAAGGTTATTATTTTTGCGATGATGACCATTTTGTCCTTTTTTTGCTCATCGAGTGTCAAAATGTGGTGGTTATGACCTTTTTTGCCATGCTTTTTTCTATTGTAAAATGTAGTAGGCCCCTATTCCAGGAACTTTTCTATTTTTTGCTTATTTGTAAAAAGTGAAATTGTTTACGTAAACTTCTCTTGACCCCCTCCCTGTCAAACTTTTTCAAACCCCCTGCCCCTAAATTGTTGACGTAATTAATGGACAGTCCCATAGAGATAAATAATTGTCGATGCCTCAGAAAAGCAATTCTTCAATTGCACGGGCTTCAGGATTCTCAAAAGGCTTGGGCAGGGATTCGCCCAATAGGCCTTCTGGAGTTTTCAGGAAAGTTCTTCTGGAAGGTTCTTATACAGTAGTTTTATAACTGGAAAAGCAGCTATTAAAGATAATATTACGGAATTACGGTAGAAAAGTCAGTTTATGGGGGCGGAAGATGGCTGAGTGGGTTACGTGCTGGAGCGTCAGGCTGACGGAGCGGGTTCAAGCCCCGTTAGTGCCCCTAGTGGCTTTCACACAAGCAGTAATGCCTTCTAAGCCACTTTAAATCATGCTAAGTAAGTTATGCTAAGTAAGTTTATAAAAGAATGGCGACAGCTAGCAATCGTCTACTGAATGTCCGGGAGATGTGCGGATGGATCTAACACTTTGGTGTCACTGATGAAGATATAATGATCTCTTTTGCTGAAAGAATTTTCAACAAAAACGAACAAAAGCAATATTTCCAGTATTCAGAATTCAAATGTTCTTATTTTTCCGGCCTGGAATTTGGATATCGAGAAGATAAAGCATTGGCAGGCGCAGTTCCACGTTGGGAATGACTGGGGATACATCTCCCCCACCGGCCCACCAAAAATGCATCTTCAATGGAAGATGATCGTCTAAACGGATTAGCCTTAATGTATATCCACAAAGATATGGACATACCCATAGGCAATGGCATCGACATATTCGCTTTCAGCAATAGAAAACTCGATTTTGCACTATGACTTTGTACAACCAGACCAAAATGACTTTGAAACGCTGTCAATTCTGAACATTATATTTTATAAATCAAATCTACAGATTTCTTCTAGACCGTTTACATATAATTTCTTTGACAATTGCAAATGGTAGGATCTTCCTATGAATTCATTGCATCCCCCCCCCCACCAAGAGTTCTTGGAACCGCCACTAGGCAGTATCAGAATTTTCTAAAAATCTGTATCAATGCTTTGCTCTCAGATATATTCCTTACACTCGCAGAAACACATGATACCATTAATTTGGTGAATACTATTACATGGGCATATTTAGAAAGGCTTAAATTAACGGGGTATGCTGGAATTTAAGACGTTCGAAAAATAACTTTTATTTTATGTTCTGCAATAACGTACAGTTTAAGTTTATTAATAATACCAGCTGTAAAGTACTGACCGTAAATTTACTACAATTGAGTTAAGTTCAATCGTCGGTCTAACAGTCTTTAAGCGTAACAGAGTCTTTGTACTCTTACATTACATTTAAATATCACATTCAAAAATCGAGTACAAAGACCAAAGGGGGTATGCTATGGATCAGGAGCATACCCCTAAATACGCCACTGAATACTAATACCGTTTGTTCGCTACGTTATCTTTATACAATTGCACTCACCGTGTATGGCCAGAAGATGGAGCTGAAAAACAGCGATGAACAGCAGAGACCACTTCATCTTATTTCTCGGTATCGTTTCTGCTTCGCAGCAAGCAAGCATCAGACTGCGGGTGCTGGGTATCAACTAAGGAGGCAATTTATACAGATTCAAACAGGTTGTTGACGATACATTTTTCCACTGCAATGATTCGATCGCAGCTTATTTTACTGTCTCAGTGGCTTTCAGGGAGGTCTTCTGAAGCGTGACAGCGTCTACTGTAATATGGTTCCCTGGGGCTGCGATGATTAAGCCTATATGCAATTCGGTTTTGAAATGGGTTTCCCCGCAAATTGCATTTGCGGGGAAAGCATAGGTGTTAAGCTATGTTAAGCATAAGACATTCATTCGTTACTCATTCGTTACTCATTCGTTACTCATTCGTTACTCATTCGTTACTCATTAGTTTACATGGACGACGGAGGTCCGTTGTGCCAATCTCGTGTTGCGCGAGTTGTGACCGCGACCGATGGCTGAGTGCCATTCATGAAGAATTGTGGAAGGAAGACCATCGCCGATCTGCTGGGGCCATGTACGGCGTGGTCTGCCATGCAGGAGGTCTTCTCCAGTTCGGAGGAGGACGCGTCCCGGTGCATCGAGCAATGGCGCAGGTGAGAGCCTCCGCGGTGGGCTGGAATGTTGTTGTCCTGGCGATCCACATGACCGAAGAGAGACAGACGGCGTCGCGTGATAATGTCTGTCACTGGCAGGAGGGCAGTCTGTTTGGAGACTGCTTCATTGGTCACGAATTAAGTCAAACCAGCGAATGCAGAATTTAGATGATATATATATATATATATATATATATATATAACAACCATCGGCTCAACACCTACGGGCGTTGAGCCTATGGTTGATGATGATATATAGCCTATATATACTCAATCTGTTTCCTGGTTTAGTTCTAAAACGCAGAATTCAGAGAAATGCATATGAAATGCCTAGTCTTTGAGAGCCTCGTGTCTGCAGAGTCCAAGTCTCAGAACCATGGAGGAGAATAGGCAGGACGCAGGACTGATAAATACGGATCTTGCTATCGAGTTGTATCTGTCTTTGGCGCCATAGATTCTGAAGAGATCTCATGGCAGACGCAGTCGATTCTGCGAGTAATGTCCCGCTGACACGCCGTGCGGAATTCAGGTTGTGAGTTCCGAAGACATGCTGGTCATGATTTTCGACTAGTCACTAAAGAGCAGTGGAGTAACCAAGGGGGTTTTTGGTGTTTAAACCCCTCTGGCTGTTCTCAGCGTAACCAAAAAGGGGAGTTTGGGGTTAACTCCCCCGTGGCTGTTCGATCATTTTTTAATGCGAATATAATCGTACGGGCTCATATACCTATATAATCGACTTATAATAGCAAAATAATAGTCGACGATCCTTTTTTGCTTGTCAGGATTTTCCGAAGTTGAGAATCACGTGGATGGGAACCAGAACCCCCTTCTGAATATCCTGGCTACGCCACTGCCAGAGAACCATCAAAGTGAGACGTACAGTTAGACGACGATTTCAACCGGATGAAAAAAGAAAATTGTTACGTTGTCGATAATTGAAAAAATAAAGGGGCAATTCGATGTCTGGTTCCGGTTGCAAATCACTACCGCCAATGAACCGCCTACATGTAAGTCGGCTATTTGCGCTAACGCACCCTGGTCAATGGTGCGGAGTTAGCATGCCGGTCAGTTCCTGACATTTCGCAACCGAGGAGCGCAAAACACGATAGTGGGTGTACCCCTTTATTCTTGAACGAGTGACAACAACAATGTATATATATAGACTTTTCTGCCTGCAGCGGTTATCTTCGCTCGAATGAACATAACAACAAAAACAAGGGCGTCGATACTTCTTATTCTGCCTACTCTGTCTGGTTATTTCCTCGATGGTGTCCTAGATACCTAGATGGGTAGCAAACACATGTTAATCATAAAGCCTTCCGGGCATCAAATGGAAGGTATTTTTAACACCGTCACCTTCTGTCATTTATTGACTTGTCAGAGCGCTTTTGATATTGGTTATAACTATGTTACAGCGCTATATAAATCATCCTGGTAATAATAATAACTGAGGCTGGGACCATGGCAATGGATGATAGTGATTATAGTTTCTCAGGATAGTTACATTAGGTTGCTGCAAAAAAGAGAGGATGAAAATTCAAATTGTCGAACCTACTGTAAATTTGTGCCACCGACATTGAAATGGATTATTTGAAAATATTTTCAGATTTTCTGCGCGTAATTGCAATTTGCGTGACGCAGTCAAACTTTATGAATTTACATACTTATTTTAAAAGTACTTTTGCTAGCAGTAAAAGTTTTGTATGTATTGTGTTGAAAACTCTTTGCGTTGATTGCAATTGTCGACAGGCTGAAGTAGAAACTGCTTCTAATCCTCATCACGTGTTGCGGGTAAGTTAGCTTTTCTTCTGCACCAGAGCAAAAGCTCTCTCTCTCTCTTTCTGTCAAGTCATTTGCTGCCCTCCTTAAATTCACAAGCCCTTGTTACATCCATTGTCTTGCTTTTATAACAATCATTTTAATTTCTGCAAGAGCAAGGTAACTAGTATTTAAATCAATATAATTAATAATAACTAATCGACGCCTAAGCGATGAACGGCTTGGTTGGCCGCCGGATCCACGACTGCATCCTGGGATGTTCACTCATCCAAGTACTAACCGCGCTTAACGTTGCTTAACTTCGGTGTTCTGACGGGAACCGGTTGCACAACGCCAAATAGGCAGATAATAATAATAAAATAATAATAATAATATGATTTTAAGTGGTTTTGTATCATCTGCAAACTGAAATGTTTGATTTGAACATATACTACGCAGTGCGAATCGGCTGCATCATAAGTAACACCACTGTCCTTCACAGCAGCTTCTTCATACTACTCTTAACATATGTCTGTTTGAGTGATAGCCAACACCACCCCTGGCAGGGGGTGTAGGGGCGTGGCATGTCTGTAAAAAACGGCTAGGGGTGTAGATAAATCCCTGTCGCTCACCGAGCCACGAGCAGTTAATTGTTTCACCTCCAGCATGGGCACCCGCAGAGATTTTTCCAGGAGGGGCAAAACACAATGGTCGCAGTTGCATCACATACATTTTCCCAGGATGGAGCAAAACACATGTTAACACAATGGTCACGGTTAATATTTTAGCAAGTTTTTACAAAATTTCAATGTGAAATATTGGTATTTGCATTTTTCAGGGGGCATGTGCCCCCTCTTGCCCCTATGTGCGGGCGCCCATGACCTCCAGCCAAGGCCGCTAAGTTCGGGGACAGATCGGCTTCGCGTGGTAATCCGATTTCATGGAATTCGCTGCCTGTGAATGTCACGAAAGCCAATCGTATTTTATCGTTTAGGAGGAATCTAAAGACTTACTTGTTCTACAAATCATGCAAGTGACATTTGTTAAATCGCCCTAGACTTTGGCCTCGGACATGACTACGGCGTTACATAAGTTGTCTTGATAATAATAATAATAATAATAATAATAATAATAATAATAATAATAATAATAGTAATAAGGGGGTGGCCGTTGGGGAGGCAACGTCTAAGCATGGGGTCAACCATTTGTTGATAGGTATGTAGTAGTAAGTATAGGGTCCCAACAGAAAGCCACTGGGGAGCAGGCATTTAAAACTAAAAGGGGCACGACCCCTAGCAGTGGCGTAGCCAGGCTTTCCGGAATGGGGGTTTGGTTTTTGGTATTGACCGCGACCAACTTCTTAAAATTCTTGACAAGCAAAAAAGGTTATCTCCGCTATTTTTCATGTATTTTTTATTTTTTTCTGACAAGCAAAAAACCTCACATCATCTCTATTAATTTTTTCCTCCCACTAGATGAAAAGCGAAAAAAATGGTCGGCACCTCTTAAACCGTTACATCCCATAGTAAAGGGGGGTTTGACTCCCAATATCGCGTCCCAAAATTAAAAATGCATGGAACTCAGTAAAAATATTTTTTCAGTAGCCAAGAGGGTTTAACCCCAACCCCTCTTGGCTACGCCACTGCCCCTACCCTCCCATGTGGAGCCGCCACTGAGGTCGCTTACCATCTGCACAGCCGACCGCCGCAAAGCGACCATGGCGTGTGACATAATCTAATCTAATCCTAAACTTCTATAGCGCCACTTCATAATGCACAGGAGCATCAGCCGATGGCACACCAAATCAAAATCATTTAACCCAGGTCAATATAATATAATACGAATACGTATTAGCAATATCTATATAAGTGTTACAAACACGACAAAGATGGATTCACTAATATTGCTCTGTGTATTTGAAACACGGTTATGTGTCTGTTTCCTTAGATGCGTCATTTTAGACAAAATAGACTGTTTACTATAGAGTTCAAAATGCCTGCAGTCAAAAGTCAAAAAAGTCAAAGTCCTTCCCGAGCCTCAAGGGCTCTTAATTGGATCGCTGATCTCCGTTGCTATTGTCCTTAACCAGGCATGGAATACCACGGATGAGTGTAGGACATTCTCCCCTGGACATAATCGCCCGGACATTATCCCCCACCCCCGGTACACCCTTTGAAATGACACTGCCGGACATAATCCTCCCGTGTTTACTCTATGGGCTTTGACGAAAAGCAGTGTATTGCACCCGTACGGGGTCATGTAATCATTACCCACGCCATAAACCATACATGAAACACTAACCCTAAACGATACTGACGGCAGCCAAGGCATCAGAAACCGACAAATACCTTTTTAAAATTAAGATCTATGATATTGATTTACATTGTTCATTACTTCTATGCCGGGTGGATATGTCCGGGGATAATGTCCGGGGGGATAATGTCCGAGGGGATAATGTCCAGGGAAGAGAATGTCCGTGTCCCGCCACGGATACGGCCTTAGTGCATCGCGTAGCGTGCCTGTTTGTCTTATCACAGCTTCTTACAACTGCTCCTCCACTACAGTAAGAATTATGGGTTAGTTGTTGCAAGATTGTCCGAACTCTCCTACGCCGACACTTTTCATGTCCTGCGGCTGCAATAATCCGGAAGCCACAAGCCAGCGGTTTCCGACAGCCCGTTTAATCGCCACCCAAAAAGCCTTGTTCAGAGCTCGAACTGCTGGGGAGTTTGGGGGGGGGTTCAGCCCCCTTTAAAATGGCAGACCCTCCCTAGAAAAATGCAAAAATGACAAAAGTGTAAATTCTTAAAACACCACGCTCGCCATGACCCCCCCTTTCATTTTCTCACAATTCGAGCACTGGCCTTGTTGAAAAAGGAGTTGCTTTTGACTTGATAGCGGGTGGTGATGGTGGGAGGGGGGGGGGTAAAGCCTAACTCTCGCGGCGATCGTGTATGAATTGGAGCGCGCATGACAACAGCCGAACAAAGACGATTGACCAAAAGGCAAGCGATAGTTCCTATTGGCTATTGGTTCCTATTCATGGATGATGTATTCCGATGCTCCGTCAGCAATTGTATTGGTAGGAATGCCCGGTATCTTTGTGAAGAGAATGTCAACAGCCCCTAGCGACCACGCAGTGAATTTTACATACAATACTCCGATACGAAGCTTTGCCTACTGAGTCAGAACACTATTAGTAAGTAAAGTAAAGTAAAATCTCGTAAACTTATACAGCGCCCCGGAAAGCAGTCTTATGTTAACATTGATTAACTAGTCAGTAGTCACAATTATGAGGCGACTATTAAGGACCACCCTTACAACTTCTTTACTACACATATGTTTCTGCTTAGCAAGTAAACTCTCACCATTGCAGGAAATTAGTTTGGCAAAACTTGCATTGGTATCCCACTTCGATACTGCTGCAGACCTCTTCTTTGATGACGAAGGACCAGTAGTGGTGGTCACTTGCCTGCTCTTCGACTCTGTATTTCTGACATGAACAGCTTTGTTTATTGTATAGTTTTATAAGTTGACATAACGAACATGTCAACGATGTGTCTTAGCCTTCAAGTCTTTTTAATACGATGGCCAGTTTTAATACGAAGGCCAGCCAGTTGCCAACCCACGCTACGAGTATTTTTGTCACGTTCACTTTCTTTCTGTCCACCGAAAGCAAGAGACATTTACTGTTCGCTATGGCACCTGTCTTTGTATCATTATTTTTCGTTTTTCTTCGCAATATTTTTAATTCTTGTTTTTCTTCGCGTACCTCTTGGCAGCGACTCGCGTACCCCTAGGAGTACGCGTGCCACCGGTTGACAACCTCTGTCTTAGGGTTCTCTTGAATGCAATGTGATTAGTCATATTTATAATTTAATTGTCAAAGCCTCGTAATAATCCCTAATGTGATTGACAGGGCAACAATTAACATTATCTTCCGTTCCTCGTTGACCTGTCAATGTGGCTACAATTTTCTGGTGAAGGACCGCTTCTAAAAGACTTAGCACCGGATTTCTACACGGCAGCAAGTCATTTTCTATCATCCGAGCGGAGTTTTGACATCTCCCACCTTCGGACCTTCATTGATATGCCAGCGTTGTTAAAGCGCTTTTGATTTTGGTACTTAACTGCATGTTACAGCGCTATATAAATTGTCCTGGACATAACTTAACATAACAAATGAAGACTGGAACATAGCATTGCAGGGATACACATAACCTTTTAATGCTACTACTAATGAGACTCGAAGGCACATAACAATGCTTATTTCCCATCAACTTGATCATCCGGTTGATAAAATATAATGATACGTCAATATGCTCTGTGGCCTGTACTTTTGCACAGACCTCTTGCTACTTGAGACTTGCAGCAGACGGAAGGCACGTACTCTTGAGTGAACAGTTTTCATTATTTACAGTTGACAAGTAACAAGATCACATTATAATATTGTCTAAACTGCGTCATAGCTGCATTTGAGTAGCCACTTACTTGAACTTCCTCCGCATTGATGTCATTACAACCGCTCGAAGCAGTCTTACGTGCAAATCAAGTGACTGCATTAACGCTATAGGAGAGAATTTTGATCAATTAACTATTCTGGTATTAAATGCCTCGTATAAATTTTCCTTACAAAAATTCTGTACATATTTAGTCTAGATTATAAACCGCAGACAATCTCCTAGCTCCAGCTGGAAACAGGGAAGACACTCAGAAGAGAGGAAAAGAGTTTTCAGATAATTTGGATTTCGCTACAAAGGCAGTACAAGGTTTATAAGCCAGCTTTATATACAAGCTTTATAAGCCATCATAAAAAACCAGCAGTACCAGCGTAGTTGCATCATTACCCCGAGAAAGAAGAAAAATAGTGTTATATAAAAATGGATTATAAGGAGTTTCGACAAAGCTGTATCACTGGTCGTGAATCAAAGGTTTTCATCCCTTGTGGTAGTATCTTTGAACTTCCGCTAAAGTATTTTCTAAGTAATCCCACAGATTCAGATCGATTATTCTACGTAAGGGACATCTGCGCCGTTCCTTCGACTCGAAGACCTCCGAAGAACTTCAAAGGAACTGTACTTAACATTGAAAGCGAAGGAAATCATCCAGGGTTCGTCAGATTAAAGCGTCGCGATTTTGACCAATCTTATTTTCTACGTCCGGAAGTTTTGCGCAAGGTTGATAATGAAGGACCCGCCCGTGTGATCCATCACGAGTACGGTATCCCGTCTTATGCTAAATGGGCGCTGAAATATATTAGCCCTACGTGGAACCAGATGGAAGCAATAAAAACCGACATCAGTTACTCTGCGTATTGCCCGTATTGGCCGCCAGAAGCCACCGAGTGGCTCACACGCAAGCGAGATAACGGTTGGCCAGATGAGAAACTCATTGCCCGAGTTAAGAATGGCGGTTGTCATTTCGTATCTAAACCGCATCAAAACAACCTGGATGACAACACACAGTGGAGATTTTCTTTCTCCAAAGCAGAATTGATTCTAATAAATAACTGGACACCCGTTCAGAAAAATGTCTATCATGTGCTTCGTCTTGCGAAGACCATAGCGTGTGAGGGAAAATCCGATGCAATTTTGCGCACTTATCACTTCAAAACACTTATGCTGTGGGCAACTGAGGAGAAACATCCAGGGTTCTGGAGCGACACCAGACATTGTGTCCTTGAATTACTCAAGGAAATGATAGAAACTCTAAAGGAGAGACTATGTCGAAACTATTTCATTCCTGAAAACAATATGCTTGATTTCTTGGGAGATGAGAAGCTCGAAGAATTTAACGCCGAGCTAAGCGTCCTGAGAAACTGCGCCAATGAAGAGCGTCTGTACGCTGAGCCAATGTTCATTTCGTTTCTACGCCAGTCTAATCTGCACTTCACGTTGCCTAATAGTGTATCGGAATTTGTGCTTTTAAATCTTCGTTGCTCCCTGCTTATGCTGCACGATGAATTACATGGACCCCTAGGACGCTCAATGTACAAATGTGAATGCTTTCTACCTGAGATGAAGCAACTTTACGACGCCATAATGGTAACCAAACGCCTCATGTCAAACACCAATGCTCTTGATAGGGCAACTGATCAAGACTGCAAAATAGCATTACAGGGATACACAAAAGCTTTTAATGCCACTACTGATGAGACTCGAAGGCGCATAACAATGCGCATTTCTCATCAACTTGATCGTCCTGTGGATTATATGATACGCCAATGTATCCTATGGCCTCTACTTTTGCACAGAGCACATGACAAAAATTTGGAGAATGGGTGCGAGTTGCATCGATTTGATGGCGACGTCGGACACCTAGAGGACCCATGTCTGACACAAGAACCTTCGGATGAAGAAAGCACCGGATGCTTTCCAGTTTGTAAGGTAATCGGAGAGAAAATCCTAAGCCTATTTCTAAAAAAGTTTACCACAGAAATTGGACGCGCACTTCCGTCGCCCTTGTATTTAATGAGTGCATCGTACTTGGCAAATTTTTACTGCGTCGTTATGAAGAATTACGACACAGCAATACGCGTTTGCGAAGAGGTTTACAAGATGTGTCCCAAAATTGAGCAGCTCTTTGGATTCTACATATACTTTAAATCAAATATTCCCATGATTATGTCCACTGATTTTGCAAACCTTTTCGATAAGCGCATTCGCACAGTTCTGGGGTTTGTGATGCTTTACAAATCTCTTTCACCTTCCAGTTCATCCGTGACCGAAAGAAAAGTTGTGTTTCCTTTGTCTTCAATCCGATTTCTGCGCTACATTGAGTATAAATGCCGGCTCAGGGCAGTCAAAGATACGCCCAAAGTCTTTGCTTATACACCCGACGACCACGAAAACATAAACAATAGTGACAGAATGACAGTTTGCTTCAGCGAAGTCTTTCTCTCGGCCGCTCTGAGGTGCAGCGGAGTGAAAATTCTGCAACTTCATTCCCGAGTGCTCACGAGTATCAATTTCTCTTTCGGCGCAGGTAGGTCAGATGTCATCTAAGCAACATATTTTAAATTAGTTAGAAAGGTTTCAATTTTAGCATTCACTGTCTCAAATGAGCAATATTTATTTGATTCTTACTGGAATTGCTGTCTTAGGAGTGAATAAATATTATTACTATTAGGCTTAAAAGGTAAAGTAAGTCCTGTACCCGAGTCCGATCGATGGGTTCCGGCGCTTATCTCCGGTCTAGGTGGTATAAGCCATTAATCTGGGACAGGTTGCCATTACTTTCCCAGACCCACGTTTTACCTCGCAGCTTAACACTGCTCCTCAGTTTACCACCGCCCTCTAAATATTAAGTGTGAGTCGACCTTAAGGCTCCTGCGGAAATCGAACCCGCGACCTTCTCCTTCGTCGTTGTTGTCACTCTGATAACTTCCCGTTCTGACAAGAAGCAAAAACAGTTGTAAGAAGTTGCCAATTTCCAGCAAATATGTATTCCCTTACAATCTTTTGATGTGTGATTCAATTATTAATAGTTTTAATTAACTTTTTATCTAATGTAATATTGACTGAAAACCCGTGCTATCTTTTACAGTGCTCGGAAGAATCCGTTGTCACGTTGAAAATTACGCGAATTTTCAAAGAGATGAAATTCTGAAGATGCTTTCTGATCTAAACAGAGCAGTTGATTCAGAAAATAAGCTTGATCTTCACAAAATGGGTTTTGTGATGGCAGAGTTTGAATGGGAAGATCTCCTGCTCTATTTTCACTTTCAATCGCCAGATGACGCTAAGCACATGCACAAGAAATTAAAGAATGGGGAAATGAAAATTCAGGTTGAGAAAGACTTTGACCAACTCTTACAACGCACTGGGATGTCAATTTCTGTGTCTGTGGACTGGTTCCCTGGGGACAATGAGAGATGCATGAAAGGTTTCCATTGAAATCTGATAATCCTCCTGTCGATTTTATATTCGCGCATATTTGTTATCGTAAATTATCTCAGAGATTAACTGTCATTTGGCAACTTTAATTTGATATAGTAAAATGCGTGATCAAACTGTTATGGCAGAATTAATTTATCAATTAGTCTTGCAGATTGTTAATGGACAAGATATTAGCTATTATGCCGTCTATACGTAGAAAAAGAACACTCCTTCTTCTAGATGTCACCATACTGTGTGAATTATTTTCGTATTTTGCTTAACTTAAAATTTTTTGACACTCCAATTTAGTCAGAGATTAGACAATATAGTCGTTTTAAATATAGAAATGTCACAATATTGTGAACATAAAATGGACATCGCAAATGAAGTGATTTATGTGAATTCGCGTAATTATTGAGAAAACAAGCACTTTGATTGATGCAATTATATCACAAGTCATTAGTTCCATACATAGCTCTTCAGCAAATACGAATTGCTCACCTTCCTGGATGCATATTAATCCATTTAATCCACGGACAACTGTGACGCTGGTTGTTCTTTGACAGAGCCTGGGCGACCACCGTATTACTGCTTCCGCGTAGTCCCGGTACAGTCGACTTTCTTCAGCGGACGTCCAAGACTGGTTTAACTCGGCCTCTTGTTAGAAAAGTCTGTCATGAGTCCTAAACCTTATTCTGACGCCAACCATTCAATAGAAAACAATCGCAATTTGATACGATGTACATTTTATTAAAAATTGACATTACTTAGCAAGTTAGCAATGCCAGAACTGAAATAAACCTTTGCATATCAACTACATGGACTTCAAGAAGGCCTTTGATGGCATACATCGGGATATGTTGTGGAAAATACTAAAGATATATGGCAGTCCAGATAAATATATCAACATATTCCGTTCAATATACGGAAACTTAGCATGCTGCATATTAAAAAGAAATGGACACACGAAGATGTTTGACATACTGGCTGGTGTGAGGCAAGGATGCATCCTCTCATCATTCCTGTTTCTCATTGTTATGGACTTCATCATGAGAAAGACGATAGATGGACCAAACGTTGGCTTTAAATGGGGCCAGCACATGTTGGCAGACCTAGACTTTGCGGACGAGATCGTTTTGATGAGTTAAAGACAGACTACCCTACAAGATATGACAGACATACTCTATGAAGGCGGAACAAAAGCTGGTCTATAAATCAGCTGTGAAAAAAACGAAAGAAATGGCGGTGCGTGGAGGCCACTCACTGTTGATTGAAACCAAACTTAATGTGTCGAGAGTCGAGAAGTTCATCTATTGGGGCAGCAACCTTTCCAATAATGGTGACGTTGACCCTGATGTAAATGCAAGAATTGGGAAGGCGTCAGCAGTATTCCGACGTCTCAACCAAATATGGAAGTGCAGCTCTATCAGCAAGAGTACCAAGCTGCGCCTGTACTCCACCATTGTAATAGCGATCTCTCTGCAGTGGCGTAGCTAGGATTTTCGGAAGAAAGTTTGGTTTCAATCGTGACCAAACTTTGCAAAAATTTTCTGATGCTTTCTTTTTTTGGAGTTGACAAGCGAAAAAAAGGTCGTTACCTTCGTATTCTCCCTAATTTGTCCTATTTTCCATAGCACTTAGAAATATTTTCAATCGGCAGCCAGCCAAGGGGGGTTTGACCCCAAAATCGCGTCCGAAAATGAAAAAATTATGGATAAGCATGTAAAAAAATTTTCGGCGGCAGAAAAAGGGGAATTTAACCCCCAAAACCTCCCACTGTCTCTCTGTATGCAAGTGAAACATCTAAGAGGTCTCGGCAGAGACTATAGACGTCTATCACCGACGATGCTCCTGTCAGATCTCAGGAGTGACATGGAAGGGTCATCTACCCAATGAGGCAGTTATGAGATTAATTGGCATGGAATCGGTGTCATCAACTGCTCCTCGTCTTTGGCAGGAACTGTGCGCGTCAATTCCTCGTAAACGCTTTTAAGATGCAGTGAATCGTGGCGTTCGTCAAAGAATTCATTGTATTTCTTATTTCTAAGATGATTCATCACTTTAAATCTCGGCTAAAGTTAACTTCGTGCCATGAAACCTGGTATACGAGGCAAAAACCCGATCCTAGGTCTAGATACGGTGATATTCGATGACCGGAACGCAGTCTAGCTTGACGCGAATTCTTGACTCTAAAGAATACTCTACTCTGTTTGTCAGGGGTGCCACTGCGTTTTAGGTCACGGGCCAAATGAAGCATTCTCAGATTATTCGATGGCCTCAATCTCAAAATGCATTTTCTATAATTTATAATATATTTTTAATGCAGCTCAAACAAAATTAACTTCAAAAAATGTTGCAATGCTTGCCACTAAGACCATTAGTAGCCCAACTGATATGGTTGGCCCAGTTAATTGGCATGTAATTTCTATAACAAACTTACTGTTATCGAACCAGTTTTCTGTGTTGTTTCAATTTGCTCCGAGGGTCGGACAGAACACCTATAGAGGACAGGATCCGGTACGCCGACCGTTAATTGTGCATGCCTGCTCCATGTCGTCAGAGCTTTTGTTAGGCAAAATCGCCTTACTGCCTTGGTCCAAAGAGAGGTTAACCGTGCATCAGAGACGTATTAAGGCTCACCGGTGACCAGGGCCGACGAGAGGGGTCATGGGGTGCATTTTTACCCGGGCCCGGCGATAAGCAAAGAGCCCGCGCTGACCAGAACAAAATTATTTCAATGTAAAAATGTAAATGAAGATGTAAGTGGCGACCTTTTTTGTTCGTCAAGATTTTGAAACAAGAGGCCCTGAATCAGTGGCGTTAGCGTGCCACTGGTTAGTCTGGAAAGTTCCAGGGGCGGCGGCAAAGAGGAAGGGGCGGCAAAAATTGCCGCCGGCAATAATTTGCCAATCCAAAAGCTGTATTTGTTCTCTCTAGCAATCACTCTTTAAATCTGGCCGGAGTTAATGCCGTGGGATCATCCGAGATTTCAGAGAACTTCTTTACAATTTTAGAGATAATATTTACTTCTTCTCTGCGTTCACTCATCGGTGGGACGTACTTAAGAAAAATGTACCACTTGCGGTGAAAAGAGTTATACAAACACGATGGAGCGCACACTATAATTCTGTGAAAGCCGTTCATGCAGGATTTCAGAGAGTCATCAATGATTTAGTATCTTTATGCGGTAATGCAGAAAATCTTGACACACGTGGCGCCGCTCCAAGTATCCTGGACGCAATGCAATCGTTTTCGGTTTTCGTTTCTTTCCTTCCTTCACTTTTCGAAATTTTTTTGGGAAGAATCTCAGGCCGTCCAGACATACTGTCAACAGAAAGTTCTGTCATTAGAACACTGCGCTAATCTTTTGTCCTTTTTTAGCGGAAGAGAGGGATGCGATAGTCAAATGTTCTGTTGATGCAGCCCTGCAAATCTGCGAAGACCACGACATTCCAACAGAACGACGTATATGACGAAGAAAAAGATTGCCAGGCGAAAATGAAAGGGACGCTGGGTTGAGCTTTGTTGAGGAAGTAAGGCGATGTGTGGTTTCAGCATTGGACAGACTCTTGACGGAAGTGCAACAAAGATTTAGTGGAATGCAGGAATGAAATGACTTATTCGGTTTCTTAAATCCACTCGGATTGCTGCGTCACGATGACTTCGAAGATCGAATGACTGCTTTTAAATGCCGGTACGGAGACGAGATAGATTGCGCCGAACTGACAACAGAAATTCGAAGGATAAGAAGGCTGCATATTGCATAAGGTTAGCGGGAACTCTTTCCACGAAAACGGTGAAGACGTTCAAGGCGATACTGCATTGGACGTACTTAGATGTTTGGTAAAACATCACTTGCAAGATTCCGTTCCGTACCTAGTTTTGAGCATCCTAATCTACTTAACAATTACTGTCTCCATTGCAAGCTGCGAAAGGTGTTTTACACTGTTTTTCTAAGCTTAAAATAATAAAGAATTATTTGCGATCTACAATGCTAGAAGACAGGTTGTTTTCGTTGTCACTGATTTCCATAGAAAACAAGTATATTGATAAGCTTGACTTGGATGCTATTATTACTGAGTTTGCCACCGAGAAAGCGCGAAGGGCTCGTATTAAATAGAATATTTTAAATGTTCCCTACCCAGTACAGACGTAACAGACTACAGTAATGGACTAATGGTAACATTTATAGTCTATCTTCTTGACTTCTTATGAATTTCTGAGTTTGCTACTGTTTGTATTGTTACAGGAATTAAATTTCATAGGTATTACATTACACTACAGTTGTGACTATATATAGTCACAACTGTAGTGTAATGTAATACCTATGAAATTTAATTATATATATATAGTCTATTGTTCTAATGTCCTAATGCTGTGTGACGTTGTATCATGTGTGTTTATTTTTGTTACGTCCTGAGGCGGCGGATTAAACATGTTCCAGGGGCGGCTAGAGTGCACGCTACGCCTCTGCCCTGAATAAAAGATTTGTCCCTGGCCCCTATTTTCTCTCGACGGCCAAGACGGTGACCTAAACACGACAAACTTTGGTGTTCCCTCCTTTGCACGCTGACATAGTCTATTTTAATTACCATATATACAAAATGCATGACGCATCAGTACAACAATTTATTCGCACGATAACACCATACATTGTACAAACGGGGCCAACTTAGCCAAGCCTCAAGCTTAAGTAAGTAAGTAGTAAGACGAGATTTCTATAGCGCTGCCCGAAAGCTTGACGCAGTGCACCAGCTTACTCACGAGCGCTCAATCTGGATGAAATCCATAGTCCGTGATCCGTAGTCCGTGGTGGTCAAAAGGTTGTAGATCCAGGTAGGCAGTCGCAGCAAAGTATTTCTATGGAATATGATAACAGGATTTGGGTTGGATAGAATGCAGGCCTATGGTAAGAACTTCGCCATAAGATTTCTTGAAAACAATAGTTCTAATTTGTTCTCGGAAGGTAGTGATAGCCAATGATGACTGATTTATTGACTGAAGAGAACAGGAGTTATTGGTTATTCGGATCTCTGACGGAAGATCATTCCAGAGACGAAGCTTAGTCTGCGTAATGGTATGGCATGGTAGTCCGTCCTCAGTCCTCACTGTAGGGCGTAGGCTATACACTGTAGGCTGCGTAAAGGTCTACATGGCAAATAAACGTCTATTTTAATACTTCACAAATGTTCAAAGTTACAATAATGTCTTGACGATTTTAAAAAATGAGTCTTAATTCGTGTTTTCTTCTTTAACTTTGTGGTGCCCCACTGTCCCTGGTCTCCTAAGCACGTGCTTAATGGTTAGACGTAATACTTCGCTGCAACAAGCGGTTCAGGAAAGAAAAGTGTCATTTCCTTCCAGCCAATCACGGCTCACTTTTTTAGATCGACGTAAAACCCCGTATAGCACCAGTTCAGTTCTAGTACCGGAGGCTATCAATAGACTTCTAATACAGAAGGTTATCAATCGACGGTACTTAAAATATATCCGAAAAAAATTGAAAACAGCGAGCTTTAAGCTGCCTTAAGTTTAAGTTCAGTGCAAGAGTGCATACCTAGGGTGTATGGCCATTGCGGGCCTTGCTTGCAAGAACTATGGACAACAAAAGGAAGTGTTAAGCTTTCTATACTTACTATACTTAAGTTTAGGATTGGATGCTGTATGTGAGGCTGACGTATAAGCTGATAATTTTTTATAAGAATAAGCACTTTTTATAATGTACGTTTGTTTCCTTTTCGGAGTGCGGCATCTCTGGAAAAATCTCCAAGATTCGTAACAACCTTGCCTCGACTTTGACTAATCAAACTGCCTCTCCTCACCACCCATCTCCGTCACAACCTCCGTACGATTACTCCAACTTCAATCCTGCAACTGAAGAAGAGGTATCCAAACTTCTTCTCTCCTTTCCAAATAAACAATGCGATCTTGACCCCATACCCACTTCTCTACTCAAACAGTGTTCCACTGTGCTTACGCCAACTATAACAAGAATTATTAACCTATCTCTCACCACAGGTATTTTCCCATCCTCGTTAAAAACTCTTTCGTCATTCCTCTTCTAAAAAAGCCTGGCCTTGACCGAGAAGATCTTAAACATTCACTTAGTAAAGTAAATTACCGTGTGCTATGCTGCTAGTACTGTGTGATCTCAAATGGGAACATAGCACTGCTTGTGCCCAATGTTCCCAAATTTGGGATCATATGAAAATTATGCTAAATTGTGTGCACTTAAAACAAAGATATGCTTGCACTTTATTACTGAAGCTAAACTATAACCATGTGTCTTGGAAATGCATAAATTTGAATACTTAAAACTAACCTATTGTTGAATGCCATCCTTTCAAATTTTAAATTAAAAAATTTAGAAAATCAGCTTTTTCTAACCAAGGCTACGTGACGTCAGCAATGATGAAAGAGGAAGTAGTGCATAATTTGATCCAAATTGACCTTCAACTAGATAATTAAGATATAAAATCTTTTAAAAGTTGTTTCGTATCTGCATCCGATGAGATTGTACACTTGATTCCAAATGGGAACATTGGGCATTAACGGGTTAACCCATCTGATCCCACAGTCCTATATATTAGGGACCGTCACATAAGTACTCACACAGAAAAGCGTTTTTTGAATAAATCCCTGTTACTAACACTTTTATTACAGGTGATAATAGGCAGTGTTTTATACAGGCCTGTTAGGAAGGAGATTCCCCCCAAACCTCAAAATCCCCCCAAATCCCAGCACTTACACAAATTTTGCATTGAACTGTGTCTTTTCCCCTCCAACCAAGTCGATCCCCCCGAAAACCTCAATTCCCCCCCCCAAAGGCCTGGAGTCTGGATAAAACACTGATAATAGGTAACATTTAAAGAAAATTTTTAGCTGTCCATGTGGTTTGAATTAAATGTTATTAGAATTCAAACTGTCGTGATATCGCATATTTTCGATTACAGAAATTTTCAATGAAAAAGCTTTTAGAAATTATATTTATTTGCAATGTTCCCAAATTTTGTTGGCATAAATTAGTTAACTGTTATGCGTGTTATTAGTTCATAAAAAGGTTTGGAAGTGAATATAATATTTCCATTAAAAATTTTATACTGAAACTCGCGTCCCGTATACGGGACTGTGGGAACGTATACGGGTATATATAGGGCAAGATAATATGCATGCATATAAGCACTTACTGTGTTTAGCTGAAGTATGCCATAACTACAAATGGACAACGCCTGTTGCAAATATGGAATTCTATGCAACATACTGACTCTCTTCTGCCATTTCATGTTTTTGTATTGCACTGAATGGTGTATATTATCACATATTTTCAGATTAGCATTAGCATGTATTCTGTTATCGCTGCTTAGTAGTCTGTCCATCTTCACTATATTTACAGATCTTTATAACACTCATGAATTTTTAAAATTCTGGAACAGTCAGATGAATGAGGGGTAGTAGTATATATATATATATATATATATATATATATATATATATATATATATATATATATATATGAAATGACCATCTGTCAGTCGTGAAGACAAAGACAGTGCTGATGAGCAATGTGACCTTCCCCCGATGATACACAATATGTCCGCATTCAACTTCTTGCATTGGCTACAGCTACAATCAGGACTATAGCAATACTAGAGGCCAATAATTATGACAGAACAGAAGTCAGAAAAGATACTACAGCCATAGGTCAAGCAGACCAAAAAGAGGAATGGTCGAATGGAAAAGATCTTCAGTATATATGGTGATATAGAGTTGCTCATCCGTGGAAGCCTGTTGTGCTATGGGAGGTGGCATCTGAAGTTGCAGATTTTAAAATTTGTGTATCTTTAGATTTTTGGCCATATTTCAGCAAGCACTAAAGATATCAGTATGAAATCCAGCAATTACATCAAAAGCATTCCCAGGTATAAGACCTTTAAATTTTATTGAAATCGCTACACGCGCGGCCGAGATATTAAATGTCAAACATCGGTCCAATTTTTACTTTTACACCCTGTACAGTTACCAGAGTGATCAAGCTGCGTTTTCCGTCGTTTCTAAACTGTCTGTATAAAGCCATCAGAGCAGTTCTTGTTGTGAGGCAACAAATTTTAACGCACGCAAATTTAACTTACGCGTATTATACGTCTTTTTATCATCGGAAATTTTGAAAAACGTATAATATGTACGGTCGAAACTTGCATATCCGATATCTTGCTTGGTTTATAAGAAAAAAAGCATGTAAAACGTGCTAGTCATGTACAGTATCTGCAGTTGCACTCAAGATCGTCCAGTGTTACACAATGCGAATGTGCACAGTTGCCTGTGTTGAGTTTAGACCTACTTCACATCGACGTGGCAAATAATGCCACTGAGTCGATAACAGACGTTGAAAGAAAGCAAGAAAACCTTATTTGGCTGTGACAACCTTTGTTTCTAGTTTCGATTGCTCTCCAACGTAATAAAGCAGACGACCAAGCACACAGCTGCAGGTGCCAGTGCATTTAAATTTAACAAAATCGAAGCTAAAATAAAAGCTGCATGTGCCAGTGCATTTAAATAACAAAAAATCAAAGCTAAAATAAGCGTTGAAGGGAAAAATGCTGTCCCAGACGCATTAGAAATGACTGCGCAAGGAAACATTTCGATTCTTAACATGCCTCTGGGGCTCTTATTTGCAACGGCCTGCCTCAAACGTTTAAATATAAGGCGCTCGTTTGACTTGTTTTATGCAGTGATGTTAATCATTGTCCCGGTCATTGTCCTTAAGGACTCCTTAAGGACCAATTTGAAGTCATTGTCCTCATCCTTGGGGAGTCAGTCCGCGTCCTTATCCTCGTCCTTGGGGCTCGGTGTCCTCGTTCTTATCGTCGTCCATGCAGATCGGTCCTTATCCTGGTCCTTGTAACTTAGTCCTTGAAAAGTCCTTATAATGACCTAATTACTTGTATACCATTTTCAATTGTTCTGATAATTATGTTCCAATGTAAGAGTAGTATGTGGATTTATATTTACATTCTTGCTTTGAGTTAGTCTAAGTGTGTAGTCATTGTTTCCGTTATAATACCAAATGAGGAGTTTACTTTATAACACCAGTTGAGGAGTTGATTCTTTAGCATAATTCTTTGTTGCCCTGCGACATCGGTTCCAGTTGAACGAGTGCTTTAGCAAAGTGGTCTCATAATTAAACCTTATCGTGCGCCCATGACTGAACAGCTGTTGGGAACACTTGTTTATTTGAAGTGCAACATTGCTACTGACTAGATTATACATTGCAACATTATTATTTTGTTTTTCTAATTTTGTGATTCGAATTGAAATTGTTTTTTTTTTGTTTCTGACTATTTTTGTCTGACAGAGGTCGATCCTTGTCCTTAGACGTCAGTTCTTGTACCTGCTATTACCACCTGCACGGATCTCTTTAATCCTGCGCAGGTGGTAATAGCAGGTACGAGTCACAGTGCTTAAGTGCCCGGATAGGGAGAGCGTCTCGTCCAGGAGAACTCCGAGTGGACGGAGTTCAGTCGTCTGCGCGATGTCGACCCCGTCAATCAGTGTTTATTCTAGGCCTTCTCTGGGGGGAATTCCCCCCCAGTTTCTAAATTCACCCCCTCCAATTTGTATATGTTGGCTGGGGGAATGGAAATTTCCCCCAAAAGTGTGGAGACTCAGACCTTGTCCCCCCAAACATTACAAAATCCCCCCAATGTCAAGGTGGCTAGAATAAACACTGCCCGTCAATCGTGAGCGGGTTGTGGTTGATCAGATGACTCCGCCTCGGTGTGGTGAACCATAGAAATCGCTCTTTCTAGGGTTAAGAGATAGTCGGTTCGCGTCTGTCCATTGTTTGATCGCATAAATACAGTCTGTTATTCTTGATCGAAGTCGGTCAACCTCGGATGGGTGGCAGGATGAATTAGACCTGAACATCGTCCGCACAGGCATGCGATGTGAAGTTGATGACTAAGGGGCTGTCCATTATTTATGTCAACAATTTTTGAGCAATTTTGACCCCTCCCCTTGTCAACAACTGTCAACTTTCACTTAACCCCCCGTAATTACGTCAAAAACTTTTGACCTCCCTCCAAGATCAATGACAGGTCCCAATAACAAGGTTATTTTTGTGGTGATTACCATTTTTCCCTTTTTTTCTCATCGAGTGTCAAAATGTGGTGGTGATGAAATTTGTGCCATGCTTTTTTCCATTGTAATATGGATATGGCTGCTATATCAATGATTTGTTTGTTGGATGTTTATTGTATGCTGATGATATCTTATTGGTGTCACGCTCTATATCCGGCATGCAGCACATGCTGGATATTTGCACCAATGACTTTGTGGATTTGGATTTGAAATTTAATGTGAAGAAATCTATGGTGATGAGGGTTGGGACACGTTGCAATATCGCATGTGCTGTATTGGTCCTGGATGGTGTTGCCTTGCCATTTGTGGAGGAAATTAGGTATCTCGGAGTGACACTGAAAAAAGCAGGCACTTCGGGTTATCTATTTCGGAAGTTAAATTAAATTTTTTCGTACGTTTAATTGCTTGTATAGTCGCAGCAGAGCTGCCGCTTCAGAATTGATATGCGTTAACCTGGTAAAGAGCTATTGTCTACCTATTGTATTGTATGGTATGGAAGCCACATGCCCAAACAAAAGTAGTCTTAATGCTCTTGACAGACTGATTCGAGTAGTTGTGTGCAAACTTTTTAAAACATGTGAGGCAGATAATGTCGAGTATATCAGAGTCCTGACAGGTTTGGATAGTATGCATGCTATTGTAGAAAAGCGACAAGCATTCTTTGTGAATAGATATGTGAAGAAGCCACTGTACTTTGCTCAGTACATTACTAGAATTTGTCTGAGGGCAGAGGCTGTACTGTGTATTGTGTAAAGTTTGTTCTTAGTTTATTTGTTTATTATTAGGTTTATTTTATTATTATTTTATTATTATTTAGTTTTGTTCAGTTGATTTGTGTTTTCCTTGGTTGTGTACTACTGGTTGTGTACTACTTTTTTATGCTGTTTTTATGTTGTCACGAATAAAGATGATTAATAAGTAGTATTCCATAAAATTTCATATTTTTGATTATTTGTAAAAAGTGAAATTGTTGACGTCAACTTCTCTTGACCCCTCCCCCGCCCCTTGTCAACAACTGTCAAACTTTTTCAAACCCCGTTCCCCTAAATTGTTGACGTAATTAATGGACAGCCCTATGAAGAATTCATTTTTGAATTTTCGAAAAGCATCTGTGAGCGAGAATCACGTGACTCCTATAGAGTAACGCCAAATACGACAATTCATATAGCGCCTGGTTACGGCACGTTTAACTGCACACACTAAGCAAACGCCAAAGCATTAGATTACTGTACATCAGAAGAAAACCTTTAGGCCTATACAAACAATTAAGCATCTCTAGAATTCTCAACTGGAAATTACCAAATACAAAAGTGACAATAACTGCAATGACGATCAGCCCTGTATTAAAGTAAAGTAAAGTAAAGTAAAATCTCGTGGATTTCTAAAATCAGTATTAAATCCATCGATCTCTCAAGAGGGGGCGGAAGATGCATGCAGAGTGGGTTACGTGCTGGAGCGTCAGGCTGACGGAGCGGGTTCAAGCCCCGTTAGTGCCCCTAGTGGCTTTCACACAAGCAGTAATGCCTCCTAGGCCACTTTAAATCATGCTAAGTTTAAGAGTCCGTTATTTTCATATTCTACTGAATTTAAAAGTATAGGCAGTGGCGTCGCTCAGAAATTTTGATGGTATTCCCATTCCCGACGCGAAAATGTTTGACGAGCAAACAATGTCATCGTCAGTTTACTGAAACAGAAAGTCATTTGTTTCGATTATATTGCACATCCACAAATTTTTGTGGATGCCCAGAATAACATTACGCGACGCCTCTGGGCATAGACCAATTAACTGGACATTTACCATGGAACGGAGGTTTTCAAACTGCGGTCTGTGGACCTCTGGGGTCCACGAGTCCACGACTAGCAGCCAAAGGACCACAAACAGTCCAAGAAATATTTTAAGATGTAATCAGGGTTTAATCTAGGCCGTTTCCTGGGGAAAATTGCCCTTCACGCTCCCGGAAATTTCAAATTCCTCTCGGAAATTTTTGCATACTACATCAACTAAAAGCAGCCCTAGCAGAATTCCCGGTTTCTCCCGGAGTCCAGGAGTCTAGATTAAACACTGGATGTGATGATACATTGCGTAACTTTAATTTTTGAAGAAATGCGAGGACAACGCACGGCCAATTCACTGCCGTAATCTATTTAGGCACAGCATAACAAGTTTAAGCTAAAACATTGACCGTTCTATCCTTTCTTTACTTCAGTGTAGTTCTGCCATTCTATGTTGCGAATACCCAATTAATTATTAAATGACTCAAATTTGCAAACATGTCTTAATTGCCTAATATGTACTGTATTTCATAAAGACAGCCAACGAACTTTATAATTTCATTTTTGTGACAAATTTGCGAGTCAAAGATAAGCCTTTACAGTGTTTATTGCTCAATAAGTTAAGAACAGAGAGAAAATAACGAGATCTTGAAGCATAAGAAAGTAACTGATCGAAGCAAAAGAAATGAGTATGAAATCGATGAATTGTGTAACAGGGTATCGTCTTATGGCTAAGTATATTTTAGAATCCATTTCCGCATACATGATTGTCGATTGGCATAATTTCCTGGGCAGGAGTCCATCAAACAAAGGCATGCTCAGCGGCGTAACGAAAGGGAGGGATATCGATAAATATACCGCCACCCCAAATCAGTCTACCTTAAAGCTTTTGATGTGGTTGTTTCTCCTTTTTGACCCAGGACAAATATTTGTTATCGTTCCAGTGTCGCATTTCTTTTGATATTAGTTTTTTTTACTGTTAGTAGCCGCTTTGTTCACATGTGGGACATTAACACGTGTTTTGATTTCAAAATAGCAATGTATACCCCACCCAAATTAGATTCCTGGTCACGCTGCTGCTAGGGGGTCCACAATCTCAACCATTTGAAAAACATTTCATAGGAGCACCAGAGAAGACAATCGAAGGATTGTTGCCAGCACTGCCTTAATGATTGGAAATTAGTTCAGTGGCGTAGCCAGGTTTCCGGAATATAGGGCACATCGACATTTTTGAATAAAATAGGATCCGGCGAGCAAAATAGACTCGTCAAAGATTAATTCGCACATTCACATATTCTCTTGAATCATGTGCTACCTACGCCCCATCAAAATTACTCAGGGTTTGGAGCAAAACTCACAAAGGTCCGAGCCATAAAAGGGGCTCAGTCTCCATCCCTTTACCCCCCTCTGTGGCTTCGCCAATGTTGGAGATAGGAGATAAGAGATGGTCGTGTCATTCATCGATTTGAACTCTGGTTTCCATGCAATGAAAGGCAACACAGGTATTACAACACGCACAGACAAAAATGCGCAGTTCGGAAACAAAGAAGTAAAATAAGAAGCGGTTGAACAATGATCACCTATCGTTTTCTGTCCAATGCAATTGATCTTGTCGCTAGACATCTTGAGCGCCGTCTCCGTACATACACAGGTATTCGAAATTAAAATAACAAAGAGCAGATATGGATGTCATTGTCAAATACTTTGGATCATTCACACACCGAGACAATTTGCTGAATCGATTAAAGACGACTCCATTTGTGTTACCAACTCGCACGCGAGTGACGTCGGTAATATTTGTCATGTTCAGCCTACACGTATATTCGAAGGACTGTCAATTGCAACAGCAACTGTTATATAGACATCACCATTAGTAGTGTTGTTCGTGTTACTGAAGACACAAGCGCTACAGGGTTCATGGCGTTCTTGCCTTTTTAGGACCATAACCGATCGATGCATTTACAAAGTAACTTAAAAGCCCCACTTGAGCACTGACTAGAGACAATTGTCAATAATATGTGCGCATGTTCAACTGACACAAAAACGGTCTGCCATCAGAAAAGGTCGCCAAAATAACGCCGGTTAGCGAAAGACGGTATTATGGCCAATGAAGATCAGGGCGCTTTTTATTCAAATACACCGAATGCGATTTAAATGTAGTTCAAGCTACGGCTAAGAACTAAGCATAACATGAGTGCAGTCCTTGGAAAACGGCCGAGATTACCTACGCCGCATTGTCGAAAGATACCAAATCTAAGAGTCGATTGAACAGCTGCATCTAGAACACAATTTCGAAAGCTTATCGTTGATTGGATATTTGGATAAATCGCGAGCTTCATTTCAAATTCGTCAGATATAATTACAGTAAAGAGTGGATTTTGCTGTAGGAATCTCAAGCGATTCCTTTTTGCTGTCGTTTGCTTATAAAATAAAATTTTTGCAATCAGTCCTTCCGGAAGGTGGGTGATCAGCAGTGTAGTGAAATGACATCGATACTGTGGCTCCTGCTTCTCTCAGTTTCCATGTCATCAGCTGGTTTCAAGAGATTTACTCTTCTCAACGGAACTGTCCTCTGTGCTGTGGATGCTCCAAACGAAACGATGTCAATGGCAAATGCGTTGTCGCTGTTATCACTTGCAGGACACGTTGATTGCGTTGGGCCAACGGTCTTGTGTGCCTGGGTGTGTCAACAGAAATCCAACTGCACCAGCTACAACTACAACGGAACTAGTGACCAGTGTGAACTCTTCACTTATGTTCCTGTTAACTTCGCGATTTCTTCGAGCTGCCAATATTTTCATGTACGTACTGTATGATTAGTGAATAAGATTTATTTCATAAGACTTTAAACTGTGCAGACTTATCAGTGTGAGTAAAAATTTTTCGAAAACAAAGTGGAATCTGAATATGTACAATGTTTTTGCTCTGCTTTGCTTGCACGCTAGATAGGCAGGACCGGATTAGCCATTAAACTATTTAGGTTGTTGCCCAGAACCCTAAATTTTAAGGGGCCCAAACCACCAATTCTGGTCATTCCTTGTTAATCAGCTTAACTTTCATTGGACCTGAAATGTCGCTATTGCCTGTCAACTTGTCATGCTTCATAATCAGCAACATCTGTGTAAATGTGCCTGCTTATTCTGTGTTATGTGCAATAATCACATTCTGATGACGTCTACGTTGATGAGCATTGGACCCTTTTGCTGGAAACAACGGATCTGTTCTGTGGTCACAGGCTTCAGTCCTACAGCTCTCATCACTTCATCAGACAAAGGCCTCTAATGGCATAGCTAGGACCAGTGTTGGAGTTGCCGGGGGGGTTGGGGGGGGGTTGAACCCCCCCCCAGCTAACTTTGCAACCCTCCCAAAAATCGCATATCGGGTACATGTAACTTCTGTCATTCATTGAATTTCAGTCTTCAACCCCCCCCCCCAGCTCAAATTTCACAACTCCAACACTGGCTAGGACTAGGGCCCCTAAATAACCTACTCCAGTCCTGTATGGAAGCAAATATTTATTATTTTGATTGAAGCATACTTTGTTGAAACTACTAAATGCAAGCTAAATTAATTTAGCGTCAATTTGTACTCGAAACTACGAAGACGTTCTATTAAAACCGTTGTGCCTTTTAAATTTTCAACTCTGTATTTGACTAAACAGTCATAATCCAAAATGCAGACAATAGAACATCGCATGTGTCCATAAAAATGAACGCTAACATTCCGCAGGTACACACGCCTGCAGGCAGTCTATTTCGGCGCCGCCTAGCAGTAATTTAAGCTGTGCAGGCAAGGTGTGTTTTTGCTGACGATGGTTATTGATAGAATTCGAAGAATGCAATTACAGGTAACTGCACTGTACGCTATTTGGATCGTCATGACAGTTTCTTTGAGCTGTTTCTTCATTTAAAGCTTGTTTTCGATCTAAAAATATTCAGTAGGGGAGGTTACACCTTTGCATACTGTAGATGAGTGCATAGATGTAAAAACGTTTTTATGTTTTTTAATTTTTTTTCTTCAAAAACATGTTTTTGATGGTGTTTTAGTTCCTTATGTTTTTTATCTTATTTCCTGCATATCAATTTATTTCAATTTCCATCCTGACATCCTCAAATTTTGTTATCAATTAATTCTGAGCAAATTCGGGCTCATCCTCTTGGTGATGCTGCAGAATTAATGTAGCAAGGTATCACATATTCAAGTCAGTCATTATTATTTCATTTAATATTTTAATATAATATTATGTCAAATGGATGAATGGTAAATAAAGGACTGTAGACGAGGTCAATGTTTCTTATATTTTTCTAAAAAATGTTTTTTCATGGTTTTTTATTTTAATATTTATGTTTTTACATCTATGGATGAGTGCGTATATTGCGATCCTCGTCGACACACGACTTACTTTTAAATTTTATTAAAGAAGCCTTCAGAGAGCATTCGTTTATTTGAAGAGTTTTTGCTTTTAGGATACGAAAGTCAACCAGACGGATTGTCCAATCATTCGGGGTAAGAACGATTTCTTAAATAACCGAAATCATAGACTTAGCCACCTTGATCATCATCATCATCATCATCATCATCATCATCATCATCATCATCATCATCATCATCATCATCATTATCACCATCATCGTCATTAGCATCATCGTCGTCATCATCATCACTCATCGCCCGTAGGTGTATGATGTCATCTCTACAGTTTTTGCCATTCTTTCCTGACCATTGCTCTGTGGCTCAGATCATGTAAACTGCTTCCACGCCTTTCTTAATAAAGTATCATCATAGCATTCTTTGTGTGGTCTTCTTCCTTTCCTAGTGACATCTTCCATTATTCTCAACACTTGAGCTTTGCACTTTTGCCCTCTTTCATTCTGTATGGTTAAATGCTGCCGTATCTTAATTTACCGTCCAAAAGAGGCTGCATCACAAGTTAACATTAACATTCATTCATTGTTATGTCTAGAACCGACTTTGAAATAATTATTATTGGTAAGAGTACTCTCTCTCTCTCTCTCTCTCTCTCTCTCTCTCTATTTCTGGCCCGAATTTCCTGAAACTCACTTCGCTCGGATGTCAGATATTCAAAGGAATTGAGTATTTTCCGATCTATGCTTAATGTCCATCTCTTTCACTTGGCACATACTCCATGGCTCTGCCTCGTGCTTCTCACTGACTGATGTCTTGAATGACCTGATCTTCTGCGGAGGGATTTACAGTTACCATTAATTTGTACCATTAGAGCATTAGAAATGATACTATAAATATTCATAATAATATTATTATTATTAGCAGCAGCACTCACTTTATCTTGACGAAAGCTTTATGAATATTGGACGAATGCAGATCAATAGCGTTACAATGTAATCACATTACATCGGTATATTCAATCGATCATTCAATCAATTTATTTCTCAAAGAAGAAGATTAATCATAGAAAGATTATACATACAAATTAAATCATCTCTTGGCATGTGAAAAGGCATCGTAGTATGTATAAGTATAAAATTAAGTTATGAGAAAATGGATTAACCAAAGGGTACAAAACCCGTAAGACGGTCACTTGAACGTTGTTGACTTAGGAATTAAGAGGTGACAGTAATAATTTTGTAAAATACTGTATAAAATTATATGGGTTAAAAAATCTTGAGTAATTATAGAAAAATATAAAATAGTAATAAGTGTAAGGGAATCTTGAGAGTTTCAAATCAGTTAAGGTAGTTAGTTCTTAACTAAGTTAGAACTTATCGGTTACTTGGTTATTAAACAGGAAGTTTTTAAGGAAGTTTTTAAAGTGAAAGGAATTGTCAATGATTCTCAGTTCATTTGGCAGGTTGTTCCATATTCTAGGACCTGAAAACTTTAAAGTTAATTTTATCTTGTTGGTTGAGGTATAAGGAATAAATACATTGTTTTAACTTCTGAGATTTATTTAAGAAGAATTAATTTTCGTTACAAACAGGTTTCAGTTTTGAAGAAGATAAGAGGGGAGTTTATAGTTAAATGTATAAACAAGAATAAGAGTATGAAATTTAAAAAGACTTTTAATATTTAAAATTGTATATGTTGCGAATAAATTACTGTGCTTTCATAATCGTAGACTTTGAATAATAGCCTTATGGCTTTATTTTGAATGTGTTGGACTTTGTTTACATTTGATTTGTATTAATCATAAGTATTAGGGGGCCTATCTTGCATTCATAATAGGGAATTAGTTTTATGTTATACATTTCGATCAGCTGAAGGCTCTGCGATTGCAATGATTTCGGCCAGATGCTGTTCCTTTCCTTTCTCCTGGAATGGATCCATTTATTACAGTTGCATTTCGCAAACTGGAGATCCGGCTGACAAGGGATGCTACATTAGAGGACGGATTTGGGTTCAGTGCATGCCTCCGGCAGGTAGAGACTAAAGCATAACATGAAAATTTGAATGATCAATTACTCGTTGAAGTCTATAATATTATCATAATACTGTGACGAGATTCCTATAATGATAAGCTATTATGATGGATAATTAATAATAATAAAAGTTGAAATCCCAACTGAGTAGGCCTAATAACTGCCTATTAATTGCACTAAAAGTCATAGGAGTTGTAAGTAATACGTATTCGATAGGTGGCGCTAGTCATTCGTGAGCAGGGAAGGAATTAGTCATAGATTTATTATTATACACTAGATGTCGTCTATCTATGGCAAAGTCAGGCCAAAGTTGATTCAGTTGAAGCCAGTTTGCAGTGTGTGTGTGTGTGTGTGTGTGTGTGTGTGTGTCAAGAAATGGTTACCCCGCAGATATCTTGAAAACCTCACACTTCTTTAGCGCTATCGTGATGCATTCAGTGGCGGCACCACCGGGGGGCAGGGGGGCCCGTGCCCCCCTAATGAGAGCCCGGCCCCCCAGTGGCCCCCCAGTTGGGACCCTATACTTAATGCTACATACATTAAACAACAAATGGTTGGCCCCCCATGATTAGAAGTTGCCACCCCAACGGCCCCTCCCCCAGTTGCCAAATCCTAGAGCCGCCACTGGATGCATTTAACATCATTCGATGATATCCAATTATGTAGACTTCTAAACATTGAACAACGATGAATGAAGAAACAAAACAATAATCGTAATATAATAATCGTATAGTCAATGTATTGTAGAGATTTTGACGTATTTTATATGGTTACTGAAATCTGACTATTTGAGAGCGGCGACTTCCTTAGATATGGGCTACATCACCGCTTTTATATCTTTTACTGTTGTTGATTTAAATGTGTTCTGTTTGATCTTTTACCCATCTTTTCCACAATTCTTATTCGTACAAATTGATTCCCGAATATAATAAATACTGTATTCGTATCGTAAAAGTAGATTTTTAGGTCGATTATTAGTTGAGTTTGAAGCCGTTTTGTGCAGTGCTGATTTATGAGACTGTAAGCCTATGTTAGGCCTACTATGTAATTTTCGAAGGCTCATTTGCGCCAGCGACTGCACAATGTCGCGGCATATTCGCATAAATCAGACGATCAATTTTAAACACACTATTTAAAGAACTAGTCCACCTTAAATAAGTTAAACGGTATCCATGCCAACAGTGTACCAAAATTTTCAAGATTTCTGCAAGGTAAACATTTCTTGACACACATCCAATGCAAACTGGCGTCAATTTCTGATACCATAGACTCTGTCTTGTGATATTACAGTGTATGGAATTAGTAAAGTGAGTTTGGCACACCTTTATTTTAAGCTGACCGGGAATCCCTTAAATAGAGGTCCCCGCAATAGAAAAGGGCTGGTGAGCTGAGGTTCAGCGTGTGTTTCCGAAAGGTACATGGTATCGGACAACACCCGAGGAGAGGTAGCATCCGAAGGGTCGGTGAGCTGAGGGTCACCGTGTGGAGGAGATGTACCGAAAGTACGTAAGCGTTAGAGCAGACATGTGCAGGGCACAAATATGCCCGGAAAGGAAGTGATAAGATGCACAATCAAGAGTATAGGAAGAGTGCATAGATAGAGTGCACATACTGTAGGTGCACACTTTTTGATGACACAATAAAGGGATTAGTGATAGGTGCGTAAGAAGGGCACGAGCGATATAGAGCTCGTGAAGGGCGCCTGAGATTATAGTGCACTAGCTCCTGAGGTTAGGACGGATAGTAAGGCACCTCTTATCGAGCACATTTGAGTGTACATTTAAGGAAAGCACACTTGAGTGCGCACATTTAAGAGAGCGCATTCGAGTGAACAGTTAGAGTACATTGAGGGCATATTTATAGAGCGCACTTTTGGAAGGGCGCAGTTAATTAAGGGCACATCTTGAAGGACAGATAATTGTGGCCAGGGAACATTTCTGTGCGAATGAGAGAGAGAGAGAGAGAGAGAGAGAGAGAGAAGTGCTAACAGTGATTAAGCTCGTCACAGAAGCATTCCTATCCAAAATATAGGACGGATGTACACGCGTCTAAGATAGAAGTCAACTCGTGTAGCAGACTAGCAGACTGGGCTGTCGGCATCTTGGAAGAGAACGGTCTTAAGAATACATCTTTCGCTGATCATTCTTAAGATATAGGCCTACACTGCATTACTGTATCCACAGTTTTCCTTGAATCCATAATTATTGTTGCTCTGATTCTTGCTTCTTATTTGAACTTTGTCTTCTTAAAGAGTATTTTTAAAAACAGTGGTATAGTAGTAGTAGTAGTAGTAGTAGTAGTAGTAGTAGTAGTAGTAGTAGTAGTAGTAGTAGTAGTAGTAGTAGTAGTAATAAATTATTAAATATCAAACCTCACAGTCATTTGAGTGAGTTCGCTGTCCATTGCATGTAATTCTGCATTTAGGGTTTGTTGACTTTTAACAATCACATTCTAACTATTTTTAAAGTTAGAAGCTACTGACTGTCAATGTCTGACCGCCGGGGGGTTCGGGATCAATTGCTCGCATGTAACTTGCTCGACACAAATTGACCAGACACCCGCCGGGGGCCCCTATGCACTGCACAGCCCATTGCTACGCCACTGGACAAACCTTTGGTTCGGAAACTTTAGAATTATGGTAGTCATGTACTCATGGAACAATTAATAAAAATTGGTTCAATTGAGTGATGCTGTTGATACTTGTGGAAATTTCAAAATTCCTTCGCTGTTTGGTTACTTTTTTAGATCTAATAGTCAACTCTACAAACAAAGTTATGAGTATACCAAAATTACCACATGCAGTCACCATCATCTCAATTAACGATTGGATCATCATACAGAGGAACCTTCTAGACGGTAGCACGGCTTTCGATCAGAAGTGGGGCAACTACAGGGACGGTTTCGGAGAACCTACCACCACTCACTTCTGGTTTGGAAACGACAATCTCAACACCCTTACGTCGTTCGCCAATTATAGGCTCAGGGTCGAAGTGCAGGCGAATGCAACCGGAAAGTGGTATTCGGCCGAATACGACGCATTCTTTATCAGTCCTGAATCGTCAGGTTTTCTGTTGACCGTGTCCGGGTATACAGGAGACGCCGGAGACTCGATTGCAAACTCAACGACCACTGCGGGTTGGATAAGCAACGGAATGAAATTTACAGCGAGGGATCGCGACAACGATCCTGCTTCGATAAACTGTGCAAAGTTGACTTTTAGTGGAGGAGGATGGTGGATGAATAACTGTTCGGCGTCCATGCTGAATGGCGTTTTCCCGACGTACAGTCTCTGGGAAGGATTACAAACTCAAGGGCTTTCTTCAAGCTACAACGTTTCCGACAGTCGTATGATGATTAAGCTGGCAAACAGTAACTGAACACTTTCGTGTGATTTTGTTGCCGTAACAAGATCTATCCATGCCTCTACGTACAATCAAGTGGGAAAAGAAATACACAGTTATTTTCATTCTTTCTTATCACTAACTCTGTCGTCGTATCGGATTTGTGGATGAATCTATTATTTGTGCAAACAATCCTCAGCTTTATCTGTAATCTACGACTTGAAGCTGTGGCATTTATGTGCCACAAATGCTGAATATAATTGCAAATATTATATAGTCACTCGTTTAATCGTCATATGAAAGAATTAGAGAATACCCGTATGTAAGATATGAAAAGCGTTCTGTCACGGCAGAAAGAATTGATGAAATCACACTGTAAAATTGGTTTTCGCTCACGTAGACCTATATGTTCATGAGGAGTGATAATTAGCAAATGAACACTGTATTATAATTCAACACCGAATTTGATTTGCACAATTTAGGATGTGTGTCTTTGGTTGTCTACCCACGTTAAAATTGCGCGTACACGCATACACGTATGCTTACAATTTCTTATGGCATACACTAGCATGGATGGCTGCAATATAATACAATATAATATGATAAAATTCACACCCACACCCACACGCACACACACATATATATAAGGCGTTTTTCTATAAGAAAATGTTTGGGAACTCATCCTTTTTTGCTCATCAACAAAAACAGGCGTGGGAACGCCGTACCTGTACGTTCTCAAACACCTTAGTACATATCCATAATTATATATACAATCTGGCAAAAAAGGTGTGAGAACGCCGTTCCCGTGCGTTCCCACTGAAAAAACCTGTATATACATGCATAATATGCATATTTATCCTCCAGGTTAATGCAAATCGAATGTTAAGTGCTTCTGAGACCTATCGTAGCAGTCTCAAAAGGAGCAAAGCGATATCGTTCATTTCCTGTCAAACATTTGGAGTCAGTAGTTTTCACAATAGAAACGGTTCTGTCGCGACAGTTTCCGCCATCAGACGTCTTAGCTGTTCGATTCCTTCTCGTGCTTCTAAGAACCTTAATAGTTCGATAATCTGTGGCCCAAGATACAATGTATCTCTCTCTGTCTCTCTCTCTCTGTCTGTCTGTCTCTCTCTCTCTAAACATTTAGCTCTTCACTGCTCTGAAAGAATTATGAGAATCCAATTGAGTGGTGAGTCCATAATTCTGTGAATGCAATAATTATCGCGTTCATTCAAACTGCTGCTTGAAGTCAGCGTCAGAATCGACCAGTGCCATTAGAAAATAAACGGGAATAAGTGTATACCACAAAATGAGCCGTTGTATTCAAGCAGTCATGTTCCTCCATTCAGACCTTACGATGTTCAATCATACCATAGAAAATGATGAAGATATAAAATTACAAGCTACGTAAGCAGTTAAGCTGATAATGATGGATACATTTGGCAGCGGTATTAAGACTTTTATAGGCTAAAAATAATTGACTTGTTTGTTTGCGTCAAATCCTGGCTCTCAAATTTACAGATTTTTAGGTCTTCAAAGTTTTTCTCCTCGCGACCTCGCGTTTACTGCCTTTCAATCAGTATACAAAAAAGTTGCAGGAAAACCTTTCTCCAGATATTTTTAATATCAAAACCTTCTGTTGTCGAAGTTCGAATAGTTTTATGATGAACAGGAAAACATTATAGAGATGTCCATGGATTCATTTTTAGAGACCAACCCTACCCATAAAATCTCCAACTCAACCCATGCCGGTGCTGAAAAATAAATCCTTCCCCAAACAGAGTCTCCGCACGGTGGATTCATTTTAAAATAAATTCGACTCGGGGGAGAAAACATAATCTCTCCTATTAAAATAAAATCTCCGCTGGCCGTAAAATAATTCCACCCCAAAATAAACTCGCCTCATGGATTAAAAGTTAAAGACAACGAGAGGGAAATAAGAAATATGTCATGTATAAAAACTCAGAAACACCAAGACAGTGAGAAAAACGAAACAACTCAAAAACACCAAAAACGAAGTAAAAATGTTCCATGTAGGCCTACGCTGTAAGAAATAGTAGTCTTCAAAACGTTATCAGCGCTGGACAAAAGAAAATGGTATCCCTCATTTTATTACATTTTTAGCCGAAAAATAGGTTGGCAAGCAAAAAGGTCATCCCCTGTTAGTTTTACTAGACTTTTGCCCAAATGTAGTTTTCACAAGCAAAAAAGTAAGTCCGGTGGGGGATGCATCCCCACTCATCCCCGTTGTTTCAGACTTTTTGGGAAACCCTGGTGTAGAAAACTGCATTATGTACTGGGGTGTTGACAACCAGCCGGGCAACGTGACCGAATAAAGCGCGGCAGGTATTGATGCTAATCCCGTACTCGCAGGCCCAGTCAAAGGATGTGCGGTTCAGAAACAAATGGGTTAAAACATAGCGCTTGAACAATGATCACCCATCGTTTGCTGTGCAATGTAATTGCTTTTGTCGCTATGGTCACAAAGCATTCTGACCTCCATCTTCGTATATAGGACTACGCAGATACGTCGATATTCAAATAACCAAACAGCACAGATTGACGCCACTGTCAAATGCTTTAAGGTCATTCACACGTCGAAACAGTTTGCTAAATCGATTGAACACGAGTTCATTCATGTTACCAACTCACGTGTCTTCTTCTTCTTCTTCTTCTTCAGCCATTTTCGCTCCACATGAGGCATAGGCCGCGCACAAGTTCTTTCCATTTCTCTCGATCTTCTGCCAGTTGTTCTATATCATTCCAGGTGTATCCAAGTTCTTTGTGTTCATTTTCTAGTGATCTTTCCATGTATTTTGTGGTCTTCCTCTTTTCCTTTTTCCTTGGCAGTTCCAGACCATCATTTGTTTGTTGATGTTTTCGGTCGGTTTTCTATAATTTTTCGTAGACATTTGTTTACGAAGCTTTGTAATTTTCCTGAAACACTCTTAACTGATCTCCAACTTTCGGAGCCATAAAGCAGTACTGACTTTACATTTGAATTGAATATCCTTAACTATGCCTGTATGGTCACTTGCTTTGATTTCCATAGGTTTTGCAACATGCTGAAGACCGCTTGTGTTTTGCCAATTTTTGTTTTGACGTCTTCTTCTGTTCCCCCTGTGGTTTTACATCACACTTCCCAGATATGTGAACTTGGGTACATATTCAATTTCTCCTGCGGCTAGTTTCAATTTCTGGTGTTCTTTGCCGTTTATCGTCATTGCCTTAGTTTTGGTTTGGTTAATATTTAATCCAACTGAGTGGGCAATTTCTTCTATATATTTGGTTTTTATTTGCATGTAGTGTAGACTGCGGGATAGCAATGCTACATCATCTGCAAAGTCGAGGTCGTCCAGTTGTGTACCTTGTATCCATTTGATGCCGCATTCTCTTTCATCTGTGACTTTCTTTATTATCCAGTCTATTACCAGTAAGAACAGAAGTGGGGATAAGAGGCAACCTTGTTTGACACTGGTTTCTATTTTAAATTTCCTTGATTTCTTTTGTCGGAAGATTACTCTGGCAGACATGTTTTATAGCTTGCTTTCACCATATTAACTCTCTTTTCTGGCATGCCGTAGTGTCTCATCAGATCTCATAGTGTGTCCCTATCTACACTGTCGAATGCCTTTTCAAAATCGATGAAATTGATATAATTAAGTGATGCGTTTCATTCTATTGACTCTTCCACTATACATCTCAGTGTGAGGATTTGATCCAGGCAAGATCTACGTTGTCTAAAACCCGCTTGATTTTTTCTTAATTTTTCGTCCACTGTTTCTTTGATTCGCTCTAGTATGACTCTGTTTAACACTTTAAGTGCTGTTGATAAGAGAGTTATGCCTCTGTAGTTTCCGCATTGGCCTAGGTCACATTGTTTGAAAGCGTCACTACAAATTCTTCCTTCCATTCTTCGGGTATTTCTTCTTGTTGCCATATTTTTTCCAGCAGGTTATATAGCATGTCTGTTGACGTATTTATGTCTGCTTTTAGGCTTCTGCTGGTATATTGTCGGGACCTGCCACTTTCCCATTCTTTAGTGTTGAGATTGCTTTTTAAATCTCTTCCATGGTCGGCCTAGATATTTCGATATTCAGTCTTTGATGTTCCGGAGCTAGTTCAATCTCTGCTTTATTTTCTGGTTTTTCCTGTTTAGTAGTTCACTGAAGTGTTCTGTACATCTTTCAAGTTGTTCGTCCAGTGTTGTTAATGTATTATCTGCCTTGTCTTTAATGTGTGTTCCTTTCTTATTTCGTCGGCTAGACAACGTTTTAGTGATGTTTTAGACCTCTTTCCAGTTGTTTTGGTCGGCTTCTTCTTCTTCTGCTTGAGTGGCGAGTTCGTCAATATACTTCCTTTTATCATTTCTTGCACTCTTTTTCACCTCTCTGTTTGCGATTCTGTATTCCGCTTCAACCTTTGTGACTTCTAGATTTAAAACACATCTATTCCTGACTGCATAACCGTCTTAACCTGGAATCTGGAAGTACGGACTGACCTTTGGATTACAACCTCGATTCACCACGGACAAGATCACGACTACGATTATACACTGGTCAACAAATTTTATGCAAATTTTTGTTTCCTCTACAAATTTTGGTGAAACTAATAGATTTTGACTTGCTGAACACAAATATGGAATTAGAATTTCTGTATCACGTAAGGTTTTTAAGAAATCGACAATTTAGCATTTAGTATTTAGTCTTCTTTTATTTTAGTCTTCTGCAACATAATCCTACAGAAGGATCTAGGCAATAATGACAAGACATGAGAAAATTAGAAATGTTTTGCTGTAGATTTTCGTTTGTAGTCACTGTTTTTCACGTATCAGCGACCAACAGTTCTCCGTAGACGGACTCACTTTCCCTGGTAGCGTTTCTCGATGCTGGCAATGTCTTTGTGAAATCTTTCACCATGTTCATCACTGACGACCAAGAAGTCCAAGTGAGAATGAAGGAAGTGTATCTTCAGTGACATGTTGCATTTCATTGCCTTGACTCAGGGCGTCTATCCCCCTTTTTCATTGGAGCAAGTTCCCTCCAAACCTTTCTCTGGGACCGCGGAGGCGGGGCGCGATGCTGGGCGCCGAAGGCGCTGTCGGCTTAAGGCCCTCCCGCCACGGGGTCCGATGGTATAACCCCGGAAAAATTTTTTGCAGATGCTCATAGGTGAGTTTTAGTGGAGTTTTGGCACACAATTCACAAATGAGCACCTGATACATCATGATTTTTATCTTAGACCATGTAATTTTTTTGCTTATTTTCTTAATATCAGTCCATGATGATGGGATGATGGTGGAAAAAAGTGTTGACGAAACATCAACTTGCAATTATGTGAGATTTTCGAACAAACAGAGAAAAAGTACAATACATGCTAATGGCCTAATGCTATTTAGGCTACTTCTGTCTGAGCTGTCTCTGTCTTCTATTTGTGTCACTGCAATGTTCAACGTATGATGACAGTCTTGACGACGTCATATCTTATCATGTCAACTTCAACGTCATAGAGATGATAATTTGTAATCGGCAGATTTTTGAACCATAACTAATTTTCCCTCGTTCAAAATAATTTCCCTTTCCCCATATAAAAAAAAAATTTTTCCCCCTTTTTTCGTTGGAGCATTTGCTCCAAGGCTTATATGGTGTAGACGCCCTGTGTAAGCTTGTAGCAGATTTTCAACTTGTTCAACATAGTTTGGCGCCTTGTAGTTGCCCAGAAAGTTAGCAACAACATCCCTGAAGGCTGTCCAGGCAACATGCTCGGCACCCTGAAGAAGGCCCTCAAAGTGACTGTCCTTGAGCATCTCTCGAATCTGTGGGCCAACAAAAACGCCTTCTTTTATTTTAGCATCACTGGTGCGTGGAAACCTCTGTCGTAAGTATTTAAAGGCTTCACTTTCTTTGTTCATTGCTTTGACAAAGTTTTTCATTAACCCAAGTTTGATGTGCAAAGGTGGAAGATAAATGTTCTTTGGATCAACGAGAGGATCATGTTTAACGTTCTTCTGTCCTGGAACCAAATCCCTGCGAGGTGGCCAGACCTTTCTCACATATTGTGAATCTCTAGCTCGGCTGTCCCACTCGCAAAGAAAGCAGCAGTTCTTGGTGTAGCCTAACTGCAGACCGAGTTGAATTGCAACAACTTTCAGATCTCCACATATATTCCAGTTGTATCTCGAATATTCTATGTGTTTCAATAGCAGCTGCATGTTCTCATATGTTTCCTTCATGTAAGCAGCATGTCCAATGGGTACTGAAGGGTATGAATTGCCATTGTGCAGCAAAACAGCCTTTAAACTTAACAGCGAAGAGTCAACAAAAAGTCGCCATTCGGATGGATTGTGCTTACAGCCGAAAGCAGAAAGCAATCCATCAATGTCAATGCAAAAAGTAAGACTGTCGATTTTTTTTAAAGAATCGAGTCAAGTCTTCGTGCTGTTTACGAAATACTGAAATTTTTGTACCTGGGGAGAGCAGATTCCATCCTTGCAACCTAGATCCAAGCAATTCTGCTTGATTTTTTGACAAATCTAAGTCTCTGACCAGATCATTGAGCTCTGCCTGAGAAATCAAATGAGGATTGCTGGATGTCGATGGCTCAAACTCTGGGTCTTCCGTAGCTGAATCATCAACTATCTGCAGCATTTCATCTGTCTCTGCATGCTCGTCCTCGTCCTTCAGTGTCCAAAACTCGGGGGGGTTGGAACAGGAAGACTCTCGTCGTGTGGAACTGGTCCCATTGCCGAGGCAAGGTTAGGATACTCAAGACTTCCTATTCTTTGAAGAAAATCCTGTAACATTCGTCATGCAGAAATAGCAATCCGTTACATGATTATTCTGCTCCTTCCATATCATTGGTATGGCGAATGGCATGGATGGACGCTTACCTGCAAGCCAAGCTCGCAGACTGGTAGCACAAGATGAACAACATATATGAGGTGCCCATACTTTGTCCTGGTCGCCAATTTTGCATCCAAAGTATAACTCATATCCTTTCTTTATGATTGCTGTCATACTCCGCTTCTGTGATTTCAACGTAAACTCTCCAAAGATGTAGCAGAACGTGTCACTGCTATTGCGACAACGACGCGACATTTCAGAAACCTTAATTAAATTAGTTAATATATTCAATTCACAGCCTTTAACTAAACAGTTATATCTCATCAAATAGAAAGACTGCAGCTGCTTCCTAGTGCTGCTTGGTATTTATATAGGACTGCGTAACCATAGCAACAATACATGCTAGGCATGTAGTCTTGAAGACAGGTTTGGGCGCGTCTGGGCATGTCTGGACATGCCTAATTATACTAATTTTCAAAATCCCTGTAGATAAGTGAGCCAGCAGTGCATATTACATCTGTTATGGCGGTCACATAAGATTCTTGCCTAACCTGAATACCCATAACTCAGATAACTCTCGAAAACCGCGATTTTAAAATTCTTATAATTTTAAAATTTAAAATCAGCTTTTTCTCAAAAACTTACGTGATAGGAAAATTTCAAAATTATTCCTGTAATCAGCATGACAAAATCTACATGGAACACCAGAAATTGCACAGGAAACAAAAACCTTGTTGACCAGTGTTATTTACTGAAGCGACCATCGACTGGTGCATATGTACTACTACAATGGCGCTAAAGAAGTCTACTACTACTACTTCTTCTTTGGTTTGTGCAGTGAGAAGTTTCCCTTTGATTTTCTTTCTTACTGCGGCTCTTTCTTTGGTTGTAGTAGATATCCATTCTTTTGTTCTGTCGCCTTGACAATTTGACATTACTCACGTGTGAATAATGTCAAAATGTCAATAGTACTTGTCTTTGTTCCGAACTTCCGCCCACACGTATATTTTAGAGACTATCGACTGCAAAAGCAGGCCGATGACCAACACCATATCGACAACGCCATTAGTAAGGCTGTCAGTGTTAGTGAAGACACTTTTGCAACAGGAGTTCCGACATTCTTGTCTCTTGAGAGCTGCACCTGATCGCGGTATTTGTAAGCTACCTTAAAAGCCCCATTGAGCGCAGTATGGCCACATTTCGTCAATACTTGCGCACGTTCAACTGAAACTAAACGGTCCACCATTAACCTAGATACTGTGTATACACTGTGATCTAATAAAAACACATGCCACTCTGTATTTGTTCATAACTTTGGCAAATGCGAACCGATTTGCAAAATTCTATCATTATTTGACTCAGAAACAAGTGGCGGAACATTTTGTGAACAATTTAGAACATTTCCTCACATAAATTTTATTTCCGAGTCAAACGATGAAAGCATTTTGAAAATCTGTTCACATTTGCCGAAGTTATTAACAAATATACTGTACAACGGCATGTTTTTTATTGGCTCACAAAGTAGTGCCCGTAATCGCGACAGTTAGAGAAAGACGTCTTCTGACCACGGGAGTTCAAGGCGCTTCTCTTTAAACTACCCCTTATTGGCGGATGAAAAAGTATTCAAAGCAACGGTTAAGAACTAAGCCTAACATGAGTGCAGTCCTTGGAAATCACCCAAGATTACCTACGCCGCAATTGTCGAAATATACCAAATCTAAGAGTCGATTGAACAACTGCATCTAGAATACAATTTTAAAAATATATCGTTGATTGGATAAATTGCGAACTTCGTTTCGAATTCGTCAGATATAATTACAGTAAAGAGTGGATTTTGCTGTAGGAATCTCAAGCGATTCCTTTTTGCTGTCGTTTGCTTATAAAATAACATTTTTTGCAATCAGTCCTTCCGGAAGGAGGGTGATAAGCAGTGTAGTGAAATGACATCGATACTGTGGCTCCTGCTTCTTTCAGTTTCCATGTCATCAGCTGGTTTCAAGAGATTTACTCTTCTCAACGGAACTGTCCTCTGTGCTGTGGATGCTCCAAACGAAACGATGTCAATGGCAAATGCGTTGTCGCTGTTATCACTCGCAGGACACGTTGATTGCGTTGGGCCAACGGTCTTGTGTGCCTGGGTGTGTCAACAGAAATCCAACTGCACCAGCTACAACTACAACGGAACTAGTGACCAGTGTGAACTCTTCACTTACGTTCCTGTTAACTTCGCGATTTCTTCGAGCTGCCAATATTTTCAAGTACGTCTTATGTTTTAGATTGATCTTTATAAGCCTTAATATTTGTGCAGAACTGAAATTGTGAGTAAAATATTTGGAAGTGAAGCATGAAAGTGATAGAATACACATCACAGAACAGTTAAATCAACAACAGCATAGGAATTTCACTTGTGTATAATATTGATTTTACAAAATTACATCTGTCGTCATTTCATTCAAGTTTAGAATATGAATAAGTGTAATGTTTTTACTCTGCTCTGTTTGCACGTTACACACTGTACACTAGAAAGGGTCGGATTAACCATTAGATTATTTATGGTGTAGCTTTGGACCCCAAATATTGAGTGGCTCTAACCCAATAATTTTAAACATTCTTTGTTTATCAGCCTTCGTCTAACTGGAAACTGGAAAGCCGTAATGGCCTGTATGTCATGTAGCCTATAGGGCCCCGAATATCAGAAAATATTGTAATATCGTATGCAAATGGGGAAATCCAGCCCTGTGGAACTCGTCGGCTGTTTTGAGAAGCTCCTAAAACACACTTATTTAACATCTCTTATAAGTGACTCCTTTGTAAAGCGCTCTTGACTTTAGCTACAGTTATGTTACTGTGCTATATAAATTGTCGTATATAACAATAATTGTCGTAGATAATAATAATAATAATAATAATAATAATAATAATAATAATAATAATAATAATAATAATAATAATAAATGATCCAAATAAAGACCCTGTATCATGGCTGTATGAAATCAAATATTTATTATTGTAATTGAAGCATACACTCATTGAAACTACAAAAATGTAGGCCAAATGAATTAAGCGGCAATTTATACTCGAATCTACCATGTACAGTGTAGTTCTATTAAAACCGTTTTGCCTTAAATTTCCAATTCTGCGTTTGACTAAAGCGGTGCAGGCAATAGGTCTATGTGTTTCTGGTGACGCTGGTTACCAACAAGAACATCTGAAGAATGTAAGTAACTGCACTGTGCGCTATTTGGATCGTCACGCCATTTTCTTGTAGTTGCTCCTTAAAGTTCTTTTTCACATTTAAAAATATTCAGCATTAGGTTACACCTTTACATATTGTAGATGAGTGCGTATATTGCGCTCCGCGTCGACACACGTAATAGTTTTATATTTTACTAATCTTTACCCGTCAAAAATGACGGGGAAGATTGGCTGTTTTACCACCCGATTTTGCGCAAATGCAATAGAATTTTGCGCAATTAATTTCCCTAACTCGCCGCCTTTTCCTTCAACCGAATTAACGCCCATTCGCATGAATTTTCTGAAACTTGATAGTCAACGTAAGTGTAATGATTTGGCAGTGTCGAACGACATGCAGTGCTTGATTCTCTTGTTTGCTGTGCTGCTGTTGCACGCCGAGCAACAGCCTGCTCCTCATTCTCACTTGATTGTCGGAAAGCTCGTGAACGCTAGACTTTTTTTTTTTGCACGGACGGTTATAAAGAGGAATAAAAGGCTAAACAATGGTGCAAACCTCATCTTCTTAGCGCTTATATAGCCTGAGATATAGCAAATTCAAAAAAGTAGGAAACTAAAATTAAAATATTTAATGGAACAGAAATCGATTTAGGAATTCAGTCATGATCCAGCAATACATCAATGGCAATGGACATAATGCCTTCGCTGAATCATGTAATTTTGATCAGAATTCTCAGAATTCAAAACTTTCGCGAAATTCACCGATAATAATTATGTTCAAACATTGGGGTCATCGGGTTAGAATTGATAGATCTTTACCAAATGTCAACCGATTTTCAAACTTTTTGGTTTATTTTGTTCCTCTGACATCCCTTAACAACTTTGCCGCTGGCCAAAGTGGGTTACCGCTGAAAATATTTTGCTAGCGGGCTTTAAAACTTTTTAGGGGAGAGGGTGATATTTTAGGCCGTAAAGTGGACTCTACCCCAATTTTTTTGTTTTGCACGGACGTTAGAAAGAGGAATAAACAATCTAAACAATGGTGCAAACCTCATCTTTTTAGCTCCTATATAGCCTGAGATATAGCAAATTTAAAACGTTACAGCAATCATTTCTGAAGAACGAACGCTTTTTCGTCTGAAAATTTAATCCCCAATTGAGGGGTTAAATTTTAAAAAATAGGGTTTGAGTTTAGGAAGGAGTAAATATATATATATATATATATATATATATATATAATAACGGGGGCAGGGCATTAAGAGAGGAAAGAGAGATTTGGGAGAAGGAAAGTGGGTTGTACGGGTTTTCGGAGCAGCGTTGTGTAGGTTTTGGAACGGGGTTTGTGGCCGAAGGTTTTGGAACGGGATTTAGGGCCGGTGGGGGTAGGGCGGAGCAGTGATGGTTTGGGGCCGGGGCGATTGGGAAAGGGATGGTGAGAGGGAATGGGGAGAGGAAAAGGGATGGGGAAAGGGAAGGGGAACAGGGGTTTGGGGCCAGGGGCCGGAATGGGTTGGGGCCAGGGGCTATTGGGAGGGGATGGGGAGGGAAAAGGGTTAGGGGAGAGGGAAGGGGAACGGGGTTTTGGGGCCGAGGCCGGAATGGGTTGGGGTCAGGGCGATTGGGAGGGGAATGGGTAGAGGGAAGGGGATGGAGAAAGGGAAGGGGAAAGGGGGTTTGGGGCCGGGGTGGGAATGGGTTGGGGCCTGGGCGATTGGGAGAGGGATGGGGTGAGGGGAGGGGGACGGGGGTTTAAGCTGCAATTAAGACGCTTCATTAAACGCTCCGTTTTGATTAAACAATATTTGGTTGTTTAATGACAACAGCGTCTTGCAATACCCGCCGTGTTGCCGTCGGACGGACGCGACAGACATCGATAATTATATAAAAAGATTAAACAAGTCTTCAGAGAGCATTCGTTTTTTGAAGAGTTTTTGCTTTTAGGATACAAAAGTCAACCAGACGGATTGTCCAATCATTCAGGGTAAGAACGATTTCGTATATAGGCTAACCGAAATCATAGACTTAGTCACCTTAATCATCATCACCAACATCACTAACACATCATCATTGTCATTATCAACTTAAGCATAATCATCGTCACCATCATCATCAACCATTGGCTCATCACCCGTAGGTGTATGATGTCATCTCTACAGTTTGTTGCCATTCTTTCCTGACCATTGCTCTGTGGCTCAGATCATGTAAACTGCATCAACGCCATATCATCATAGTATTCTTTGTGTGGTCTCGATCATTTCTTATTGACACCCTCCATTATTCCTAACACTTGAGCTTTGCACTTTTGTCCTCTTTCGTTCTGTATGCTTATTTGCTACCGTATCCTAATTTACCGTCCAACCGTGACTGAATCAGAAGTTAATATTATACGAGTATTAGCATCGTTAAATATGCCTAGAACCGCCACTGAAATTGGTAAGAGTACTTTCTCTATTTCTGGCCCAAAGTCACGAAACTCACTTCACTTCTCATGTCTTCAAACTTCAAAGTTGGACTTTGCTTAAAGAATCCCTAGATCAATAGTATTGGTCAATGACCTAATTTTAAGTACCATTGAATGACACCTCATATATTAAAAAGTCCATAATTATTATTCAATTTCATTCTAAGGCATTATGAATATTGGACGTAAATGAAATCATCGTTATTAATCCTAATTATTATTCAACATTCGTAGTAAGAAATCAGTTGTTATGTTATGCATTTCAATCAGCTAAAGGCTCTGTGATTGCAATGATTCCGGCCAGATGCTGTTCATTTCCTTTCTCCTGGAACGGATCCATTTATTACAGTTGCATTTCGCAAACTGGAGATCCGGATGACAAGGGATGCTACATTAGAGGACGGATTTGGGTTCAGTGTATACCTCCGACAGGTAGCGACTAAAGCATAATATGGAAGTTTTAAATGTTCAATTAATTATTCGTCAGGTCACCCAAAGAATGAGAATCGGTGTCGTCTTGGTAAACAGTGTGACCCATTACTCAATGACCAAATACCGTTTCTGCCGAAGCAATGAAAATCAGCATCGCCTATAGAATGTACTTTGTTAGATTGTCTTAAATCAACAATTAACCTTCAAGTTATACCATTAGTATTTTGCACTAATCATCTGCATCTGTAGTTCGCGCAAACTTATATGTTCTTAGATACTTGTACGACTTGTGCTCTCTCTCTCACCCAAGCAACCTTGTTCAGTAAGCTAAGAGATGAGCAAAAGACACGAATGAAAATTGGAATTTAAGACGTCCTTCTGTTTTATCGCTTGATATATAATAAGAACTTTGTATATAGCACAAAGTTCTGTGTTGCTGGAGAAGTTCTGAAATAGTATGCGTCGTATTGTCGCTAATTAGACTGATCGCGTAAGCCATTCCGTGACGTCATGCATATAATTAAAATAAATAGGTCAAGCTGCGCAAGTTGCGTTTATGCAAATGTGGTCAGCGAAGAGCTAGTGAACTCAAGCTCTCAAGAACTCAAGCTCAAGAACGTCAAGCTCTGCAAGCAGAGCGTTTTTCGAAATAAAGCTGTTAGAATCAGACGTTCCAGGAGCAAAACTTCGCCGTAGTGAAGTTACAAACAATTCAGTTGTTGAATTAAAACGTTGGCTCGAGTGCAGACAGGACCGGAATAAGGTCCGAGTGGGCCGGGGGGAGGGGGCTGAGAAAAAAGGCCGTCGCCTATACTGGAAAATCTCAATCTCTGACAAGCAAAAAAGGTTATCTCCCTTCCAAATCGTGCTGACAAGCAAAAAAAGGTTATCTCGAAAATCGATGGGCCTATTTTCATGATGGGCCGGGGGCTACAGCCCCCTCAGCTCCCGCCTTAATATGGCCCTGAGTGCAGAGCATTGTTAACGACCGGAAAAAGGATGAACTTGTGCATAGGTGATGTCTAATATAGCGTTAAGTAAAATGTGGTCATGCCGTTTTTTCATCATCTTAATTTGTATATATATATATATATATATATGTGTGTGTGTGTGTGTTATAATTTTTAAAACATTTCTTGTTAGCTCTTCACCCTAGCCAGAATAAATTAACTAGTTTTAGAGATGTTTAGTAGGCGACGACCCACGAGTACGAGTGAAACTGCAGTGATATCATGTAGGATGGTTAAACGTTTGGCTAGTGGCTGTCCATTAATTGTGGCATTATGTCAAAAAATTTTGGGCAACTTTTGACCCCCTCCCCTCTTGTCATCAACTGTCAACTTTCACTTAACCCCCCATAATTACGTGAAAAACTGTTGACCCCCCCAAGATCAATGACAGGTCCCAATAACAAGGTTATTTTTGTGGTGATGATCATCGTTTTTTTCTTTTTTTCTCATCGAGTGTCAAAATGTGGTGGTGATGAACTTTTTTGCCCTGCTTTTTTCCATTGTAATAAGTAGTATTTCATGAAATTTCCTATTTTTTGATTATTTGTAAAAAGTGAAATTGTTGACGTCAACTTCTCTTGACCCCTCCCTCTGTCAACAACTGTCACTTTTTCAAACCCATTCCCCCTAAATTGTTGACGTAATTAATGGACAGACCCTAGTAGACGTCATACTTTAACAGTTACTGAACGTATGCCCTGTGCCCCGTTCATGAAAAATGCAATTTGACGGTAGGATTGTATGATGTGTGGAGTTGGCTGGTACAGGATCCGGATTCATCTGAGTTGGCCCAGTTGGATCTAAGAAGTGCTTGTTGCAAATGTATGGCCATCTGGTAATGTTCCCGATATTAAAATTCTCTCGTCGACATGCTACAACCCAACTCTCTCGACGGACCGGGGAACTGTATAAAACGAACGCCTTCTTTCAAACAAATTTCAGTTTTCCTATTGTAATTTGCACATGTTCCATAACAACAGTGTTTGATGGGCATACTTAATTTTATCGCGGAACAAATTAAACTTTACGAAATCTATTTAGTAATTCACACAATACCGCTTGAATTCAGTTATCTAATGACCACATTTGCATACGCATGCGCAGTGCGCGTGACCTCCTTTAGGATCGATTCTAATTTTAGTTCCGCGATAAGCCTAATTGTGAAGAAATAGATAAACTCTGTGGTCGCAAACTTTAGAGTAATTATGGTAGACATGTTTTCAAATGACGATTCATGAAAATTGGTTCAGGTTCAGGCTAGTTATTGCAGTTGATATTTCTGAAATTTTCAAAATTTCTTCGCTGTTTGGTTACTTTGTTAGATCTAATAGTCAACTCTACAAACAAAGTTATGAGTATTCCAAAATTACCACACGCAGTCACCATCATCTCAATTAACGATTGGATCATCATACAGAGGAACCTTCTAGACGGTAGCACGGTTTTCGATCAGAAGTGGGGCAACTACAGGGACGGTTTCGGAGAACCTACCACCACTCACTTCTGGTTTGGAAACGACAATCTCAACACCCTTACGTCGTTCGCCAATTATAGGCTCAGGGTCGAAGTGCAGGCGAATGCAACCGGAAAGTGGTATTCGGCCGAATACGACGCATTCTTTATCAGTCCTGAATCGTCAGATTTTCTGTTGACCGTGTCCGGGTATACAGGAGACGCCGGAGACTCGATTACACACTCGACGACCACTGCGGGTTGGATAAGCAACGGAATGAAATTTACAGCGAGGGATCGCGACAACGATCCTGCTTCGATAAACTGTGCAAAGTTGACTTTTAGTGGAGGAGGATGGTGGATGAATAATTGTTCGGCGTCCATGCTGAATGGCGTTTTCCCGACGTACAGTCTCTGGGAAGGATTACAAACTCAAAGGCTTTCTTCAAGCTACAACGTTTCCGACAGTCGTATGATGATTAAGCTGGCAAACAGTAACTGAACACTTTCGAGTGACCTAGTTGTCATAGCAGAACCTCTTCGGTTCTCGAATTCAATATGCAGAAACAGATTTTTATTGTTATTTCCAGTCATTCTTTTCACTAGCACTTTTGTCTTATCTACTTTTTGAACGCACAAAAAAGCCTCAGATGTGTAGTGAACGTGGTGTTCACTACGGGAGGAGAATAAGCTAAAACACACATATAGACCTTTCTGCTGTCTAAGTACTAGGGGCAAATTCCTCGGCGGCAGATGTCTTTTATCGAACGACTGCCTCAGAGAGAGAGAGAGAAAGAGAGAGAGAAAGAAAGAGAGAGAGAGAGAGAGAGTCCATCCCGAAAGCCTTGTCAGTCGTTTTATTATATTCCAGATAACAATACAGCCAATAATGTTGAACTAGGTCATAATCTTAACCAATCAGCTAAGGTATCATGAAGGTCTCTGGGACGGACTCTCTCTGAGGCGGTCGCTAGATACAAGACTCTGCGACTTGCCATCTGCCGCCGAGGTTTGTACCTCTAGAACTTAGACAGTAGAAAAGTATATATATTTATATATATGTTTTCAGCTAGTTCTCCACCCGGTGTGAACACCACCTTCACGACATTTGGTTTTTAGCTAGTAGGCCTAACCCTCCAGTAGTGTACACCACGTTCACTACATTTTGCACGGGGTTTCCCCAGCCGTATTACAACACTAATTCCTACTTACTGCAGATGTAGGCTTAACCGCAGTCCACGGTGTGAATCTGTGGCAATTATGTTAACTCAGATATTACATATAGGCCTAATTGCAAAGATTATAGTCCTTCCTTTAATCATCACATGAAAGAATTGTAAGATATGAAATAATGAAATATATGTAAATTCGTCTGCCACATCAGCAGTATCCAATATAGGCCTATGAGAAATACATTGATTTTAAGATGATATCGTTTTTAAATCAATTTATTTCGCAGTGTAATGGCGCCATCAACTTCCGGTCACATAAAATGCGTAGACTCGTAGAGAGCTCATTTCTCAGTGTGCTCATTAGGATACTTACTGGTAGTCTTTCAACCTTTGAAGCTGAATTCTAGTTAGTATAAGTACATACCATAGTTAATCAAGATTAACTAATTGTTAACTATGAATAACTTTTACAGTCATCAATTATACGATGCTGAAAGTTACGGCTTATGACCGTAACTCATAGTTATATGGCTGAAGCCGAATATTATGAAAGCGATTAGGCCGAAGCCGACTGTTGGCCGAATCTGACAGATTCCTTAGATTCGGGGCCGAAGCCGAAGTTCGGTCTCTCTCTAGATGTCTAGATGGTAAACATTTCTACACACACTCAATGTAAGCTGCCTTCACTTTCTGATACCGTAGACTCTATCTTGTGATATTAAAATGTATGGGTGTTGTACCCATGGAGAAGAATGATGATTGCGTTGAACAATGAAAGCAGGTTGTCAAGGCGAAGCAAACGAATAAAACCACCTTTATCTTCCCCCATAAAATTTAAAAAAATAAAATAAATTAGAATGGGTTTAGTTTCAAGATTAAAATTTAACCCAAACAGCGAAAGCTCAACAATAGACTACAACGTCAGAATAGTAGTCACTAGGCTGTTTGGTGTGTAGGCCCGTCAAAACATGTTCTCATTTATTTCTCTCATCGCCTATAATAATTATAGTCCTTAGACTATCTCTGATAGAGACTAGAGACCAGCACATGCAGTCCACTTGATCGATAGGCAGACTCAGTGAGCCGATGCTTGTTAGGCAAGTACACTGCAGTTCAAAGTACAAAGCACACTGCCTGAAAGAGAGCTTTGGACAGTACCTGAGGAAGTGCACTTTTGTGTGTGCTATGTGATCATTGATTTTACTGTGACCTAGATACCTGTTGCAATAAATGCTCAAATGCTCAAATTATTGTGGGTCACAATGTAAATGTTTTTGATATGGAAATGGATGGAAATCAACGTGAGAACTTCGAGCAAATGCGGAACAAAATCATGAATGGATTACATTCGTCACTGATGGTCTGATATGCCGAACAAGAGAAAGCACAAGAAAGGGAAAGAGAGAGTCAAAGAGGACAGCAATGTTGTTCGTTTGGAGGAGTCTCTGAAATATCTAATTGATTCGGATCACGGACTTCTGGATAAACTTCAAAGAAGAAATGCATTGTCTCTGGAAGACGCAGAGACGATTAAAAATAAGGGAACATACATTGAACGAAATCGAATGGTTCTTCATTGTGTCAATCGTGACAAAAAACTCGATGATTTTATCTTAGCACTTCAAGATGCCGATCAAACTCACGTTGCAAACTACATCCAATACAGCGGAGGTGACTAAATTTTCAGCGCAAATTCTTCGCTTTCTTCTACTCATCCACGCCATTCTAGATAATTTCTGACTTAATCATGCATCCAATTCATTTCCAAGTTGTTTGTTTCAGTTTCATTAAGATACCCATCTTAAACTCTTACTAAACTGGCATGCTAGTATCAGTGTTTAATCTAGACTCCAGGACTCCGGGGGAAAACTGACAAAGCCGGGGGGAATTCTGCTAGGGGCCGCTGTTAGTCCATGTAGTATTCCAAAATTTCCGGAGAGGAATTTTAAATTTCCGGTGGGGGAATTGCCCTTTTCCCCCGGAAACGGCCTAGATTAAACACTGGCTAGTATGGTGACGAACAATCAAAGCTTTTGAGGAATATGGAGAAAATATTAATAACTGCAAACAGCGACTGTTCTCATAATGCTTTCATCAACTGCACGTTCTTGGGCGATTTAGTAGCATGTTTTATTTGTTTTTGTGCAAACATGAAATAGGCCTATGCAGAATTTGAAACATGCAGAGATTACCTTACCTCCATGGGCGTCCGGAGGGGATGCAAGAGGGTGCAATTGCACCCTCCTGAAAAAATTGTGGAGCTATGAAAAGTAACATTACTTGTTTCTTTCGTCACAAAACCTTGTTTTGCAACCCCCTGGAAATTTTTAAATTTCTTTTGTAACAAGACCTTGTTTTGCAACCCTGGAAAAAATTATGCGGACGCCCATGCTTACCTCAACTAAACAACTAAAGTCTAAGCATGATTATTATGATTATTATTAGCGCTATGAGGATCGATTCAATCAAATCTAATTGATTAAGCCAATCATCAACCGATCAACAAGCAAATCAAATTTAAGTAAATTTATACCTAATTTACTTAAACTTGATGCACCGACTACTGATGAAAATATAAACCACTTACACTATTTTATTAAGCTTATAACGAAGACATTGGAAGCGATTGGCCCTTGACAGAAAGGGAGACCATGATTTTGGATGTCAACGACAACTTAATCGATATAATTGAGCCTGATCATGGCCTACTGGATAAATTACTGTCAGAAAAAGTGATAAACGGAAGACAGAAGCAAACTATTTCATCCAAACCAACCATTCACGAAAGAAATTCATCTCTGCTCAGTTTCCTTAGACGTCGCAGTGTAAGAGATTATTGGAAGATGATTCAATGTTTGTCTGATACAAATCAGGGTCACATCGCAGAACTTTTGGATGAAGGAGCAGGCAAGTTATGTTCCCAAAATTGTATCTTCTATTTGACCAGCACGTTATGCTTGAGCGCCATTTTAGGGATTTAAAATATGAAGTATATCTCCTCTGTATCTCAAAGGAATTTATCTCTGCACAACCAAATCCATCTCAGAATGTTTTATATTTTACTGTAATTAGGTAATTTCAATGCTTTCGCAAGTAAAAGCATAGTAGGATTTGTCTTGTCTTCAGCCATCCTCACTACGAGAGTAAACCGCATCCCAAGAATGATATTGTTCCATTGTTTTCTGTCGTCTGTCATTCGGATCGCCATTTCCATTGTCTTTCCAGTCCATTGCATGATGTTATCAGTCCATCTGGTTCTGGGTTTGCCTTTTTTTCATTTTTCATCAGTTGTGCCTTGTATCATTTCTTTTTCCAAGCAGGTACCTGTCTTCCTCATGATGTGGCCAAAGTACGACAGTTTTCTTGTTTTCATAGACTCCAAAAATTCTCTTGTAACACTTCCCTTCTCTAATACCCATTCATTAGGCCTAGTTCTTTTTTCTGTCCATGATATATGCAGAATCTGTCTTAGTCCTTTCATATCGAACGCCTTGATCCTTGCTTCATCTCTTTTTTTCAAAGTCCATGTCTCACATCGATATGTTGCCACTGGCCAAACTAGACTTTTCCATATTTTGATCTTTGTTGTTATCGATTAAATTTCTTCGTGTTTCATTCCAGTCACCAACTTTTCGACCCTGCCCTGGTTTCCTAACAGGAAACGCGGACCTTGTTTGACCGGGCGACGCCCGAGCCGGGATGTGTTACACAAATTCAAACCCTCATCCATGTTGCTTTCGGTAGTATAGGATGATAGGTACCAGGCTTTCCATCCCACAGTGACAGACCAGTTCCAAGTAATACTCGTACTTTGCTCTTGCCTTTGTGTGAAGCCGCTGTTTTCTTGATTCAAGCCAATACTGCACCATCTTCACTATCCTCACTGCTGCTGCCCAGTGAGAGACCGCCAGTGTTAGCCATCATAGTAGGATATGTGCTGCATTTAGAGCATTTCTGTATCACATTTTATTTGAATCAAATTGCTGTTTAACTTTTCAGTCGCCCTCGATGTTCATGCAGACATTAGCGTAAGAGGAAATGTGCAGAATACAAGTGACATCGAAGAACAGATTTCCACGAAATTATCCGAAATAATTCTTGCAAAAATTCCGGATTCATCGACTGAAGATACTCGACGAATTCTTAGCAGAGTCAGTCGCAAAGTAATTGCTGCAAAGAAAGGAAAAAGCATTGTCCTTTATGTCTACTGCAAGGCGACGGAAGACCTGGATCATGTGCAAGATTTGATAACCTCTGGAGAAATCAATTACATTCTTAATAGGATCTTTGTCAGATGTCTTTCATTTCTGATCAGTCTGGATGTTAAAACCAGAACAATAAATAACACGAAGCTTATGACTGCCAGAAAATTTATCAAAGGTTTGGCTACATCTTCTACTAGATACTGCCCCTATAGTGACGATAAGATAAAAATAGATTTTTTCCACAATTTAATTTAACCCAGGTTCACAGACTTTTGTGATCTTTTGAAGCACCCAAGCACGCTCCAAACCATATAGCCTAGCATGCGATTTGACATTCACATTCGACACTTGTATCCTACTCACTCACATTCAGACACACCAGCCTAGGGCCATGCAATTCACCTTTCAGTCACACTCAGATTCTCAACTCCCATCATAATTTCCAAACCTTTGCCAAAAACTGGGCTAGTAATTAAGCTATTTTGAAACTTACATGAGAAATTACAATTTTTATAAGTCAATTGCTATAATTGGACTTTGAAACTTTAATATTTACCAGCTTTCTGCTGAATGTGAAATTTCGTGCAAATCTAATTGTCTGTACTTTAGATATTTGCAATATCTTCTCTGGAATATTTTGATTGCTCAACTTCGCTAAAGAGATATCTTATTAAGATAATCTGACATTTGTTAATAAAACTTTCTCGCCACTGCCAAATAGCACTGAAGCTGCAGTCGTGTCTTCACTGGCGAACCTTTGCATTATTGTGGATACACCACTCACAAGTTTATAATCACTCTAGGTCTATAACTAAATATTTTTTGAAATAGGTAATAAGTTAAGACATCTTCAATGATTAACAATTTGATTTCAGATTTCGAAAATCAACAAAATAGTTCGATTGAGCTTCTCAAGCCAAATTTGTCCAAAACTAAAGTAAGAATTTCTGTTCAAAAAATATTATCTAAAACTAGAAATTGGAGAAAACGTAAAATATTTTAAAGGATGTATGATATGAATTATATAACCCGATAGGTTGAAATTGAGCTAATCGGATAAAAGCGATATAAAATTGGAAAAACTAATACAGGGTACCATGATTAAGCTACGGCGAAATCTGTTTATATTTCATCAGTAATATTTGACCACTCTGCAACAGATCAAGTACAATTGACAAGATTTATGTATTGTCTGATTAATGCAAATTTATGTAAAGCTTTGAATCAGATCATTTTATGAGATAGAAGGGGAACCAAAGTGTCTGTGATGTTTGGGACCTTGAATATTAATGACTTCATACAATGCCATTTTGCGATTATTGTCTGATGTTTGCATTTTAGCTCACGCACTTGCCGCTTGAAGTTTTAGATGTCATTCTAAAAAAGGCTTATTTATCAAAAGTCATGCAAGAGGATAGCACACATTGTGTCAAAAGGTGTATCGAATTAATCTGCCATTTTTCTTCAGTCGACCATTGCTGGTCTCGCAGAATATCAAGTCGAAGATTCAAGAAATCAATTTGGTCATTTCTGTCGGGTATGTACCAGAGGTGTCCATGGGCTGGGTTAGCTCATGGGTTGGGTTGGGTCCAGATTTTTAAAAATTAATGGGCTGGGTTTTGTGAGTCTGTACCTGTTATCCGCGTTAAATAACTTATAGGTTTTCTGTTTACTGCTTTGACAATAGCCATAAATTCTTGTATTAAGTCATATTGACTGCATGCGCTATGGTGACATGTAGACTAGCCTAGATTCGGTCGTAGGCAGTGCATTCAATAGTCCGTACATACTGGATAATAGCAATTCAGATTGACCAAATCACGTTGACCTCTGTTATTGACGTGTCTGAGCACATTTCTTATTAATCGGAACATGAACTACATGTTTCCCCTCTGTCGAAGACCGCGAAATTCTGGGAGAGATCCGAGACACAAGGCAACCCTCTGTTATGGAACGCGCTCCCGGACTCGGTGACTGCGGTCATCTCCTTCGAGTCGTTCGCCATCAAACTTAAGTTGCACCTCTTTGAGATATCGTATCTTGCCTAGTGTTAGGAAAGATCATTTTAAAATGATCTTGATCAAAATCAAGATCACTAGAGAGAAATTGATCTAAGATCAAGATCAAAAATCACTAGATAAAATGATCTAAAAATCAAGATCACTTTAAAATGATCTAAGATCAAAGATCATACAAATATATTATTATATCATGTAATACATGACCACTATGATAACGATACAAATACAACTGTACGATGCATGTAAACTTTTGTAATACTAAGTTACTAACACAACTGAAAACAGTTCATTTTACAATTTTAGGGGAACTAAAGTGTCAGTTCATGTTCAGGACCTTGAACACGGCAGTTCATTTTCAGCAATGAGCATTTTGCGAAAACGTTGATGTCAGACAACCTGTTTCTTCGCGGTGTAGCTATCAAACCTTAATGTCATTCTAAAAAGTCTTTATCGACAGTCGCAGAAGATGGCAGGGCTTGTGTTATATTTCACAAATGCTGCCGTGACCATTGCTGGTATGTTAACAAGCTTCAAGAAATTTTGGTCATTTTTGTCGGGTTATTCAGGTGTCCATGTGCATGACCTCTATCTTGACTGCATTTTTAAAAATTAATGCCCTGTTTTGTGAGTCTGTACAAGCCTCCCCGTTAGTAACAGTGGGTTTTCTGTTTAATGTCAGACCATACCCATAAATTCTTGTCATCTGCATATTGACTGCATAACTATGATCATTGAGGTCCCTATGCTTGATTTGTCCGCCATTTTACAATAGTCCGTACATACTGGTTTGCTGATTGATTGACTTAATTGGTTGAATACGTATAATTTGATCTTTTCTTATCTTCTGTTGATAATAAAGATCAAAATCTGTCGAAGACCGCGAAAGTCAGGGAGTCAAAGATCACTAGTAAAAAGCTGTTATGGAACAAAGATCAAAGATCATGACTGTGATCTTAGATCGTGATCGTTCGCCTTTCAAACTAAAGTTGCACCTCTTTGAGATATCGTACGATTGCCCTATGTAAAGCGCTCTTAACTTTGGCCTCAGCTATGCTACCGCGCTTCTAGACGACACAATTTTTAATAGACTACTGTTCGAGCATATTATGCTCTCTTGTTAGACATTTGCTGGCTCGAATTCTGTAACTAGTGTTTTAGAACTAAATTTCTGATTTAATATAAGTATTTCTATGCATGACAACAAGTTCTTACAATGTTGCAGGATTTCAAAGAAAGAACAACTATAATCTTAATCTTCAGTTTATTGAAGAGAATATTAGACTTAGTAATGCTATGGCTAGAGTGAAGTCAATAGATTGCTTAAGCGATGTCCAAACTACAGTATGCAGAAGAAAGAAATTCCTGAGAACCAAAAAGAATCGTGCAAATTGCCAAGCCCTAGAAATTTCGATGATGTTACAAGCCTTGAGCGAGCCTCTGCTAGATGTCTTCACCAAATGTCTTTCTTCTATTGGGCAGAATTCGATAGCTAGAGTTATTCAGTTTGGCGGAGGTATCAAGATTCTGTACATATTCATATTCCTTTTATGCCCACTGCAATTTTTGTTACATGGTACATTTACTATTCTTGAATCTGTAGCCTATTTCAAGAGGTTTACAAGAATGATTTGATATTTCTCATTCATAATAAATTATTGGTCTTTTAAATGTGTCGTTTATAAGTTTTTTTCAGCAGCTCATTACAGCCAACAATTTAAAAAATTGCAAATAATATAAAGACAAAAAATAAAAAGTGTGAATGAGAATACGCTATTTTGCAGTTACCAGCCGAATTGAAATTAAAAGTCAAAAAGGCCACGGTGGAAGGAGATTGAATCAGGAGTTTGTAAAAAGGCTGAACAAACTAAAATACACCGAACAGACAGGATCGTCTGACAGATGGAGTCTTTTGAAGAGGCTGAAAGATGATGGTATTGATATTCTTACTGCCACGGAAGACAGAGAGATAGTTGTTTGGCTGTGGTGCAAATCAGCAAATGCCTTGAAGAAATTAAAAGAGATGCACAGACTTTTTAATATTCTTCGACGTTTAATGGAAACAACTTCCCAGTTTGTTCAAAAAAGAAGCATCAATATAGATTATCATGGACTCGACAATGACGAAGGTGAGTACAGTGTAATTGCAATAATCAATAAATAAATGTTAAATAAATAAATGATAAATGCCTGTGTTTTGAGCGCAGTGCTATTCAACTAGTCCTGTTAGTGAATATTTAAACGAGTACTTGCTAGATGTTTAGCAGTAATTTAATAATTTTACTTAAGACCCCAGGACTATAGTGTAAAGACAAAGTCCTTACATAGAGTAAACTAAGACATTAAGAAATAAAAAATTGTACTGCAGTTAGAGCTTACCGATTTTCAGTTTAGGCCAGAGCTGGATTTACAAAGTGAAATCCGGCTGAAGGCGGATTTAAAAATTAACGGCGTTGAACTGCAAAACTTGACTGCTACAGCAGTGGTAGGCCTACATAGCTAAAATGAGCACTAACTCCACTAATAAATTATTCTTTTTGTTATTATACTTATTATAATCAGAAAAATTATTCAATACTCATTAATTAACGTAACTACATATTTTTAAACGTATAATTGATTATAATAAATTATGAGTTTTAACATTCTTCAACGTTTGATGGAAAAGGTCGCTAGGCCTCGAAAACTGTATTATGAATTGATTGATGGGCAACTAATAAACTAATTAGTTACTAATTAAAAGTTTAACTAAATGTTTTTAGGTATCTTTATAGTTTAATTAAATATAAATAGTTTAGTTAAAATGCTAGTTTAAGTGAAAATTTTTAGTTAATAACTAAATAGTTTAACTAAAACTCTTAGTTGATGTCACAAATTCTCAATAACAGTCCCTTTTCAATCTATTCTTTTCTGGGTCATTTTTTCCAAACAAACTTGACAAACTTGCGTTCTTGCAGTCTATACTAAGACTTAAATATTCAAATAGGCAATGATTAATGAATTTAATGGTTCATTGACTGACATGTTCATGTTGCAAGCATCGTCTACATTTTCATGAGCACATAGGCTACCTGATACCTGTAAAATTAGTTGCAAAAAGTGTAACTATATTTATTAGTTTATTTAACTACTTTAGAAAGTTAGTTTGCAACTTAAAGTTTAACTACTTCTAGTTTAAATTTAGTTGTGTTCCTAGTTAATGTTTTTTAGTTAGTTGCCCATCACTGGAAGTTTCTTTTAGGATAGCCTTTGTATTCTTGTAAGTCTCTTGGTAATTTTGCTTTACTGGACCGTTAGTTTTATTTTATTTTAGTGCTCTATACTGCAGGGAAAATCGTATTCGTGGATAGACTGAGCTTTGGAGAAAAGACTCCTTTTGTAGGCAAAGTGTTTGGTGTGACCAGATTGAATGATAAAATCTATACGCTTTGCGGAAACAATGCATTTCCATTTTGCCTCCTATATACCTTTGAAACTCTTAATTCCTTTCGTCTTCTAGATGTATTTGAAATAAAAGAGATTGAAGTATCAACAGATCTAGGCTCCAGTGAGAACGAGAGTTGCCTTTACGCAATTGAACCATGGACAAGTAGCAATAGCTGCTGCATATGGAAAATAAGACCTCAACAAGACAGATACGAGTGTTCTAAGTTGCTAGAATTGGAAAATGATTTCAGACCAATCACGTTGTCATTTACCAGAGATGAACAGCTGCTGATGGTCAGTCAAGACCCATCGGCTACTCTTAGGGTCTACAAGTCTGACGGTCAGCTGTGTCTTTCAACCAAATTGCCTGAAGGTATCAACGAACCTCGTCACGCTCTGAAAGCTACGAACGGAAATTTCATAATCCTTCATTCAAGATGGATGAATGTGGCGGAGGAGGAGACTTCTGAAGACGAAAGTAAAGTAACGGAGAGAAATGAGGAGATGGAAAACATTAACTGGATGGTCAGTGAAGTGAGTGGAGATGGAAAGACAATTGTTCGCAGTTATACTTTTAGAAATAAGCAAGAAAGACTCATGTTGTATTCAACTGGAGGATATCTTGCAATGGATTCTGATGATCGAGTGTTTGTTGCTGACATTGGTAATAACAGAGTAATTCTCTTGAATTCAGACCTCAGATATGATCGAATTCTTGTTCCAACTCAAGACGAAGTAGATGAAACTAATGGAAAGAAAGTTCTTCTACTGCCGTGCAAAATCCTATTCGACGAGCAAAATCAGCAACTAGTAGTAGTCGGGGACGGATACAAGGAAATGGAAATTAATGTTTATTCTGCGTATATTTGATATAAATTAAAATAAAATACTCTTACAGATTTTGTATACGTCACATAGTAGTGGAGTGACAGATCGATAACGATAAGATACAAATGAGAATAAAAACGCGTAACGATACAATAAAGGCGTCATCCGCTCACCCCCCCCAACAATCAGTCGTGAAATCAGTGGCGACATCAGACGTTTGAGAGAGTGGGGGGTTATGGCGAGCACGTTAGAGCCCCAGTGAGGTCCAGAGGCCAAGCTCCTGGTCAGGGGGTCAGAGAGCAAGCCCTCTGAAGCTGAACAACTTTTACATTAGAAATCGTTGGGATTACTATTCCACACGCAATGAGTGCATTACATTATAGACAATATTTTTATCTATCCGATAGGCCTACAATTTATTGCAAATAGTAACATGGGCAGCTATGGCGGGTCCCAGTCCGTCTGACGCACGACTGCTTGTTATATAGATAAATAGAGAACGCCTGATACTTAGACTAGTAGAGCCGATCTTCAACCATCCCCCTCCCCCTCACATGGGGGCGCAACAGTGTGGGTCATGGCCCATCCAATATTTAGGCCCAATGAGCCACAATGTGTTTGGCCCACACAATTTCAATTGGCAAGTTACAACGTTTTGTGGAACTAATAAACGCAAATCCGCAATATGTTGGCATAATATTGCAATATTACATATAATATTTTCAAATTTCTCCACAACGCTATCGCCCATTCTGGGGAATGGACATTGGAGGGCAAGGACGTTTAACTGTAATGACGGGAAGGGGAGGAAATGGGTCTAAGGCTGAGGGATCCAGGCCCAATGGGAGGCAAGAGATTGGATTGACCAAATTCTTGTTGCTAACTGGCAACTTGCCATATTGGCCCACCCAATAGTTGGCTCGTGGCGACCCCATGCCTCCTCAGAAAAAAATGTCTGGAATTTTGCATTAATCTCACCGGTGGCCCTGATGGTAAGTGGGGGTGTTAAAACCCCCCGTGGCCTCGCCACTGCGTGAAATTTGGAAAACCACAATAATTATATGAAGTTAGAAAGTTAGTCACGTTTGGTGGCTAACAAGACGTACAGAGCGTGAGTGGTATAGCGGTAGCATAGTTGCCTTCCAAGCAATTGACCCGGGTTCGACTCCCGGCTTACGCAGTTTTGAAAGGCTAAAGCATCGCGGATTGACTACTCTAGAGAAACGGAGAGTAAGAGGAGATCCAATTGATACCTGTAAGATATAATGCCTAACAAAGAGAACTAACTGGTCATGTATTAACTTTTTCACCAGCACAGTGTACTGGTAGTCAGGGGCGGCGCTAGGGGGTGGGTCTACGCGTCCGGACGCACCCAGCCTCGGGCAGGGACACCCTAGCATATCGTGCAAATCCCCAGAGAAATTTTGATACAGGGTGGATGGAGGGTAGTCTGAGCCGGGTCCTGGTTGTCTAGATTGCATTAGACCCACCCAGCCAACAAAACCCAGTGCCGCCCTGCTGGTAGTTGAGTAGATGATGACAACATTGTTTAATTGAGAATGAGAACCAAGTTGAGAGACACACGTACATTTCTTTAATGCCAGAGTAGTAGACAATTGGAACGAGTTAGACTGCATCAGAGACTATCATACTAATGAGAAAGATTTCAATAGTAAACTACAGTAAGTGGTCTACAATGGCATATTACAGTAGATTCGGCATTTATATGTTAGTTTGATTTATGAATAGTGATTATATAATACAAGAAATTATAGACTAGTAGGCTATTATATAAATTATAGTACAATACATTATGAAGACCAGAAATATTATATGGGTTCTCTTTGGAATTGTATGCTGAGAGTTGTGTTTGGTTTATATTGTTGAATCAAATATAACAGCCGAAGCGGGCTTTGGAATATAAGGATTTAAGAGTAACAGTGATTTTCAACACTGGAGAAATGCTAATAGGGGGCCTAGACCACTTAAAATTCATACATTATTATCATAACTTGTACTCGATTTGTGTGCAGAACCCTATCTCTTTGAAGGGAGAATCCTATGGTTCATACCAATCTAAGATTTTCACTGAGGGGTGGCAACAAACCCCAACCAGAGGCGGTTCCACGTTAGGGGTGACGGAGCTTTTTTGTTTGTCAGCGTTTTCAGGGTTTATCGAACCGCTATCCTTGTGTGCAAAACAGAGCTGCTGATGACATTTTTTGCTTCTCAACCATTTTCGGGATTTCATTTCATCCCCCCACCAACTTCCTAGAAATTCAATGCATCCCCCCACCAAGAATTCTTGGAACCGCCACTGAATTCCCAAATCCTAGAAAAAGAATACTTCACAAAAAAACTCAGCGGTGCGAGGATTGAGAATCAATTGTAGACCCGACTCTACAGAAGATCTCGATCTTGAATATCAGTTTTAGATTTATTTTTACTTTGAATGTCAGACATCGGTTCGATCAGTGCTCAAGTATAGAAGACATTCAGTCCCTGTTCTTGGAGACCTGCGGCGATGCATTATTAATCGAGTGCAATGCAATTATAGCATCGGTTCATTGAGCGCATTCGCCAGATGGCGCTGCCAATACGCCATTCAGCTTTAATAGTACTGTAGGCCTCTACGGCGATTAGTGGATATTTTATACACAGCATAGATACACAGCATAGATATTGTTCTAAATGTATGAAAATAGCAGCATAGATCGCAAGCAATGCGTATCGCTGTAGGATATATTTTCCAATGGCATAATCTTCAGACTGTGTAGTATCAAATGGCCAATTGAATATTGAGTTGTGTATCATCTTTGGAATTGAATTTCTGCTAGAGGTGAGTTGAGCTACTAATAATACTGTACTACTGTTGCTGTTACTACTACTACTACTACTACTACTACTACTACTACTACTACTACTACTACTACTACTACTACTACTATGTAATAATAATAATATTAAAAATAGTAATAGGAATAATAATAATAATAATAAAACTATTACTGCTACTACTACTACTACTACTACTACTACTACTACTACTACTACTACTACTACTACTACCACTACTACTACTACTACTACTATACTACTGGTGCTGCTGCTATTACTTCTAGACCTACTACTACTATTACTACTACTGTTAATAGTACTATTACTACTACTACTACTACTAGAGTAATACTACTACTACTGCTACTACTACTACTACTACTAATAATAATAATAATAATAATAATAATAATAATAATAATAATAATAATAATAATAACTTATGCTACTTTTACTATACTGCAAGCACTATGACAACTACTACCAATAACAATGATAATTGCTACTGCTAGGCCTACTACTACTACTGATAAAAGCTTTCGTATGGCCTGCTGCAACTTACGGTTGTGACTCTTGGACCCTAAAGAATAAAGACTGAAGACGTATCCAAGCGTTTGAAAGTGAGTGAATTGCGTCGACTAGAATTGTCAGGGACATGGAGGTCTTCATCGAAGCATCACCATCATCATCAGCATCATCAGCATCATCAGCATCATCATCATCATCATCATCATCATCATATCATTCTTCTCCATGGACGCATTACCCTTTGGCGTCTATTGCAGTTAGAGTTCGTCTCCTCCATTCGTCTCTGTCTTGTGTGGCTTTGTAAGCTTCATATATATGTCCATGTTGCACCGGTCTTTAATATTGTCTATTCATTCTTTTCGTGGTCTTCTTCCACTTATGTTTTCGCCTTCCATTATTCCGAGCATGTTCCTGTTTATCAGTTTTTCGCAACATATTACAACAACATACAGTATACCGTTCCAATATCCAATCTGGTATCGGTCACTGCAACGTTTCTGGATGTTGAATATCGCTGGAAAAGAAGTTGATAAAATTCCAAAGCCAAATTGCGAATCCATCATCAGCATAATTCAGAACCGGTCCTAGGCGTAGGCGAAGTAGGCGGCTGCCTACAGCGGTCCTTTTTTGGAGGGCGGCGGAATTTTTGGACTAAAATATTTATCCGTTATTAATAATTTTTGACGATTTTGAGCGTACGATTCTGATAATATTGCTCTTTGAATTTACTTTAAACTAAGAAGTGCGCTATACTTATTTTGTATGACTAATATGAATAGATTTGGACCTATACAACAGCAAATTTTGCAATTTTTCCAGGTACGACACTTATAATGAATGCAATAAATAATCAGCATTCTCTAGTGTCCTAACAGTATTATACTTATATACTATATAGCTTGTTCGTTGGCCAAAGGGCCTATTCGTATTGCTACACTGTTTGAGTGGGGCGGCAACATTACATCTCGCCAGCTCTAAAAATCCGTCGGACCGGCCCTGGCATCATTGTGACCGTTGCGATCCCCCCCCCCAACGTTCTCGATGTTGTGTTGTGTTGATTAGAATGCCTCTGTAGATGTTAATCCGCAGTCACGAGACATTTGCTTCAGTTACGTAAATGGTAGGCCTACTGTAGTCTCCGTCGCATGCGTCTCCAAGAGTCCGAAGGTCTCCGTAGCCACTTTCAATCGGGCATCGAAGGCGAAGGGCAGCATTCGTGACTCGGGTGTTTCCTGGCATCCTTGCTGCGTGGCCGAAAAGTCGACGTTAGCTTACAGATGGACCGAGTTCGGTTTGACTAATTCGGTTTCTAATTCCACTCATTCTGAATAAAGTTGTACCATTTTCATGATCATAGACGGCGCGCTCCTATCGGCACCGTTTGGGGAACTTTTACAAGTACCCCGGCCCGCCTCAGGCCGTGCCGGGGTCCTTTTAAGAAGCAAGAGCCTTAAATTGTTTGAATAAATCTTCAATTTGTAATCTTTCATTACACGAAGCCTCCAACGTGTAGGTCTACTCTTTGGTTTTCAGGTTTCAAACCAAACTTTAGGGACGTCGAATATTTCTATGCCACACAATTTTAAAGACGCTGTAATTTTGTATTAAGAAGGCATTTTAGAAACGTTTCTTTCCTTTTTATAGATAACACTTGATAATGCAGGTTGGCTACTTCAGGGCCTATACAGTATAGTAGACGGGCCGGAGTACTTTTTATTGCCCTCCGCCGCCTATGTTCATGATTTTTCAGCGAACCTGGTAGATTTTTTGATGCTGATCACAAACTGCGAAATGTATTCATTGGGTAAGGCTTTTTGAAAAAGTTTAAAATTTATATTAAAAATCGCAAGATTTCTAATATCGGTCTCAATATGACGTCCAAATTGCTATGTTTACAGCTATTACAAAAGCATTTAATAGCAGAGACTCATTCAAGGGGCCGTCCATAAAGTACTTCACGCTCGAAGGAGGAGAAAGTGTGACAGTTTGTGACAGGGGAGGGCAAGAACAATCGTGACGTCACACTTTCACTATAAATAAAACATTAAACATGTATGATAGGAGGTATAGTTAATAAAGACTGTTTAAAATTGCTCATTAGCACTTTTGTTTGCCAGAGATTCATTGATTTTAGGTTTCATTTATTTTCGTTACCATGGTCGAAAGTTCACTTTCTGCTTTTCTGCTGAAAATTGAACGAGGAACTAGAATATATTAAACAGAAAACCTGTATGACGTAATTTATGAACGACGAGATTTGTGGCGTAATTTTAGAGGATCCGAGATTTGTGACAGTTTCCGACATGGGGGTGGGTCAAAAATTGCCGAAAATAGCGTGACGTACTTTATGGACGCCCCCTAACTAATGATATATCCTAAAATCGAAAGTCGCGCAAGCTCATGCGCTAAAGCACGGACAGGCATTGCAATTAATATGCCTAAGCACAGTTTTCTTGAAAATCTTTCCTGATACTGTACAGGAATTTTAAGGACATATTCGTGTTCAGCGTGTCAAAATATAGACCTATTAGTGTCATCAACTATTATAGAGGAAACTATTAGGCGTGCGTTGTTGCCTAAGTTGCACTTGAAAGCGTTTACGATGCAGATGTTCAATCGTAGTTTTCTCAAGAACCTTACGTGACATAGAAGTTTTCAATGCATAGCCATCTTCAGTAAGCATATTACTATTAGTCTGACCAAAGAAACTGCAGATGGAATGGTTTTGTGCTGGTTAAACTGCAATATCATAGTGCATTGTCATGGCCCCCAAAAGAGTGTACGGTGTAAATGGCTAATCGCAGTTTCTTAAAAGCTTTACATGATGGCAGATGGCAAAGACATATTCGAGTTCAGCGTTTGAAAACGAATATGACTCACCAAAAATTCAAGAGGACTCAACAAACTTTATTAAAATTTGTCTTACGACGCTATTATAGAAAGCAGTCACACTGATAGCTGATAGTATTCTATCTAATCTATTTCATTGGCATTGGCGTACCTAAGGGGAGAAAGGGGCAGTCCGTCCTCGGGGCATAAGAAAGGGCGACAATTGATTACGGGTTTATAACCCACTGACTGCGATTGTGTAAATAGGGAAACCAGCGTTCAGGCGATCTGGTGGCTTAGATAAAATGAAAGGCGAAATGTTAAATGGTTCTCAGTTCAACCTCATCATGGAACTTAGGGTGGTCTTAATTAATTCAAGCACCAGGTCACCTCTGCAAGTTCAAAGACCATTTCACGACCCTCACTGTCTTTCTGTCTGTCTCTGTCTCTCTCTGCCTTCATTCTCTGCCTCTCTTCCCTCTGTATCTCTGTATGTCTCTCTCTGCCTCTTTCTGCCTCTCTCTCCTTCTATATCTCTGTATGTGTCTTTGTCTGTCAGTCTCTATCTCTCTAGCTCCCTCTCTGCATTTTTGCATGTATCTCTATCTGCCTCTCTCTCTCTGCCTCCCCTTCTATATCTCTGTGCCTCTCTCTCTGCCTCTTCCCCTCTCTCTCTGTCTGTCAGTCCGTCTGTCTGTCTGCCTGCAGTCGGTCTGTCTGTCTGTCTGTCGATCAAACTGCAGATGTGATAGATTTTGTTGGCGTTGTTCAATAATGTTCACAGAAGAGAGCAAGAAAATTGGCCTCGTGTTGGTTTCTAACAGTCATTTGTGAATCAAAGCAGCTATGCTTATTTGCATGTATAGTTTGTATACTATGTACTTTGCTATTGAATTGACATCGCCAGTAGAAACCGAGCGCTGTTCGCAGCTAATAAATGTTGCCTTCGCTTTGTTAATTATTTATTTTAGCAAGTATTCTGTTCACCTTTAGTGATGAATAAATCAAAACAACGAAGGGTTTGGATTAGGGTCTATTCAATTCAATGTAAATAGAAACTGGGATGGGGAACAAACCAAGGACAGTGGAGACAGACACGTAGACAGGGATGATTGAGCCAGGATGCAACTTAAAACTAGTTTTCAAAAATTGCTCATTTTATCTTTTTAGGTTGTCTGGGCGGCGTAGCTGAAGAGACGCTAGGACATCCGACGCCCGGGGGCAAAGTGTACCGTCGGCGCCCCCTCAACACTGCTGACGATCGTCGCACGTGTTTCCTTCTTTATTATGCTTTCCTTTACCCACTTTTGAGCTCGGCGCCCGGGGGCATATGCCCTCTGCAACACCATTTGGGGCCTAATCTTTGTATTTTTTTCTCCGATCGGAGAAAACCGTCATTGATTTCCTAGAGGGCTAGAATAAACACTTCAGGCTTTCTCTCTGTATGTCTCCTGTCTCTCTGTCTATCTGTCTGTCTTTCTATTTGTACTCTCATTCAATTGAATCTGAATCCCATGCTGTCTAGTCTGTCTCCACTGTCCCTTGCACCTGTATGATCACATCATATTTGTTGCTATTTACATTGAATTGAATAGAGAGCAAAATGCCAACTGGGGTAGGCCACTGTTCCCATTAGTTCTATAACCCTGTTGAACTATTAGTCTATAACCCTGTTGAACTATTCCATAGAACTCTTAAATGTAGTTTTATACGTATTCATTTCCTGGACTTTTGCCCACGCCCGTACAGTATGTACAGTACTAGTATACAGTAGTGCGTTAATGAAATCCTTTACGTGATATCTCCACCTCATTAGTCAATAGGGGCCTATACTGTAAGCCGGAACATCCGTTTTAGTTACGATTGTTGAACTTGTTGCGGCTTATAGTTTGCAGTTGGCTCACTGTGCGCAATGTATACATGCCTATTAGGATTAGGTTTCTCTTCGTGTCGTAGGCGAGAAGTTTATGTTGCACTCTCAGTGATAGCTGGCTAACTGCAAAGCTCAGTTGGCGTCGAAACTTTACCTACTCTCGTGTTCATCAAAATCAGCTTCAACACAGTCGACGTATGGCGTGTTTCTACTGAGTGAGTAGTGAAATTACACTACTACTACTACTACTACTACTACTACTACTACTACTACTACTACTACTACTACTACTACTACTACTACTACTAATAATAATGATAATCACTAATACTTAAAGTGTCTCTCGACAGTCGGTAACAATGGAGCCCTGAACCTGTCCCAGGACAGAAAACAACATGATGATGATGATGATGATGATGATGATGGTGGATGATGGTGGTGGTGGTGGTGGTGGTGGTGGTGGTGATGATGATGATGATGATGATGGTGGTGGTGGTGATGATGATGATGATGATGATGATGATGATGATGATGATTAGGGTCTGCCCTGTATGAGAATTATTTGTAGGACTATTATGAGATCTCTTATGGAAAAGTATTTTGAACTACGTTCTCTGTGCTCAGAGGTTTCTATCTTCCTATTAGCGCTGGGCATATAATAATTATTATCCTCCTGGCCCTGATTAATATCATATCACTTATCTTCTATTTGCTGGGACAGAAAAGGATATAATAGCAAAGTCCATAATGTCACACAAAGTCTGAGACGACTGAATGACTTGTGTGTGTGTGTGTGTGTGTGTGTGAGAGAGAGAGAGAGAGAGAGAGAGAGAGAGAGAGAGACCTAGCGCCCAGTGGTTAGGCCTACAGTATAGTGCGTTAGTTCAAAGCGCGAAATAAATTGAACGCTGATCAGAATCTGTAATGCATCCAGCCGATGCATCTGTCTCCATAGCATACATTCGATATTTCTATTGAAACCCGTTGGTACGCTTTTAAACTGCGCGTCGGCGGCAGATGGCGTTTCATTCAAACTGTTGCGAGTTCTGTTGCTTTCTAACTGATGCGCTATTTGACTAGCGTCTCGTCACAATAGGCTGCCTATCTTATGTTGCTACTTGTCTGACAAATGGACCATGTGTCCCTCTAATATGCAAGCTAATATGCATGTATGCATGTATGGTATGTGCCGAAGCCTGACTGAGCCAGAGAGAGAGAGAGAGAGAGAGAGAGAGAGAGAGAGAGAGAGAGAGAGACAGACAGACAGACAGACAGACAGACAGACAGACAGACAGACAGATAGATAGACAGATAGATAGATAGATAGATAGATAGATAGACAGATATAGTAGTATACTATAGACAGATATAGTAGCATACTATATCTATCTATATCTATAGATAGACATATATATACCGTAATAGTAATACCTGTCTATAGACAGATAGATAGACAGATAGGCAGATAAACTGGGGTGTGGCCCGGCCCGAAGCCCGTGATTTGAGGCCCGCCCGGCCCGAAGCCCGTACCTTGTAGCCCAGCCCGAGGTACGGGCAGGGCTGCAAGGTAATTTCATAAAAGTACAGTATAATCTGCTAACACGATATTAAATACAATATTCATTTGTACACTCAAAATCAAATAATTTTCGTTAATTATATTTTAAAAATTATTTTCTTAGCTGTTCCCTAATTACAATTTTTATTACAGCTGAGTTGTAGCTATTGTATAATTGTCAATAAAACATTAATATTTTGTTGCTGTTAGGAAAAGAAGGGGGAAAAGGCAAGACTAAAGAAATATAAACTTGAATTTATTAAAGAAATATTCTTAGCGCCCGGCCCGTACAAGGCCCGTAGCCCGTACATTTGCGCCCGTAGCCCGTACCTCGAGGCCCGTAGCCCGTACCGAGGCGCCCGGCCCGGTACGGGCCCCACCTCAGCAGATAGATAGATAGATAGAGACGGACAGACAGACAGACAGACAGAAACCAAAACAGAGACACGGAGACAAAGAAACAAAGATACGGTGAAAGAGAAACAGAGACAGGACACAGACACACAGAGAGGCGGCATATGTCAGTAATTCATTTTAACGAGGTCTAGCTCGGTTTAGTCACAACAGTCTAAAAGCGTGCGTGTGACGAACACCTGAACTAAGCTATTTTATATCTTCTTACCTGTGAATAGTGAACAAACTGTTGTTCGCTAAGTAGACCGAATAAGACGCTAAGGTACGTTAACTTACTAGTTATAAATCATATCGCTTCTATAGCGCCACTTTTACTTTTTGGACATAGATCGATGAGGACTTGGAGATGAAGATGTGAACAGCCGATCCAAATGCCTACTAAGATTCTTTGGTTAAACTGCTGTTCGCGTCAAACCTTAAATTACTCGTCAAAGAATAAATTATTGATGTGGCGCTACTTTAAAATAAACTAAAATTCAGTCAATGATTTATCGAATGCGAAAACGTTGTTTAGAAACTTTAAAATCAGATCCATCGTAGTTCGTTAAATTGATTTTAGACGATTTTTCTGCTGCAAGAGACTTTAAAATGTTTAAAGCATTTTGCAGTGAAATCTTGTTTTAACTAGGCCTACACCCCGCTTTCATGTTTCCAGATTGTCTGAGCAGTGGCGGTTCAAGGATTTTTTGGGGAAGGGAATGAAACGAATTCATAGAAAGTTGGTGACGGTATGAAAATAGAAGGAAAAATCAACAAACTTTGCCGAAAAAGGCTGACAAAGGGGAATTTTATCCATGGGGCTGTCCATTAATTATGTCAACAATTTTTGGGCAATTTTTGACCTCCTCCCCTTGTCAATAACTGTCAACTTTCACTTAACCCCCCCATAATTACGTCAACAACTCTTGACCCCCCAAGATCAATGACAAGTCCCAATAACAAGGTTATTATTTTTGTGGTGATGATCATTTTTTCCTTTTGTTCTCATCGAGTGTCAAAATGTGGTGGTGATTACCTTTTTTGTAATGCTTTTTTCCATTGTAATAGGTAATATTCTATGAAATTTCCTATTTTTTGATTATTTTAAAAAAGTGAAATTGTTGACGTCAACTTCTCTTGACCCCCCTCTCCCTGTCAACAACTGTCAAACTATTCCAAACCCCCTTCCCCTAAATTGTTGACGTAATTAATGGACAGCCCCCATAATTTTACTACACTTTACCAAAAAATAGGCTGACAAGCAAAACAAGTCATCCGCTGTTTTCCCTGCAGCTTTGCTGGACTTTTACACAAAAATAGGTTTCACAAGCTAAACAGAAAAAAAGTCCGGTGGGGGATGCATCCCCGCTTATTCCCCACGTGGAACCGCCACTGTACCTGAGCTTTGTCTTATTTATCATAAATAACTAAAATAAGTAATAAGTATTATGAACTTTAATAACACCATGCCTAATACTCTAAAGCAGTGATATTTTAGTGTGCCAAATAATTTTAGTTTTTCTTTTTATTTTCTTTTTGAGCTGCTAGTTTAGGTTTGGCATATCTCTACCAATTATTTGTGTTGTTCCTTCTCCCAGGCATTTAAGCATCTTTGCGGGTATTTCATCATCTCCTACAGCCTTGTTGTTTCTCAGTCCTCTGTTTCCTTGTTTCATTGCAAGATTATTATATTCAGGACGTAAATGAAAACATAATTTTAATTTACGATAGCTTAATTTGTTTATGATACGTAAGGTATGTATCATGTAGTATTATGCATTGTTGAGAACCGGGCCTATTATAACTCAACACTATCTCTTTCAGAATGGCTAACCCCGGCTGGCTACACAGGGTCTAATCTCACAGTAGGTCACGTGGTTATTAGACCTAACTTTTTGGCATAGGTTTTACTCACTCTCTCTGGCTGACTATCTATTTCTCTTCTCTTTTCGTGTACCCGCGTATCTTTCTGATACAGTCCCTTTCCTTCATACACACACTGACCCTCAGCTCACCGGCCCTTAGCATTTTCACGGACCTCTAATTGTAGGGTTCCCACACTACCTAAAAGAAGGTGTGCTAATTCTCATCTATCTGCAAGCTCCTATCTCTTGAACTATTAGCGCCACCTACTGAATATCTTTGTCACTTACTCTCTATGCTTTTTAGCTATTTCTTATTTATTGATTATTATTATTGGATCTCAGATTTAGTTTGTATTATTATTTTTTATCATTATTCATTAACCTATTTGTATTTTTTCTACAGTATTATTACGTTTTGACCTTGCACTTTGTGTAATAAAGCGATCTTGTATTGCATTGTATTGCTTTGCATTCGATTGGCTTGTGGCTAGCATTTTTGTAGGCTTCCTCATTGCTAACCTTCTCAAAATAGCCGATTCTTAGTATTTTCCTCAAATTTCCTCTCAACGCGACCCAACTAAAAGTTAAAACAATCAGCTAAATTGACTAATCAAATATACTAAATAGTCCGCAAAATTTCATTAATCCATTAATTTTCCAGGACCATCGTTACAAAAATTTTATGACATTCTCATCTCTTCCAAAATGGAGAGTATTTATCTGACGTGGCAAAATAGAAGGAATAACTTCGTACGATTACTCCGTCTGTTATCAACGACGTGAAATATTCCATATTTCGATTTCTGAAAGCTGAAGAGACACCGTGAGAACAGAAAATCGAATCAAAATGCTTCGCAACATCTTAACTCGCTCAAGTATGTTGTTTGGGTACTTAGACCGACGATGAATGCCTGTAAGTATGTGAGATACTGCAAACGCGCGAAGCCAAGGTCATTCCAGACGACAACAAAATTAACAAATGCAGTCAGATGTTGCCTGCTTTACTTAACCGCCATTATCCTATACGTTTGCCTGAGATCGGTCTACACCGGACTGCACGTAGACCTGAGCAGCTATGCCAACGAAACGCTGTCTGTCAGGCAGGACACGCCGGTGGGTTGTGCTGGAGATTACCTCGGACTTTCAGAATACGCGGAGACGTTATGCAAAGCGGAGTTCAACGGCAGCTGCGAAAAACTGACGTGTAGAAATCTACTTCGGAACCTCAATAACACGGCTCTGTACACGGAAATTAGAGACGCGATGAAAAAACACCGACGCACGTCGATTCCGGATTCCTACTTTGTCTCAGCCGCCTCGGACTGCGGACGATTCCTAAAGGATCACGGTTACCACATCACCGCCCAACCGGACGAGGATCCGGACTTCGCGATAGCGTTCAACATCCTGGCACACACGAACGCCGCCCAAGTGGAGCGGCTCCTCAGGGCGCTGTATCGACCGCAGAACGCCTACTGCATCCACGTCGACCGAAAGGCCCCGCAGACCTTCCACGAAGCCCTGCGGGCCGTGTCCGGGTGCTTCGAGAACGTCTTCATCGCCTCGCGTCTCGAATCGATCGTCTACTGGGGCTACAGTCGGCTCCAGGCGGACATCAACTGCATGCGGGACCACGTGAACGGCACGCGTCCGTGGCGGTATCTCATCAACACCGCGGCGACGGCCTACCCGGTGCGGACGGCGGCCGAAATGACGCGGATACTGAAGATCTACAACGGGGCGAACGACATCGAGGGTATCTACGGACGGAGGGTGTTGAAGTCGCGGTTCCAGGTGGAGTGGATCGAGAACACGGAACTGAACCACGTCGCTCGCAGCGGACGCCGGAACGTTCTGCCGCCGCATGACATAGACGTGGTTCGCGGATCGGCGTACGGAATATTCAGTCGGGCGTTCGTTCAGTTTCTGTTGACCGACCAGAGAGCCGTTGACCTATTGAACTGGTCGAGAAAGATCCTGACCCCCGATGAACTCTACTGGGCAACTCTTCATCACACCTACGCTAATCCACACCTGCGCACACCGGGCGGATACAAAGGTAAGAACGATGTAAGCCTATTGCCAGGTGAGTCCAATTAAATTAGTAATTAAGTATCAAACAGGGGTTCCAAAAAGGGTTTTAACAAATAAAAAGAAATAAGAAGAAATTTTTAAAAATCATGTCTTATAATTAGCAAGAACTTTTTTGGCTCGTCGGACTTCTGAAAAGCTAAGGGCGCAGTAGCCTATCCCCACTCCGCCCCAGGGGCGCCGCCAGCCTTCTCTACGCCATTTCTTAATCTCAATGCAGCTGTAGCGCAAGGATTGATTCAAAATCCGTTTATTCCAATCTTTCTGGTTGTTATGTGAATTTGCGGTCTCAGGCTGCGCAGCTCTTAGTGTTAACTCCCTCACTCTCAGTCAGAGATATGTTTAACATCCCCTAAAACCATCAACACGCCCTTCCCAATCTAGACCAGCACCCCAACACTCCCCACAAATTGAGCCGGGGATGACCTTTTTTGCTTGTCAGACTTTTTCGGCAGGTGATCCCCCAGAAAATACCGACACTCTCAAATTGAGAATTCTAGAAATAACCCCCCCCCTGCTCTCACTGATCCACGCTCAGTCTTTGAAGAGTTCGAAATGTTCTCTGTGAGATAGATTCTCACATAACGAAGCGACTTAAATAATAAACATGAACGTAAATTTTGTCAACAGAATGGTTATTAAAGACAGTTCGAAGCGTATAGTAATGAGATTATAATTTGAAAACTATCGATTTGCATCTCTGAAAACGAGATCTTGAATGATCGTACGAGCAAAATGCTAATTTGCTGTATCCACACGCAGCACTGCATGGTGCGTTTTAATGTGATGTCTTTTTCCAATGTAGTCACGAACTAGGGCCGTACTGGGCCACTATTCTGAGTCTGGATTAGCTGTGAGGTTCGTGCAAAACCACGTTGAGAAGAATTTATCGATGGGTGGGTGGCAGTGGCGGCTCCAGGATTTGGCAAGTGGGGGGGGCGTTGGGTGGCAATTTCTAATCATGGGGCCAACCATTTGTTGTTAGGTATGTAGTATTAAGTATAGGGTCCCAACAGGGGAGCCACTGGGGGGCCAGGCACTCAATAGTGGGCACGGACCCCCGGGCTCCCCTGTGGAGCCCCCACTAGTGAGTGGTAGAGTGATATCTAGTTACAGCACATAGCTAGAAAAATTTTCTTAGATATCAAGATTTGAATTTAATGTCACAACAAATCATCGCAGAAACACACAACACCCAAATAAACCCCCAGCCTGGATCCGAACGCCATATAAGTGGTGGCAGAGTTGTCCGTGGGTCCATTTTCTAGAACCCAATCCAACCCAACCCACAAAATCTCCAACTCAACCCAACTCAACCCATGCCGATAATAGCGTTGACCCAACCCAACCCAACCCACCGTAATACAGTACAACCATTACTTATTTTCTGACCCAACCCAATCCAACCCAATCCATGGGTTAACCCAACCCATGTACATCTCTGAGTGATGGCCAGGGCCATTTTAGGTTCTTCCGACTAAGAACCAACCGTGCGTTAGAGCTAAGCACTGTGACTGTTAGAAGTACAAGCGTTATTAAATCTGTATCTGCAATTCCTGCCACATGTTCAGGTTAAGTACTAGAGCTGTACCGATTGCACATTTTGCCGATTGTTCCGATTACCGATTGTTCCGATTGTCAGACAACCGATTGTCTTGCCGATACCGATTGTCTGTCTAAATCTCCAAATCGGGTATTTTTAATGATCATGCACTCAAATAATATACCATAAAGGTGCAGCGTAAAAGTATGTTTCAGACTTCGACATGCAGGTGCAATTCGAGACCTGCCAAGAGACTCAATGCAGAATGTGTGTTTAATCATTAATGAATATGATTTTGTCATTAATACTGTCTTATTATGTCAAATTTTAGATGTCTATATTCACATTGTAATCTACAATTTTATATCTGAATTGTGATTATGAAAGTATTCATTCATTAAAATTTAAAACACAAGTGGTAGTCAGATAGAAGTAGGCAACTTATTTTGTACAAACTCCGATGGCCCTTCTTTTTCTATCGATTCTTTTTGAAAGTTTGTGTATGCAGCTACCCTTCTCAAACCAAATTTGATGTATTAAAGCCTTTGGTTTCATGACCACTTCGAGAGAAAGTTGATTTGCAAAGTGCAAATGGCTTTACAGCTGTTCAGCGGACTTATAGTGAAATAAATCCAAATGCAGCTCGTCTGTTGTTTCGACATTTGTATTTTTACGCAGATATTTTATTTATTATTTGAGTCAAATATATGTAACGTATATCCTATTTAAGCTGTTATATAACTGTATGCATTAATGTATAAACTAAAATTCGTATTAGACCGGTCGACAACATGCGAGTTTTGAAATCAAACTGGCAGCCCCATCCACTGTCACGTAAGCCCATCTTGATTGACGTACGTCTCCGCCAGAAAGACGCTAATGTTGAAACTTTAAACGTCGACACGGGCAGTTAGCTTTTGAGACTAGTAGGTTGTAACAAGCGAAGCTACACTAACATTCAAATCATCTAATGCATCTGAGTAATTTCGACGAAATCAGATAAGATCATCGGACCTAATCGTCTCCGACCGAGGGTGAAGAGATGCCGACGAAGTCAGATCGGACGCTAATCGTCTCTGAGTCTCCGACCGATGGTTAACAGATGGCATATCTGACAATCTGGTCTGACATTAACTGCCCCCGACCGACTATCGAATGAAGGATTCAAGATAAGCCGGCCCTCCCTCGTCCCTCCCTCCATCGACAGTTCTACGAGCTCACAGCCGCCACCGACCCCCAGATGGCGCTAGCACCCACCCCCTCCCCCCAAAGAAAGCGACCAAGGAGTCTAGACTCCCAGAGGGCGACACTCACCAGTCACCACTCACTCGGGCCTACGGCACCTAGAAAAAAATAATCGGTTCCCCATAACCGATTGTTCCGATTACCCTAATAATCGGCCCGAATACGAATATTAACGATTAATCGGTATCGGTGCCGGATTGGCTCCCGATTACCGATTGTTCCGATTGTCCTCATAATCGGCCCGATTGTGAATGTTCCCGATTAATCGGTACAGCTCTATTAAGTACTATATCCGTGTTTTAAATACTCTACTTTATGGCTTTCGCAGGTCCCTGAAATCCACGTAGACCCTAGACAGTGGGGGCGGAAGATGGCAGAGTGGGTTACGTGCTGGAGCGTCAGGCTGACGGAGCGGGTTCAAGCCCCGTTAGTGCCCCTATAGTGGCTTTCACACAGGCAGTAATGCCTTCTAAGTCACTTTAAATCATGCTAAGTCTAAAAGTGTCTATTGTGCCCAATGGATAAGGCGAACCTGGTGATGATGCCTTATTCTACCCTGACTACGTCCATAAAAGTGAATTTCTATTAGGCTCCTAGTATCGAGCACCCCTTCACACACACACACACACACACACACACTTTTTGAGAGGCTACAATACAGAAATGGAAATTATAGGGTCGGTCCTCCTCCACTTTTTTATCCAAGTTTTACGCCACTGCCTATGATATGAATGCCCATCTCTTCTTGCGCTCACCTGGTCGTAGACTACAGTACCTCTAAGTAAGTAAGTAAGTAAGTAAGTAAGTAAGTAAGTAAGTAAGTAAGTAAGAAAGTAAGTAAGTAAGTACGTAAGTAAGTACTTATGGCTGTCTGATACGTCGTGACATTAGTTCGGTACGTTACTTTTGGGTGTTTCAGGAATGGTTTGTAAGTTCCGCAATATTCTTTTGAAAGCTAATAATACTTGAAGGCGCTGAAATATTTTTAAAATAGGCATACTTAATAAATTTTCGTAATGAATAACAGGTGGATATTTGCTATCCCTAACGTTTTATTAAAATTTTATTACATTTTATTTTCCTCGAGTTAACGAATATTTTAAAACAATTAAATAACTGAAATAACAAAGATGATGCTGTATATAAGCCTAAAAATGTAAATAATGCTTCGAATTTAAATCTAATGTATTATTCCATAGTCCTCTTATTGTAACAACTTAAAGCGCATACCTGTCTCTTTTTCAAATGCAACAATTGCAGCAGAGTTGCTTCTTAGTGACCTCATTACATAATTGTTCCGCTGCTTTACATTAATTTATAAATTAGACAGGCCTCCTGATGTTTGCAATGTGTTTGTAGTTGGCTAGGTTTCAAACCTCGCTTGCAAATTTCGAATTCTCCACATTGAGCGCTAATAATTAATTGGCAATTAATTAATTCTACCGGTAAAAATTTCTACACTAACTTTGGCACAGCGTGCAGCGCCTCAAACCAACAGCTTACGACAGGCCTCCACAGCCTACGTGTGAAAGACGTGGCACGCATATAGACGACCAACAAAATTAATTACGGTGGCGTGAAAGGCGCTTTGCCAATCATTGCATCGATAGTGTGAGGGGGCTGTATCGTGGCAGTGAGCCGAGGAACCAGTCTAACAGAACGCCATCTTGTGCGCAATGGTCAAGTACTTAGGTTTAATGACATTATTCTGTTCTACTGTCTTAATTACGTTAAGAGCTGTTGCACTGTAATAAACATTACGAAACAAGGGCTCATTAACCTTTCAAACGATAAATAAGACTTCTAATATCAAAAATATTCCCCTTTTAACGGATTATGCCTACTGTGCTTGGTTTAATCATCGTGTGTGCAGCTGGACGCAGAATGTGCAGTTGAAAAAAGTGCAGTGGAAATTCATGTCATGTGTTGAGAGCTGTGACTAGATTTATTAATTGACCAACCGGAAACAAAAAATCTGCCCGATGACTTTTTTGCTCGTCGGGATTTTTGATTGAGGGCGCCACAAGCACGTCTTGGCCTGATACCGCTATATTTATGCAGGAGAGAGAGAGACAGAGAGACAGAGAGAGAGAGAGAGAGAGAGAGAGAGAGAGAGAGAGAGAGAGAGAGAGAGAGAGAGAGAGATAGAGATAGAGATAGAGATAGAAATAGAGAGAGAGAACGTTACAATATTGCCTGATACGCTCATGATACGCTCAGTCCGCAGCTGACATGTTGGGGCACGCCGAGTGAACCCGAGCTTAAATTTTGACACAATAGGCCTACTACCAAAAGGATGCCGACCTCTGGCCTATAACATTGAATTTTGATATAACATTAGATAGGCCCTATTGGCCTAATACCGAGTTCTTTTGTTGTAGGATACCCCGAGAGCAAACCGTGGCTGGCCGTCTATGCTGAATGGGATAGCGGAAAGTGTCACGGACAATGGGTTCACAGCATATGCGTCTTCGGTCTCGAGGATCTGGCGAATGTCATCTCGAGAAAGGAATTCTTCGTCAATAAATTCTATTCCGATTTCGAACCGCTAGCCATGGACTGTCTCGAAGCCTGGTATCGACAAAGAACAGCCTGTCCCGTGCAGTTTGACGAAAACTTTTATCGGAATTTGCCTTTTATTAGAAAATAAATAAATATTTATGGAATTACTTGGTCTTTTGCGGATGAACTTGGAGTACCATCGATTGATACCCTTGGGTATTAGAACTGGCGCTATAGAAGTGCATAATTATAATTTCTTATAATCGACATCTTCTTGTGTATTGAATCCGGATGAATGACCATATGAAAAATATATTTAGACATTTATTTAATGCGGTTTTATTCGCCATAAAATCTTGTACTTATCACGACGACGACGGCGATCACTAACTTATGCAAATGATAGACAACAATGGGTTTCTGGTTTCTTCAAACCAAAGCATCCATTTCAAAATCTAGTTTCTATTCAAATAAGATTGACCTCTAGTCGAGTCATGCGTCTCGAGTGTCTTCAGGTTCTTCAAATTGAATAGGACAGCGTAGGACTAAGAGATACAGTACACACAATTATATAAAGTGTGGGCCATTGAAACCGCTACCATCCGGTTTCATTGTAAATATTTTCGCAACCCTGTGTCAAGAAGCGCGATATTTGAGGTACTTCTGTGTAGTATTGTATTTTGAGTGCAGTCGTTTACGTTTTCCTTTCCATCGATGTCAAATCTGCTGAAGTAGTTAGCCGATGGCCATGTCTGGACACTGCGTTTGGCTGTGCAGAGTGGACAACGACCAACAAACGTACACGCATGACCGACAGATTGTTTGAAAACTTGGATTTCCTTAATTAAATGCAACCAGCAATAATGTTCTTATGCAGTTAATGGTGTATATGTATACGACGTGTTGACTGTTGAGGTTACTGCATGTTGCTTAAAACATTAATAAAAATATGATTTAGCGTGATAATGTGGAGTTGCTGACGATTCCGCCAATCACGGTACTTCTTACTTTTTGAAAAGTAGGCTATTTTGGTACTTTCACTTGAGTGATATTTGTATAGGTACTTTTACTTAAGTAAAAATGTCATAATAATACTTGTACTTTTACTCTCAGTCCTTCATACAGCACTGCATATACTGTAGGCGTTACTCTTCCTTCGTCTTGCTCTTTTCAAACTACTTTTCGGTTACTGTCAAATGCTCCAAGCCTTCCTTCCTCATTATGTGTCCGAAGAAGGAAAGCTGTTCATTGTCTCCTTTAAAATTCGGCCACTCGGTTGAATTCTAGACTCGAGGAATTTCCAAATTGACAATGACATCGGAGGCGCTAGAGTCATCGTGAAGGAGAGTGGATACTTTAACCCCCAAATCGTCTGTGACATTTTAAAACTTGCTAGAAACTGCGACAATATAAGTCTCAAAAGTGATACAAGCCTGGTTATCAAGTTTTAAAATGACAGCAATTGTTGCTATAAAGACACTGATAATTTATTATGTGATGGACGCAAACTTCTACTGTATTAGGCCGCTGGTTCTAGCTCCCACGTTATAAGATGTTAGGCTAGGGAGAAAGGAAAGGTGTAGGGATTGAGTCAGAGATGTCCATGAGTCCATCTTTTAGAACCCAATCCAGCCCAACCCATCAAATCTCCAACCCAACCCAACACATGCCTGTAATATGATTACTTGACCCAACTCAACCCAACCCAACCCATTGTAATACTTTAAAATTTCTTAAACCATCACTTATTTCATCATGAAACAAGCTGAGAAAGACTTTAATTCAACTAGAATTCAGGAAAGCCTCAACTCTAGTGCTAAATTATGGAAGCAAATAAATAACTTACTAAATAAAAATAAGAAATCCAACTCTGTTATAGTACTTGAGCCACCTATGCTAGAAAGTGACAACCTTAATGTTATATCTACTGCAAACAGGTTTAACAATTTCTTTGTCAATGTGGGAAGTGTGGTTGCAGACAGTATTCAACCACTGAGTAACACAAACCAGGAGATGAACACACTCATAGATAATCCTAACAAATGTTCCTTTCAAATGTATCCCACAACTCCAGAAGAAATAAGGGATATTATAGTCAACCTTAAACATAAAAATTCTCAAGGACATGATGAAATAAACCAAAATATTGTGATTGCATGTGCTGAGCACATAGCAGAGCCTCTATCGGATATTATAAATTCATCTTTTTTGACAGGAATAATACCCCACGAAACTAAAATAGCTAAAATTACCCCGATTTATAAATCAGGCTTGAAAACATCTGAGGCAAACTACAGACCAATCTCTAATCTAACTGTTTTTTCCAAAATACTAGAAAAGGCTATGCACTCGAGAATAATAAATTATTTAAGTAAATTCAATATGTTATCTAACTGTCAATTTGGTTTTAGACCTGGCTTTTCTACTGCAATGCCTATTATAAATTTAATTGATTCTGTAACAGCAGACATGGAAGAACATAAGCATGTCATTGGTATTTTTTTAGATGTTAAAAAGGCTTTTGATTCCTTGGATCATGATATTCTCCTGAATAAGCTTTCTTACTATGGATTCAGAGGTAAATCAATAGACTGGCTCACAAACTTCCTAAAAAACAGAAGCCAATATACTATAATAAACAATGAAATTTCTGACTTAAGAGAAATAAAATACGGTGTACCCCAAGGCTCAATTCTAGGTCCCCTTTTATTTTTAATATATATCAATGATCTTCCTAATGCCACTAATTTATTTAAATACTTCCTTTTTGCTGATGACACAAGTCTAACCATATCCCATACAAATATAAGAGAACTAATAAGATTAGCAAATGAGGGATTAATTAAAATTGCAAATTGGTTCAATGTTAATAAACTTGCCTCAACCTTGAAAAAAACCACTACGTGCATTTCCATACTAACAAAACTCCTCTGGGGGATAACCTTGAATCGATACAAATAAATGAAACTGTAATAGTCCATAAGCCTATCATTAAATTCCTAGGTATTTACCTTGACCAACACCTAGATTGGAAATACTTTTACAAAGAGCTAGCAAATAAACTGGCGAAAAACCTAAATATTATCAGACACCTTAAGTATTATCTTGATCACAAAGCACTCCAGCAACTGTATTTTGCATTAATTCACTCTTACCTATCTTACTGTACAATTGTATGGGGAAATAATTACAAAACTAACCTCAGAAATATTCAAACAATCCAAAATAAATCCATTAGACTTGTGTTCAGAGAATGTAATTATCTAGACACTGACAGTTTATATAATAAATATAAGATTCTGAACATTAGCAGCTTATTTAAAATGCAAACCCTATTATTTGTCTATAAACACATCAATAATTTATTACCCCTATACTATTCATCCAACAAACTGTTTCATAAAAATCCTGAATGTAAATGCAACCTCAGGAATTCAAACAATCTATTCATTCCCTTTGCTGCAACTAATAAAAGGAAATTTACCACTAAATTTATAGGACCTAGACTTTGGAACGACTTACCCCCTGACCTAAAACTCATAAGTCATTGGCACCATTTTAAGAAGGCACTTAAAAGTTATCTCATAACTATCCAACACCAATTAGGTCAGCTCTGAAGATCTTTTTTCTAGTGTACGCTGTTTGGTGGTATGTACATTATCTGCTTGCTCTTCTACTGATGATATATAACAGTATAGCATATAACTGTTTCGTGGTATAGTAGCTTTCTTAACCTCGTTCTTGATATTGGATATTATCCAGTACTAGGAAGCCAATATGATTTCAACCAATACTCTGAATGTACTTGGTTGATCACATCGCGGGCTTTGCCCTTCGATCAACCGATTTTTTCTCTCTTAACACTAGATTTGCATCTAATTAAGGTTGCAGTGGTAATTCTGTATCAATTTATTATTTCTTAATCTGAATTTCAGTTGTCTTATATACTTATAACTTATTTAATATGACTACCTAATCAAATTATATAGACTTCTGTTATACTACAGTACTAGTAATTGCTACTGGATACTAAAGTGTTCATGTATGATGTGGAGAAGAAAATAAACTGATTCTGATTCTGATTCTGATTTTCTGACCCAGCCCAATCCAACCTACCATGGTAAAAGTCTGATCCAGCTCAATTCAACCCAACCTAACCCATAGGTTAACCCAACCCATGGACATCTCTGGACAGAGTCCCCAATTTTTTCATCCATGTTTACGCCTATGATTATGCTCCATTTCTCCAACAGCTCAGAATGACAGGACGTTATAGGTCTACTGTTCAAAGAAAATTACAATCAAAATTCACACTAGGCTGAAAACAGAAGAATTCTTATATACAGTAAATCAATATATGATCATAGATGGAATCGTCAATACTATCAAAAGCCTTACAATTCTAACCTTTACGTTAACTAGATTTAATGCGCATAAAAATAATACCACTGACACTAGATAATTTCAACATAGGATGCGCCGATGCACTACAAAAGTCATTTCTCCGTAGCTATAAGGAGCTGTCCATTAATAATGTCAGTAATTTTGGGGCAATTTTCGACCTCCTCTCCCTCTTGTCAACGACTGTCAACTTTCAGTGCCCCCTGTAATTATGTAAAAAACTGTTGACCCTCCCTAAGATCACTGACGGGTCCCCCTAAACATTTAGAAGGTTTTAATTTTTTGCGGTGATGAACTTTCACCCTTTTTTGTTTAAGTGTCAAAATTATTACCTTTTTCTCGTCAGGCTTTTCTTCGTTGTAATAAATAGTATTCCATGAAATTTCCTATTTTTTGATTATTTGTTAAAAAATGAAATTTTTTACGTCATCTTCTCTTGACACCCTCCTCTGTCAACAACTGTCAAACTTTTTTCAAACCCTCCCCTATTTTGTTGACATAATTAATGGACAGCCTCTAACGACCCGATCCGCCTCCTCATGGATAAACCTGCCTTTACCCGGCCGACAATCAACCCTGCCTATGGCTGTTTCAAAATATATTAAACGCAAAAGAATAAGCAGCTACTACTGTACCGGTACTACTTCCAAGGCACTATATAAATTTACGATATTTTACTTATTTATGACAGAAACTAGTGTCCAGATTCTTAGCCGTCATCTAGTGAACATATAAAACTACTGTCGGAAGATCGATGCGTTCGAGAATAGCATTCACCAAAATTAAAATATTAAACTAAATAGTCTCCAACGTTCCACACAGACTGCCATTTGCTGTGAACTGATGGCCGGCTCTCATGACGTCATATAACGTAGGCGAGCTTGGCTAACGTGGCCTATTATTAAGGAGGTCCTGGTTCAAGTCACAGATGTAGGACAATAAAAGACTGTTCTGTTTTGTTCTTTAGCCATCCTCGATGCGAGGTTGGGCTACACTATGTATCACATCTCTCCATGTCTGTCGTTCTTCTGTTTTCCGCTGTAAAAGACTAAAGTAGACTAAACATACAAACCTATTTAATATAGGATTAAAACGATATTATGTCAAAGCGCTCTTGTCATAGGCCTCAGCCTTGTTTACTAGAGAAATTATTGTCTGGACGTAAATAAATAAACCGAGACTCTTATTGGACTTCGTAGACGTCCAGCCGCTCCCCGCCGCTGTCTCCTCGTAGCAAGATGAGCTGGAGCTTTGCGTTGTCGTAGAACAGCCTCATCGGCGGTGGCTGCAGCGTCTTCGAATCATCGGCGTCCTGAACGGTGAGATTCCAGCGCAGGTCGGCGTTGAACACCACTACGCGTCCACCCGACTGGTCCACGACGAAGATCCGGTCATCCAGGTCAACGAACAGCTGCACCGGCGCTTCGTCCAGTCCATCGTCATCCTCCTCCTCGTCGTCCTCTTCTTCTTCCTCCTCCTCCTCCTCCGAAGTCCTTAGGATCCTCCCTTCCGCGTCAAGCTCACTGAGGATCCAGGGGGATTCTTGGTCGTCAGCGGTCTTTCTGTGACTGACGATGAAGGTCCCGCTGCCCGTCCCCACGGCGTGCGACGGGTCGGCGACGCGGCTCAGCGGAACGCTGTCCGTCAGAAGCGCATCGGGTGCGTAGACGTCGACGCGAGACTCCGTCGTTCCGTTTCGCCTCAGAATGAGAACGCGTCCGTCGCCGGTCACCGACAGCGAATGCGCGTCGCCGACGTCCTCCAGCCACAGAGAGACGCTGTCGTCGACGGCGGCGATCTTCCAGATGCACTTCAGTCCGATGTCGAGAACGAACAGGGCGTTCGACTCGTTACATCCGGCCATGCTGTAGGGATTTCTCGTCTGAGGAATGTCGAAGCTTCGCATTCGGAAAGGAGTTCGATCCTCCAGGACCAGAATGGAGTTGGGACTGTAGCAGAGAACGTAGATGCTGTCACGTAGTTTTGTCACTCCGTAGGCCCAACGGTCACGTATTTCGATGCTTGTCAACAAGCCGGGTAGGCCTTCTGGACGGTTTTCTGACAAAAAGTAAAACAAAAAAGGTAGTCCTGCACTCGACAGTGCGCGTAGGGTCAGGCGCTGATCTCCGTATTTCGGGCAAGCAGCGACGCAGGTGGCTTACGCCATTAATCTACAATAGTTTACCATTGTTTTCTCTAGACCCACGTTTTACCTTCGCAGCTCAATCTATCGACGACTGAGCAATGAACGGCTTGGTTGGTCGCCGGCACCCAGTGGCGACGCCAGATGTTTTAGAGTGGAAGGGGGGTTATGGCGAGCATGCTGAAGGTGGTTAGGGTTATGGTTAGGGTTAGGGATAACCTTACCCTTACCAACATAACCCTTTACGTTTTACAACAATTAGAATTACATTACAATTATCCTCACGGATTTTTGTCAAATAACTTTAAACAATTTTTTATCTACATAGCCAATTACATTGGGACCAAGTCCGTCTGACAACTTACAATTACAAACGCGTCAATTACAATTACAATTACAATTACTTTTCATTCCTCTTTCTGCTTCTTTAAAAAACATACAGTATTGGACAAAAGTGTCTTAAATAATTAACATAAATTATTGTTTAACAAATTCAACACTATGCAAATTTTATGCAAGCCTATTTAAAAACTTGTGAACACAAAGTTTAATTAAATCTGTATCAAATGAGTCAACAATTTTGCATTTAGCCTTTTTCTTCTGCATGAATCACTAATTCACCACACAACCAGACTTCACTTTAACATTTTTGTTTGCATTTTCAACAGTAATTATTAAAGTCATCAGACTTTTCTAAATTATTCCATATTACTCCTGCATGATCTACGCTCATCTTTACTGGCATTAAACTTTCATTCACAAAAGATTGTGCAAGCCCAAGCAGAAGGAACATCTTCAGTGAAGTAGACAAATGATAAGCTGGTTTCCTTCAACAATTTGAAAGCCTTGTAAAAAAGTAAATCCCTGCCTGTCCAGGCAACATGTAAATGTTTGCATGGCCCTCAAAGTGACTGTCCTTGAGCAGTGAGTCCAATTTACCAATAAAAACGCGTTGTTTATTTTAGACATCACTAACCATCCAATGTATTCACTGTCATTGCTTTGACATTTTTCATTAACCCAAGTTTGACAAAGGTGGAAGATAAATGTTCTTCGGATCAACGAGAGGATCATGTTTAACGTTCATGCTAATACGAATTAGAACTTATAAAACTCACATTCCCACTCTCGCAAAGAAAGCAGCAGTAATTGGGATAAAGTCAATTACAATAGCTCAGATCTCCACTTACAATTACAATTACACACATGTCCAATGGGTACAAGGGTACAATTACATGTAGCAAAACAGCCTTGAAACTTTCAACAAAAAGTCGATCAATGGATTGTGCTTACAATTCCATCAATGTCATTGTAAAATGTATTTTTTTGAAGAATCGAGTCAAGTCTGAATTACAATTATAATTGTAATTGATCCAAGCAATTCTGCTTGATTTTTGACCCTTACCTAACCAGATTTGACTTTTACAAATCAAATGAGGAGAATTTGGCTCAAATTACTATCCAACTAAACATCTGTAGTGTCCTCGTCCTCCAGTGTCCAAAACTCTCTGGTGCATTAAATAAACTTTCAAACAATATTTTTATCTATCCGATAGCAATTTATTCTGCAAATCAGTAACATGGATGGACGCTTACCTGCAAGCCAAACTCGCAGACTGGTAGCACAAGATGAACAACATATATGAGGTGCCCATACTTTGTCCTGGTCGCCAATTTTGTCCGTCTGAAGGATTGACTGTTTGTTATAACGTAGATATCCACAGAGAACGCCACTGATAGTTACATCGACGCGACATTTCAGAAACCTTACCCTTAACCATCCCCTTTAACCCTCATCAAAAGAAAGACTGCAGCTGCTATGCTGCAATTTATTGCGTAACACATAGCAACAATACATGCTAGGCATGGTCTTGGCCAGGTTTGGGCGCGTCTTGATGGCAATTATACTAATTTTCAAAATTCATGTAGTTAAGTGAGCCAGCAGTGCATATTACATCTGTTATGGCGGTCACATAAGATTCTTGCCTAACCTGAATACCCATAACTCAGATAACTCTACAGTTTTAAAATTGGACATTTTAAAATTTAAAATCAGCTAAAAAACTATATAAAAATTTTTATTCCTGTAATCAGTTTCTACATGGAACACCAGAAATTGCACAGGAAACAAAAACCTTGTTGACCAGTGTAATTAAAAACACAGTTATTAAATTCGTGTAACTTAAGCGAAATAGTTGAGGACATTTTTGGCATGGCAGGCTTTGTCAGGTCTTGTGGCGCATTTTGAGACGTCTGGCTGGATTTTTCTGATTTAAAAAAATTAGTACAGACAGGCCCGTGGGAACGAATTTTCAGCTGCAGATTTTCTTCAGATAAAATTGTCTCTGGGTAAACCCTTGACAAGCAAAAAAGAGGTTGTCGACACCCATTTTTACTCTAAAAATACCTTGACAACTTGACAAGCAAAAAAGGTCGTCTGCATACCTTTTTCAGGGCTGCACCCTGTCTGCACCCCTGGAAGGGGGTGAAGACAGGGGCAGACCATCTTCTGCACCCTCTGCACCCCCACTTCGTACGGGCCTGAGTACAGATAGTCTGAGTATTTAGGCCAACTTCGGAAAACCCTGACAAACATCAAAAGGTCACCAGGATGTGTTTACCATTTCTAAGCAACTAAGTAGGTAAAATCTCGTAAGATTTCTTGTAAGCGCTGTCGATGGTAGGTACCATAGTAGCTTAATTTGCATTTGAAATAGCTATAGCCGAAGTTTAGTGGTCAGGATTAGAAGTGTTTGGAATTCTTTCGAAATGCTGCTCTACAGTGCTGATCAGTTTTCTCTCCGCTCTTTCTTTGCGTTTAAAAAAACGACCATAAAATCATGCGTTATGTAGGCCTAAATTAATTAATTAAATACTTAGAGAGAGAGAGAGATACAGGTTACAATAAGGCAACAACAGAAAATGGAGCCATTCTCTGTTGGGAACAATCGCCAATTTCGGAGACCTTATCGCCTTTGAGATTAGTTCGGAAGTTGTCCAATGTCCCATCCGAAGTGCAAGCCCACTGTAAGATCTCGTGCAATGGAAATATACCGCACGATAACCGCACAATAGCTTCCACCACAGGACGGAAAACCAGCGGTAATCACGGCGCACTGCTAATCTGTCGTAGAACAAACCAGTGGCGTCTCACTGCTTACCCGTTGCACGTGACGGAAGTAAACTGTGTAGGCGTTGAATCTCCTAGATGACAACCGTTCAAATAACACGTCGAATATCGTCTTTTACAAAGGTTAAGGTCATGATGTCGCGTGTTTTGACTGGACAATGGTCGTTAATGACGCCATTCAATTGGCTTATCTTTTAGAATAATTAAAAACCATTCGCTCCTTTCATTCGGTGACTGCGTCAAATAGGATCGGTTACTTTTTCAAGGAGGATATTTTTTTATCTTATTATTACGTAACGAATCTTGCCAGATGAGATAATTGCGGACCATTTATTTGAATGACTTTAACGATCGATTGCGTCCTGCAATTCGAATAACTTTGAGTTAGTGCTAGGCCCTTGCTGGCCTGCTGAGATCCGGAAGAACGGGGCTACGACACTCTCTACGAGTTGCAGATCATTTCTACCTTTAAAGCGTTCACTAAGTAAGCAAGTAAGTAAAATCTCGTGAATTGCTATGGTTCTTCCGAAAGCAGGTACCGTAATTCAGGGGGGCCCGAAAAACCGGACTAGTCACATTTAGGTTTGCATTGAATAGTCCGGTTTTTGCGCCGCCCTGTAATAGCTGCTTATTGGTAGGCACTTAATCTACCGTTGAAATAGCTTTATAGCCGAAATTTGGTGGTCAGCCGGGCAAAGGGTCAATTCCAGAGATCAGTCAGAGTGGGAGTGGGGAATCAGTAAGGTGAAGAGATAAATAGCAGCGGTCTAAAGTCCCTTCCTATCCATTCAATATCATATGAACCTCGGCTCCTACAGTATGTACCGTAAGTGGATTCACCGATGTTCGTTCATTCAGATTCACTGGTTTAATCAATGATCCATTGATCATTGTGCCCAGTGTCCGGTGCTTTCTTTCAGTGGAAACGCACCCCTGTTTTGCCAGATTCTGCAGAACTTTTACTCTGGACAGTTTAACGATAGACTAACTCTTTGAGTCATTTTAATTTCTTGTAAAATACATCTATTAATTTAAATATCCTTTTAATTATAGTGTTCAGCGAGCAAATCCAATTATAATTTCCTACGACAAAACAATTGTCAAATGAGTTCCCAAATCTGCTTTTTCCAAGAAAAATCACTGCAATGATCCATGCCTCATGGATACACTAACCTTTGCCCGGCCGACAACCCACCTTACCTATAGCTATTTCAAGAAAATGCATAAGAGCTACTACTGTACTACTTTCCAAGCGCTATATAAATTAACGAGACTTTAATTTTAGAATCCGATTCAACGGAGCTATACTGCGATTTTGATCAATGACAGATTTTGATAGAGGGATGCGTAACTTTGCATTATAACCCACGAAAAGGAGCAGGGGCGTAGTCAGGAATTTGATTTTGGGTACGCTCCTGAAAATGAGGGCAATGTTTGCAAACGATGAATAGCAATTATGAAATTGTGACTAATATACATTGACGAGTAAACAAGCACAGGAACAGAATAGGGTTTTTAACAGAGGACTGTCTGGCAGTGTTTATTCTAGCCACCTTGACATTGGGGAGATTTTAAAATGTTTGGAGGGACAAGGTCTGAGTCTCCAAAAACCTTGACAAAAAAGGTCAGCCTTGCAACCTCCCTAATGTTTTTTACCCTTCTCAAAATGCCCTGGCAAGCAAAAAATGCCCTCTCTCCAAAAAGCCTCATCGTCGTCACACTTTGGGAGGGGATTTCCATCCCCATTCAACATTAAAGAATTTTGTGGGAATTTTAAAACTTCCCCCAGAGAAGGCCTAGAATAAACACTGACTGTCTGGGAAATTGGGAATGTCGATATGTAGCTCTGGCGTAGCCACGTGGTTACACGGGGGGGCCCTGGACCCATATTTGGATCGGGACTGGTGGTGAGAAGAGATAGCATTTAAATAGATAAATTAAATAATAATATTATTGCTATCATTAGTGGTGGTGGTCATAATAGTAGTCGTAGTAGTGACGGGAAAACGCACCAGATAGCAGACTTTAAAGCGTTTGAGACGACGACCTTCTTTTAAAACCCCCTTGGCTGGCCGACCAACATTTTTTATTGAGTATTATTATCGGCGCAGAAAATAAAAAAATTGGCTTAACGATGGCTTAATTAAGCGAAAGAAATTATAAGCGATGAGACGACCTTTTTGTCATAATGTTTCAGAATTTCCGATGGTAAATAATAACTGACGAGATGACCAGCTTGTCAGGATTTTTTGGGTTGGGACAAAATGGTTCAATTTTTTTCAAACCCTCTTTTGGCAAATCTTGGCTACGCCACTGGCTCATTTTTTATGAAAAAGGAAAATGTCGAAGTGCCTCCCTATTCTATAATTCTGGCTGCGCCACTGATCCGTAGAACGCTTGGTGCGCCCCTATCCCGGAGCCCTGGCTACGCCATCACTACTACGACTACTATTATGACCACCACCACTAATGATAGCAATAATATTATTATTGCTACTATTAATAACATGAGTTAATACTATTAATAACATAATTAATACTAATACTAATAATTAATACTATTAATAACATTAGTTAATGTCTATGACTTTATGTTCTCGTGATTTTGACTCTCCTTATTTCATTCTCTCTTCCATCCCTGTCTCAGCCTTCTTTCGGTAGAGGGCGGTGGTAACTGAGTATCAGCTGTGGCTGGGAAGGTAAAATGCGGGTCTGAGAAAGCCATGGCAAACTACTCTAGATTAATGGCTTCAGCCACCTGCGTCGCTGCTTGCCTGACACCGGAGATCAGCGCCGGGCCCGACGCTCGAAATCGAGTATGGACGAACCTTTACTTTTACCTTACTTTCAGAATGCTCTGTATAAGTACTCTTCACCAAGTACAGATGACGACTCACTGACCTTTTGACCTTCCCCTCTGCAACTCCCAATTCGTATTTTCCTCAAGTCCAACTCCAAACTGATTTGTTAATGCAAAGAGAAACAGGCTCTGGCAGATACCTATAGTAGCTGCTTTTCTTTTTAGGGGCGGAAAATGGCAGAGTGGGTTACGTGCTGGAACGTCAGGCTGACGGAGCGGGTTCAAGCCCCGTTAGTGCCCCTAGTGGCTTTCACACAGGCAATTATATGCCTTCTAAGCCACTTTAAATCATGCTAAGTTTTAAGTACCTGTAAATGTGTTGCGATGAATAACGTCGGAAATGTTCTGCTGTTTTCTTGCGTGACTTTTCGTCCAATAATTATCAACGAACTGGTCAAAAAATTGATTGACGGTTGATTGTAGAAGCTGAAGTCTTCGACCTTGTTCAACAATCAATCTCCTTAGCAGTTCAATCTCCGATCGCAATTGGCAGAAGTCTGTCGGATCGCTGTCATCCGAACGCCAACCGCATGTTGTCGGCTGACAATCGGCCACATATCCCGTCAGCATGACGGATAGAATGACGATGACGACGCACGCATCCATTGTCACTCGTCAAGCATCCAGTTATTAGAATGATGTTTGAAACAACAACTCGACAAACATATAATGACTCCTGTTATTCGGTAACATCAACATTACGACTGCACTGCTAACGACCTAGACATACATTCACATAGAAACAAATGTGACGCGTAATTCGCGCTTTGGTGCCTTGATGTGTGTTTTTGCGGAACCAGACGATCTTGGTGTTTACCTGTAAAGGCATTCAGACAGATAATTAGGCTACCCTTAGAGCAGGAGTGGGCAAAATACGGCCCGCGGGCCGGATGCGGCCTTCGACAGAGTTTTATCCGACCCGCCGAGAATATTCTAAATTTCTAATAAGAATTTAACAAAATGACTGATTTTCCAATAATTTAAACATTTTCCAGCAAACTTTACTGGCGTTATATAAATATCATTACCTAACGCGAAGGTCACAAGACCGTTACGAGAACAAAATTTATGCTTCTATTAAAAGCCATATAATTTCCATAATATAGTAGCTTCTTTAGTGATTTGGATTTGGTGTGCCATCGGTTGATGCTCCTGTGCATTATGAAAGTGGCGCTATAGAAGTTTAAGATTAGATTAGATTAGATTAGCCTACTTTATAGTTTATGAACTTTATACAGTGCGGCCCGCCAGTTATATATTCGAAGCATAGATGCGGCCCTCGAGCCAAAAATTGCCCACACCTGCCTTGAGGGCTTGTTGAACCATCTTGGTGGATTATCGTGAGAAAGTTTCGGCAATTTCTGTTTTCAGATGATGCGCCGTCGATAATATTATAATGTCTCGACGCCATTATAAGTGGAATATTACTTTTATACCAAATGACGTCCAATCTAAAGATGGGTTTTTAAGGCATAGACAGAAATACAATTCAGCGAACGTACATGTACGGCGGCAAACAGCAAACGAATGCGGCCGAGTTCAAAGTTCAAAGGTCACGGAGTGCAACCATGCTGTAATTTTAACGCTACAGATGATTTGATAATTTTTCAGACTTAATTTGTGGCTTCGTCATGCAGTGCGTATCATGGGATGAGAAATGCAAAAACCAAACGGACTAGAGGTCGTTAATGTTATGTCAATAGGTAACTCTCTAACTCTCTTTTAGATCTTCTAATTAACTGCATGATCTAAGAGCTAGGCTAGCCTAAAGGCGTGCATCTTTCTGAAGACTTCGTACATAATAATAATAATCGGTTTCGTTACATTTACATCATTTTTGTGAATTTTCAACATAATAGATTGGCACTTCAGAACACGAGAACAGGTGCTATATAAGTGCATTATTATTACTACTTTTAAAAATTATTATAATTACTAATTGACTATAATTGTTATTGTCATTTTTACAGCCAATATTATAGACATCATATTATAGAAAAGAAACATCAAATTAATTGGCTTGCACTGCATTTATAATTCGACAAGAAATAGAAGATAACGATAAAAGATTAATTAGATAGATAGATAGATAGATAGATAGATAGATAGATTGATAGATAGATGAAAGTCTGCATTTATGATAGATAGATAGATAGATAGATAGAGGTAGGTAGTCGGTAGATAGATAGATAGATAGACAAGATAGATAGATAGATAGATAGATAGATAGATAGATAGATAGATAGATAGATAGATAGAAAGATAGATAGATAGATAGATAGATAGATAGATAGATAGATAGATAGATAGATAGATAGATAGATAGATAGATAGATAGATAGATAGATAGATAGATAGATAGATAGATAGATAGATAGATAGATAGATAGATAGATAGATAAAGATAGATTATTGGATAGATAGATAGATAGATAGATAGATAGATAGATAGATAAACATTTATTGGACCACCACATGAATTTAGTAATATGTCGTAAATATAACAAGTAAGTAAAACGAAGTGAGTGTTCCAGAGAGACGCAGAGGGTTAACTTTGCCCAAGCATGACTTTATAACTATGTAACTGTGTAACTAGGTAACAATTTAAATATACTAGATCAATACAACAGTAAACTATTATTTATACAAGGTTTAGGTGTTAGTAAGTATGCATTTCCAGGCAGATTAAGAACCGTGACGTTGCAAGGAAGGGCGTCGCTTCTTTTTTTCGTTACAAAAATATGATCACCTTATTTGTCTGTCTAGAAATGCCAATCGCATGTTCTGTGTCTTGAGCAACTATTTTCTTATTGGCTGTCACTATCAATAAGGCCTAATAATAAGTAAGTAAGCAAGACGCAATTTCTATAGCGCTGCCCGGAAGCTTGGCACAGTGTATCAGCTTATTCACGAACGCTCAGTCTGGGTAAAATCCATAATCCGTAGTCCGTGGTGGCAGTGGCGGCCCTAAGATTTGGCAAGTGGGGCGTTGGGGTGGCAACTTTTAATCATGGGGGCCAACCATTTGTTGTTTAACCCTTAACTGTAGCATTAACGCTGTCCATTTTACATTGATTTACAAATAGTCCCAAAGGGGTGTATGGAGCATTAAGTATAGGGTCCCAACTTGGGGGGCCAGGCACTCAATAGGGGGCACGGGCCCCCCTGGCCCCCCGGTGGAGCCGCCACTTCGTGGTGGTAATAATACCACATGCAAAACATCTTCTTGCGCAATTAATTAAAGTTATTATAGGCCTCTATTTGAATTTTAACGTATCAATCTTTTCTTTATTCGATCCCAACCCATCTCATTGCCTCTTCTTCCGAAGAGCTCTAAGTCGTCTTGAGCTTGTAGGCTGTTTTCCAGATGGTGGAAAGACAGACGGTGGCGTGAAACTGGTGGAATATGGTGAGCGGTATGGCGACGTGTGTTATGATGCTCCAGGGAACTGGGCCGTAGAAGTTCATCGAGACTGGATTGGCGTCCGACCGGAGGACCTCGAAGGTATTCGTCGCCCAGATGGAGATGTTGCAGACCAGGAGGAAGGTGACGTACTCCCGTCCCGGCTTCTGCGACTCCTGTCTCGGCGTCCGGGCGCAGCGACGCAGTCCGTTCAGGATGAAGACCGTCTGGACCGTTGCCTTTGAAAGATCAGCGATTTATTTCATTTAAATGTTTATTTTGCAACTAAGATTCACACAGGAAGTGATCATCTGCAATGTATTCTATTTTCATTCATCATCATTTATTTATTTCTTCTTCGTCATACATATTACATGCTTTGATTATATTAGGAAATTAGGAAGATCAAAGCTCGAATTCTACTCAGAGATGTCCATCGGCCCATTTTTTAGAACCCAGCCTGTCGAATCTCCAACCCAACGCAACCCAGCACATGCCGGCAATAGGGTTATTTGACCCAACCCAACCTACCGTAATACATTGCAATTTCTTAAACCATTACCTATTTTTTGACCCAACCCAACCCGTCATGAATATGGAGAAGTTTGACCCAACCCAGTCCATGGGTTAACCCAACCCATGGCCACCTCTGGTTTTCAACCTCGAATCACCACGGACAAGATCACGACTATGATTTTTATCGATGCGACCATCGACTGGTGCTGATGTACTACTACAGTGGCGCTAAAGAAGTTTACTACTACTACTACTACTACTACTACTACTACTACTACTACTACTACTACTACTACTACTGCTACTACTACTACCACCACTACTACTACTACTGCTACTACTGCTGCCACTGCTACTACTACTACTGCCACTACCACTACTACTGCCACCACCACCACCACTACCACTACTACTACTACTACTACTACTGCCACTACTGCCACTACCACACACCATTACCACTACTACTACTACTACTACTACTACTACTACTACTACTACTACTATTACTACTACTACTACCTTTGATCCTAGCAGGTCTCTTCAGTGTGCTTACCTGTAAAGTTATGATGACGTTCGTCGACATGACGAGCCATCTGTCCCCCACCTCAGTGGAATATCGACCGGCGATGGAACTGAACATACGAAAGAGATAGACGCCCGTCAACGACAGGACGAGGAGCGTCTCGTCCAGACGGCGGTCTCGCTTCGGTCGGAACTTCATGTCCCGGAAACGAAAGGCCATGAGGACGACGGAGACCAAGGCTAGAGTATAGAGGACAATGAGGGACGCGTGTTCCAAGACGACCGCCTGATGCACGTACAGCGGATTGTCGATGAAGAGGAAGAAGATGATGATGCTGATGACGGTGAGCACCAGGACGAGCAGGCCGCCGAACAGACCGCGATTGGCTCCCGAGCAGTCGACGGTCACCTGGTTTCGTTTACCGAACAGGGGAAATGGAAAGTCGACCGGCGATCCAGGTGAGCGACAGGTGGAACGGCGTTCCAACTGAGGCGGCGGCTGATCGATGCTGTTCCAGATGAGGAACATAATGGCTGCAACGCGAAAACAAGAAACCTCGTTCTGAAGATGAATGTCTTGACGCCTGAAATCCAGGCCTCGTTTTGAACTTTATCCTCACAGGCTAGAGCGTCTACGGTATAAAGGCGAAGGTAGTCAAAGTAATCGAACGCAGTGGAATAGCCAAGGAGGGGGCGTTGGGGTTAAAACCCTCTTGACTGTTCGACCACAATTTTTTTATTGCGTACCAGTATAGTTGTACCCGCTCATTTGCCTATTTAATTCAATTAATCAAGCAAAGTAATAGTTGACGAGGTTTTTTGCTTGTCAGGATTTTTCCGTGATGTGAATCAGGAAAATCATGATCATAACCTTTTTTGCTTGTCAAAATTTTTCCAAAGTTGGGAATCGTGGGAACCATAACTCCCCTTCCGAAAATCCTGGCTACGCCACTGATCGAACAGGCGCATAGTCAGGCGCTGATCTCATTGTTTTAGGCAAGCAGCGACGCAGGTGGATTACGCCATTAATCTAGAATATTTTACCATTGTTTTTTCTATACCCACATTTTACCTTCGCAGCTCAACGCTGATACCAGTTTGTTCACGCCAGTTATTGATTCTCTCAACAGTAAATTATTATTTATATTGACTCATTCATATGGTAAATGTTACTGAAACACGTATAACACAGTTAGGCCTATACTATACAGGGTGGCGCAAAAAGCCGGACTAGTCACATTTAGGTTTGCATTTAATATAGTCCGGTTTTTGCGCCACTCTGTACTCTATCAGTTCGCACTGACATGGATGAACTTTGCATTAAAGGTCATCAGGAAAGCTGCTCTGACATGCTGTGTCGTGGTTTCATATAAGCTTTCAAATCATCTAACGTGGTGTAGTCTCCATCACCCACCACCACCCAGGGTTTAATCTAGGCTGTTTCCGGGGAGGAAAATTGACCTTTCCCCCGGAAATTTCAAATTTCTCCGGAAATTTTGGCATACTACATCAACTAACAGCAGCCCCCTAGCAGAATGCCCCCGGCTTTGTCAGTTTTCCCCGGCTTTGTCAGTCCCCCCCGGAGTCCAAGATTTGTCAGTTTTCCCCCGGCTTTGTCAGTTTCCCCCCAGAGTCCAGGAGTCTAGATTAAACACTGGCACCACCACCGCTACCATCACAGCCACCATCACGACCACTACCACCATCATCACCACCGCCATCACCACCGCCAATGCCGTCATCTATTTATATCATATGCAAAGCGATTAATACTTTAATTTTCATTCTAAAATCTAAATTGATTCGACCTGATTGCTGTCGGATTTGGGTTGACGACGTTTGAATTAGCGTCGCCACGGGGGGGGGGGGCAAATGGGGCAACTGGCCCCCAACCTGACCCCAGACCACCTATCAGATTCGCGCAAATCCGGTGAGAAAGTTTTTTGTGAAGGGGTGTGTGGGGTGGGGTAAGGAATCTGACACGCCAGCCCCCTTTTGCCCCAACCAAAAATTCCTGGCGACGCCACTGGACGTTTGAAATTCAGCATTTGATTTGCTAAAATCAATAACACTGGTCTACATTTTTAAAAAAATTTTCTGCTGACCTAAGTATTTTTGCTGATTTTACCCAAATGAAAGGTGCTGATTTCAGATATGAAGTCAAAAATTATGCAATACGTCAAATTTTTTCGAAATGAGGAATACTTAATTAAAGGTAGTCAAACATCAGGGAAAATATGAAATTCTGAAGAACCGATAACACATAATATTTTTTATTCAAGCAAAAAACCAGTCTGTCGTCTAAAAGAGAGCAATGAGATCAATAGCTAGTTGTTTAAATTTTAATTCTTAGGCAGGAATCTTCTCTTTTTGGATGCTCTGGTATAGTTATGATCACGGTTGTCACGCTGTAAACACCAGCAGTAGTCTGCCATCATGTTTGAGTTCCATCTGCCTTGATATCGACGTTCCATGGTCTTGATGTCTTGATGGAAGCGTTCTCCTTGTTCTTCACTCATAGCTCCAAGATTTGAAGGGAAGTAGTTCAGGTGGCTATGAAGAAGTGTAACTTGACACTCATGTTTGCTCCCAGACTTTGAAAAGCAATCAACAAATTTTGAACTAAAGGTCATAATTCTCGCTGTTGCCAAGAAAGTCAGTAATCAGGTCGGAAAAAGCAGACCAAGCATCTTTTTCTATGGTTTTCATGGTATTATGGAATTCTTTGTCTCTGGTTAGAAGCCTAATTTGCGGGCCATCGAATATGCCAGCTTTCAACTTCTCGTTTGAAAGAGCAGGAAATTTTGCACAGATGTACTTGAAGCATTCGCCATCTCGATCCAAAGCCCTAACAAACTGCTTCATGAGTCCCAATTTTATGTGCAGGGGTGGGAGTAACACTTTATGAGGATTAACAAGTGGTTCATTCTTGATATTCTTTTCACCAACCTTGAATTTCTCTCTAACTGGCCATTCTTTCCTTGTATAATGTTCTGCCTTTTTGATCGACTATCCCAAAGGCAAAGCAAGGAAATTTGGTGTATCCGCTTTGCTGTCCTAGAAGCAAGGATATAACCTTCAAGTCGCCAATAAAGTCCAGCAATGATCATTATATTTGATTTTGTGGAGAATGGTTCTCATGGATTCATAAGTTTCTTTCAGATTTACTGAGTGAGCAATAGGGATGGAAGCTAATTTATTTCCATTGTGAAGTAACACACACTTTAGACTTCTCTTTGAACTGTCAATAAAAAGCCTCCATTCTTCAGTTACATAATAATCACACCCCATTGATTCAATAAGTCCTTTGATGTTGATGCAGTATACAAGCTCCTCCTCCATATGGAAATATTTCAGAAGATCTTTCTCTCTGTCACGATACATAAACGTGGTTCCTGGAGTCAACAGGTTCTTTTCCTTCAGTCTTGAACCCAGTAACTCTGCTGATGACTTCGGCAGATCAAGATCTCGTACAAGGTCATTCAGCTCAGCTTGGTTGAATGGTTGGCATATTCCAGCATCAACTTCTGGTACCACGAAATCTTCGTCATCGGTGTCTGTTGCTACATTTGACTGACAAAATTCATCGTCGCCAGAAACACCCAAAGTAGTGCAAATAGGTACAGGAACTTCATCACAGTGAGCAACCGGTCTCAGAGCAGAAGGGAGATTTGGGTACTGGATGGAAGATTTTGTCTTTGTGGACATGCCCGTATTTACCAGACAGAAGTAGCAGTCGTCAACATGGTTTCGAGGCTCTCTCACACCATTGGAACTCCAAAGCTAAGACTTTTTTCTCTCACCTTTAGTCCACTGTCTGAGGTTTTCAACACATGTCCTGCACACTTTATGTGGTGCCCAAGGTTTTTCCTGGTCACCCAATTTAACTCCGAAATATGCATGATAAACTTTATGCACAAATTCAGAGACCTCTCTTCTTTGTTTAGGTGTTGTAAAACAACCACAAATATAGCAAAACTTGTCAGGATCATTCCTGCACCGTCCACGAAGTGTTCGAGAGCTGGATGACATATTCCAATGAAAACTATTTAAAAGAGTTAAATTTGATGCGACTTGTAAGTCTTGTGAACGACTGAATACACCCGTCCGTTTCACGCTGCTTATATAGGCCTCTAGCCATAAAATGCTGACGTCTGCAGTTTAAAATTGCTTATTATGCTGTTGTACTATTAAACAGTTATATCCACTGCATAAAGTGCATATTCAGCATATCTTTTTGCACATCCTTATCTGTTTGCATATTCAATAAAGCTAAAGAATTACAATACATAATGCTACATTATTACTGTGAACAGTAAATCAGTAAAGAGCGTTTTTCGGAAAAACTTGACGTGACTGGAGGAAACGGGTGTGATTTTTGGATTCAGCACACCAAAATGCATAGAGATCAAATGCTATCTTCAAGTCAGCAAAATTGACGTAGACCAGTGTAATTTGCGTTGGAAGATATATTTCCGACAATAGAATACTTTTTCGTACCTGCTGCAATCAGACAATATTCGATTGCGCACGGATAGAGGTAAGGACTCGCCGAGTTCAACAGGTGCGCCATCAATGACGTCTCCTGACAAGAGAGGTCATCAGAGACAGTGACCAACGACGGACCAGGATGGTCAGCTGTCCAGTCACAAACAATCAACATACTTACTTATCCAGATGCAGCGATATTAATTACTTAACTGATTATGCGATCAAAAATGGTCAGGAAAAGTCAATTGGAGGTTCGTGTTGGTAACAAACTGTGTGCATTATGTATTAACAAACAGCCGATTTTTAAAGCTACCGTCAAAGGCAAGACAGACTTGCTGAATAAAACTAACGAAGGTAAAGGTAGTCCAGTACTCGAAAGAGCGTAGGGTTTCCAGCACTGATCTCTGGTAACTAGGAAAGCAGCGACGTAGGTGGCTTACGCCATTAATCTAGAATAGATTCCATAACTTTCTCTAGCCCTGCGTTTTACCTTCGCAGCTTGACGCTACTACCAATTTATCGACGCCTAAGCACTGAACGGCTTGGTTGGCCACCGGCACCGCGATTAGATCCATTGATGGTCACCCATCCAAGTACTAACCGCGCTCAACGTTGCTTAGCCTCTGTGTTCTAACGAGAACCGGTCGAAAAATGCAAAGTAGGCCGAATGAAACTAGCTCTATTTTCTTCTGAAAGTCCGTCACAGCCTTCCGTCAACTTAACTCTGTCAAACAATTCATTATGTCTCCAAACTGGCAAAGACGAGACTAAAAACGGGATCAACGATGAAAATCCGTAAAACGGCGTCCAGTTTTCTGTAAAAATATTCGCGGACAAAAACCAGAAGCACGATACTGTCCCTGAAAGAACCCGACGGATGGTCATCATAAGGAACCGCAGGGTTCGCGGAAGATGGCAGAGTGTGTTAGGCGCTGGAGCAGAAGGCTGACGGAGCGAGGCTCAAACCCCGTTAGCGCCCCTAGTGGCTTTCACACAGGCAGTAATGCCTCCTAAGTCCACTTTACACTGTAAATCACGCATGGTTTTTATACGTTACGTCTACTCCAGAGTTGCACGAGATGTTTTACCAGCTGCTCGTCTATGGACGTCGCGATGGTCTTCGTGGAGCTCGGAGGAGGAGGAGGATAGATTTCCATTCGACCGAAGAGTTAAATCCGGATGACTCTGGTGGTGGTGGTGATGATGATTATCGTGGTCGTCCCCCAAGAGTTCCACGATCTCTCCAGTGACGTACTTTTGTATTTCGCGAACAGTCTCGATCGTAATCACACGAAGCCAGACGCAGAGATTGGTGGCGATCATGTGCATAGTCCCGAACCGTCCGATAGTACAGTAGCTATGTATGCGAAGCTTAACAAATGCACGAACACCATTATAAGTAACGAAAGACAAGCCGCAAATGCCGACGTACAGTAGAACATCGTTATAACGAACCAGAGTAGGCAGTGTGGTTCAAGTTAACTGTAACTGTAACTGAAATATCAGTTAACTGAAAAATAACAAATCATTTAACTGTAACTGTAACTATAACTGAAAAGTACCAATAACTGATACTGTAACTGAAAAATAAATAACTGTAATAGTCAAAATAACTGAAAAATTACAAACTTAAAAGTCAAACGCCACACAAAAAGATCTTTGCTTAACACATTGAAACTCTCGATCTTCCAAAATTATTTATGTCATGTTTTGAAAATATGGACATATAGGGCCAAAGTACAGTAGATTTTTCAATCAATCAGAGAGAATAGAGTTATTGCTTATTAAGAAAAAGCATCACAATTTCATTAATGTGTTCAATGGCGATTAACTGAAAATAACTGAAAAATAATTAACTATAACTGAAACTGTAACTGAAAAACAATAACTTTAACTGTAACTATAACTGAAAAATAATTTCAATAACTGAAACCAAACGGAGAATAGGCAAAGCAATTCTACTCATACCCGACGCTCTGTACAACTGGGCCACAGAAAAGCCATCTGTACTCGAAAATGATTGGATTCCTATCTATACAGAGTACAGAGAATGTACAATTGTACATTGATATCCGGGTACAAGGCAATCAACGCAGTAGCTGGCTTATGCCATAATCTAGAGTAGCTTGCCACTGCTTTCTCTAGACTCGCGTTTTAACTTCGCAGCCAAAAGCTGCTACCAATTTGTCGACGCCTAAGCCCGGAATGGCTTGGTTGACCGCCGGCATCACGGCTCGATTCCGGGATGGTCACCCATCCAAGTACTAACCGCGCTTAGCGTTGCTTAACTTCGGTGTTCTGACGGGAACCGGTCGCTCAACGCCGAGCTGGTCTTGACATAAATCATCGATATTGTCGACGCTACTTTTTAATTAAAACCTTGACGTAATTACTTTGAAAATGATGAAGATAAAGTAGAGTTGCATGAAAGTGAAGATAAGTTGAAATATCGGTCGCAAGATGACGACAAGGTCGACGTTACATTTAGCTAAGTGTTGCATTTCAACGAATTGTCCAAACTCTAGTCCGTTATGAATGACGGAACCAATTCCAAAGGCTGAAAGACAGAGAACACAAACTCCACGACACAGCACATTTAGCACAACAACGACCAGTGGCGTAGCCAAGGGGGGTTTGTGGACTAAACCCCCTCCTTGGCTGCCCGACCAAAAATTTTCATTGTGTTTCACTCATTTTTTAATTTTCGGACGCGGCTTTTTGGGTTGGAAATCATAGCCCGAAAAAAAGTCCATCGCTGACCGACTATTCAATCACAAAATTTTATAGTTTCTTAGCGCACTATAGAACCTATAACAACTAACGCAATTTGACATTTTTGGATTTCAAGATTTTTCGAAGTTGGAAATCATACCCCCCTTGCTCATTTCCGAAAATCCTGGCTACACCACTGACAGCGACTTTGTTTTTCGTACCGACGGCTCCGAGTCGAAGATAGAGGCTGTCCGATCCTGACTTCGTGTTGAAGGAGAAGTTGGCCGTCGACCGTCGATCGGTCGTCGCCGTCGACGCTCGGCCGTCGCTGGCGACCGACTCCGACCGCCGAAGGCTGCACGTCTCGCCCGCCTCCGACTCCAGGTCCTGGCCCTTGTCGAACGCCACCCACGAATCTTGCACCGAATTTACCGCCCCCTCCACAGCCGCCGCCGCCGCCGCCGTCGACGCCGACACGCTGTCCCCCCTGATTTTCGGTGCCAGGAGGCGGTTTCTCAGATAGCGGACCGGGTTCATGTCGCGTATGAGAACGAGATAGACGAAGCTGATGAAGACGATGCCGACGACGAACAGATACAAGTAGAATCCCTTCGGACAGAAAGCGAGAAAAATGTGAAATTTATCAATTGACGAAATAATTATAAAAAATCTTTATTCGCAAACGCAGATAACATGAGATAAACATAATCCTTAACTAACAATTACACATTCCGTTAGTAAAGTAAAGTAAAATCTCGTAAACTTATTTAGCGCCCCGGTAAGCAGTACAGCAGTAGCTGCTTATTCTTATGCGCTTAATCTTTCTTGAAATAGCTTTAGTCAAGGTGGTTTATCGGACGGGCAAAGGTCAGTGTATCTATGAGGCGGCGTTAATATACAATTGACAAAACAAAGTGGTTTCTTAGAGAACCGAATTGCTTATATCAAAATGATTAGTGCTTTATGAAACTTTTGTGCAATTTTAGTCGACAATAAGTTTGCAGGATCACGGCATGCTACAAAGCCGATTAGGCATAGGCCTAAGTCGCACAGTTACAAAAGAGTTTGGGTCTTTGGGAAACCCTGGCCTATAGTACTTTAACAAATTTAATTTTATTTCGCAATAACACCAGGAAAGCCTATTCCGACCATTTTGCTGTGAAACTCCGTTAACAATAGAGAATCTCTGGAGTTATCACCAAAATCTTTCCCCTCACGGTTGAGCGATTTTGCGGTACTCATAGGAATTTTAAGACGCGTAACAAAGGTATGTTCCTGGAAAAATTTTAAAATAGATAATTTTCAAGAAATTTCAAAATTTATTTATCTCATTTTGTCTTATATTGCAAAAATATGAATAATTATGCTTAATATATTTGCCACAGTTTTCATTCCAATTGAATCTGAGCTTTTGTTTTGCCATTTATTCAAAATTTTAAAGATTCCTTCAGCCAACGTTCGCCAGATGGCGAAATGCATTTTTTTTATATTACATGTTATTATTAGGGCCGCGGCACGTTACAAAACCACTGAAGTGGGCAGCAGTTCCAAAACTGTTTAGGAACCCTTGCTATAACCTATATTTTTTATTTTGAAATAACGCAAGGAAGCGCATTCCGACCATTTTGCTGTGAAAACTCTGCTAACAATTAGAGAATCTTTGAGTTAGCAACACGATACCTGACAGTTAAGCGATTTTGCCATATTCATAGGATTTTAAGACGCGTAATAAGGGTATGCTCATGACAAAAGTTTAAAGAAGACAGTTTTCAAGACATTTCAATATCTATTTCTCTCATTTTGTTTTATTTGACAAAATTATGAATAATTCTGCCTAATATATTTGCCGCATTTTTCATTCGAATTGAATCAGAGCTTTTGTTCTGCTATTTATTCAAAACTCAGAAGATTCTTTTTAACTAACGTTCGCCAGATGGCGCAATGTATTATTTTGATATTACATGCTATTATTAGGGTTGCGGCACGTTACAAAAAATGCTGAAGTGGGCCACGGTTCCAAAACCTTTGGGAAACCCTGTTCTAATTAATTCCCTCTCTTGTTCTTCAACACATTCACTGAGCTATGTCAGACATATTCCTCTTATATTCATTCAATTTGCTAGATCTTGAAACTGTTCAAGCGCAACCACGAGGCCTTTAGGCTAAAGTCCCCCATTTTCAGAGACTACCAAAGGGAATGGGGAAGGTACAGGGCTCGGCTCCCCACTTTTTCTTCCACGTTTACGTCAATGAATTCAAGTCTCTATTTTAAGACATTTCTATCGCTGACTTTCTGTTCTTTTAATTTTATCGATATTTGGAACCGCACAAAATCATTAAATAAAATACCTTCTTCCATAGTCTAGAGTCTAGACCAGAAGTTAGTAATTGTACGGAGCTGCTACAGGTTCACAAGAAAGCGTGAATCTTTATCAGTAAGTACACGTATGACATGAAAACAATGGAACAAAATTTTCAGAAATTTGTGCACCCCATTTTTTCATTTGTGCACTTGCCTTGCGACCTTCTGTGCGCGCACACGGGCACAGCTTAGAAGGATCATTGAGATTCGAGTGACTGGTCAATGTCAGAGATTTCGGAGTTTTAAACACGCAGATTGTGGAAGAAAATACTATTTTACGCAGGCATGGACTTGCCCAACCCAACCCACGAAAACAACTGGGTTACCTGACCTAACCCAACCCAACACATACATAAGTGGCTGTCCATTAATTATGTCAACAATTTTTGGGCAAATTTTGATTCCCCCCCTGTCAACAGCTGTCAACTTTCACTTACCCCCCATAATTACGTCAAAAACTTTTGACCGCCCCTCCAAGATCAATGACAGGTCCCAATAGCAAAGTTAATATTTTTTGCGGTGACGACCATTTTTTCTCTGTTTTGCTCATCGAGTGGCAAAATGTGGTGGTGGTGACCTTTTTTGCCATGTTTTTTTCCATTGTAATAAGTAGTATTCCATGAAATTTTCTATTTTTGATTATTTGTAAAAAGTGAAATTGTTGACGTAAACTTCCCTTGACCCCCTCCCCCTGTCAACAACTGTCAAACTTTTTCAAACCCCCTCCCCCCAGTAGCGTCAGTTCACACTTTTCTTGGGGGCGAGATAATTTTTTGGCAAATTTGTGCAAATTGTAGGCAACTTGTGCAAATTTTAGGCAATTTGTGCAAATTTTAGGCAATTTGTGCAAATTTTAGGCAATTTGTGCAAATTTTAGGCAATCTGTGCAAATTTTAGGCAATTTGTGCAAATTTTAGGCAATTTTTTTAAACATTTTAGGAAATTTTTTCCAAATTTTGGGCCAATTTTGGCAAATTTGCAATTTTTTATATTTTTGGCAAATGTTGCGATATTTTGCACATTAATACATTAGGCTATAAATTATTTTTTCATTTCTTTAATTTCAGCCCTTCCTAAATGACGCCCCTGCCTCCCCTAAATTTTTGACGTAATTAATGGACAGCCCCTAACAATTTCTAAACAGTAATTGATCGTCAGCAGTTAGTAGGCCTATATAAGTGAAGCAATAAAAATTAAAAGTTAAGACAAAGAATAATCACGAAAATACGGAAACGGCTGAAACCATAGAATGTGTCGAAACCAATGGAAGGCGTTGAATATTATAGCGCAACTCTGACGACCATTAAATAAAAAAGGATACAATTTTGCATTGCATTATCACAGAAGAAAACTCGACTCATTTTCTTACCCGAACAACCCAACCCACCAAAAAAAATGAAAATTTCTCACCCAACTCAACCCAACCCACGGGTGGACCCAACTCATGTCCACGTCTGATTTTGCGAGCGTCTCAAATAAATCGGAACCGACTTTTACCTCGAGTATTTGAACGGTGATGTCAACCGCAAAGACCTTGGCAAACGGCATCGAAGCGCCAACGACAACCAAGAACATGGCGTAGAGTCCGCTGAGGATGTTCGATAAGTTGTCTCTAAGCAGCAAAGGAACAAAACTGAACTCAATTTACGACGATAGTATGTCGATTAAAAACACAGTTTATAATAATAATAATAATAATAATAATAATAATAATAATAATAATAATAATAATAATAATAATAATAATAATAATAATAATAATAATAATAATAATAATAATAATAATAATAATAATAATGTGATTTTAAGTGGTTTAGGAGGCTAAGTAAGCCTGTGTGAAAACCACTGATGTAACCATCTGCATTCAATAACCTAGTTTATCGAGATAGCCTTTGAATCCGTTTACTGTTTAAACTGTCACTCCCATCTCGTCCAAACTGTTCCATTTGTCCACAACTCTTGCACTAATTTTTTTCTTTCTTGGACCAAGCCTCTGCTTAAACCATTTGCATTTGTGGCCTCTTGTGCTGTTATAGTGTCACAGTGTGCCAATGTAAAGAATCGATCGTATGGCACATCTACTTTCCCAGTCATTGTTTTGTATGTTTCTATAAAATCCCCCCTCTCTCTCTTCTCCTTTCTAATGTTGTCAGTCCACAATATTGAAGTCTTTGTTCGTAGCTTAAATTATGGCACCCATTGACCATCTTCGTTGCTCGTCAGTTGCAAGGCTTCTGCAGATTTGTGAGAGAGTTCGAGTTTTCTCTTGACCTGTTCGAGAGAGAATTTCTCTAAAGAACTGCGTATCAGTTCGTGTAGGTTTTAAGTTGAGGAGCGCGTGTTCTTTTGAATTAAATTTGCTAAATTCATACTTTATATGACATTCAGATGAGTGAGTCTGCATAAGCTGTGTTCGATTTGGTGGTTTCGAATTTAACTCACCATTGTCAAAGAGAACCCCAAGTGAGTGTCTGCTGTCTAAGATTATGGATTTTAGCCGTCCGATCCGGGGATCCCCCTCCCATAGAGATTCAAATTATGAATGGGAGTAGTCAAAGACCCTCTGTCTTTTCGCTTCGTACGCACGCCCGTCATTTGATTTTTTTCCAGTGGGACACAACTTTCGACTGCAAGGCAGGCAGTATTTTAAAAAATACCTATGCAGTATGCAAATTGGTTTTGTCAATAGTACATGCTACATACGATGTAATGTAACAAAATATTTGTATAGCGCCTCTTCTAAAGAATCACTTGAATCAGCATTCTCGTCTATTTCGTCATGGATGTCATCTAACCTCCTTGCTCTTAATCCATCCAAGACTGAATTCCTCTTAATAGGTCTACCCCAACAAGTTAAAAAATTGACAGTCCCAAGCTAGTCCTGACTCCAGATACCACAATAACCCCTGCTCCAACTGCAAAAAATCTTGGTTTCAAAATTGATTCATCCCTAAATTTATAATCACAGATCTCCCAACTATCGAAATCCTGCTATGCCCATATTCGCGATCTACGTCGCCTCCGTCCTTGCCTTGACACCAAAACTGCATCCACAATCGCCACTTCAATAGTCCATTCCAAACTGGATTACTGCAACTCCCTTTACTATAACCTCCCAAAAACCTCCATCAACAAATTACAATCAATTCAAAATGCACTAGCCCGAGCAGTAACCAAATCACCAAAGTTCTGCCATATTTCACCCATACTGAAGACACTACACTGGCTTAAAATATCCGAACGTATACAGTACAAGATACAATAATAACGATTACTTACAGTTCACTTCATTCGTCAAAACCGGTTTACCTTCGTAAACTCTTAACGCCTCAGCCTCCCCGACCTACACGATCATCATCTCATCTCACACTTTCACGCCCGTTAAATCAGTCATCACTCAAAATCTGCAACCGCGCTTTCTCATACGCCACACCAGAACTTTGGAACTCAATTCCAGCCTCCCTCCGCATCCTACGACATGGTCAAACAATAAGCTCCGAATCCTCATTTCCTTTAATTCCTTCACTGTCTCCTCAAACCTTTAGGTCTAAACTTAAAACCTTCCTATTCGAAAAGTCATTTCCCCCATAGCAACAACAACCTGACCCGCCGCCTCATAGATACACTGACCTTTGCCCGGCCGACAAACCACCCTGGCTATAGCTATTTCAAGAAAGATTAAGCGCATAAGAATAAGCAGCTACTGCTGTGCTGCTTTCCGGGGCGCTGTAGAAGTTTACGAAATTTTACTTTACTTACTTTACTCAGAAGCGCTTCGGCAGAAATTACGATGCTAAGCCTACATAATAGGCCCTATTATAATATAGTATACACCAGTGATTGTATCATTGTAGGCCTAATAAAATTATAAAAAACACTAGCGAACACAATGAATTTAAAAACAAAAAACTCGCGAAATTTTTCCCCCTAAAAATCAGGGTAAAGGCCTCCCTGCTCCCCCAAATAGCGTCCCTGTTCATACGCTGTGCGTAAACGAGCAACTAATTACATTTAAATAATTTTACCACGAAATTAAGCTGTTTTTCTAAGCTATTTTATCTAAGCTATAAGCTATTCCACAGTGGGACATTCATTGAATGTGCTGCCTATTCGTCTGGAACTCTATCGGCCAGCGATTGGCTCATTATGCAGCTGTTTCAACACGCCAGGACGTTCCACTACACAGATTCAACATCGATAGCATTTCGCTGGCACGCGAGGGGGTCGTCGCGATCATTTACATTCGTTGACTCGAAGGCCGATTGAATAGAATCGATGTAGTACAACTTGTACGCCATTTGAAGACCGACATAAAGGGTCCTTTAATGCAAGCCGCGGCTTTGAACTGACCAAAAGAACCAACAAGCTAGCAACTGATCATTAAAAATCTCAAGTGTGCTAGAGATCGCAGGAAAAATCCGGTTTCGATCTGCTAGAGAGCGTTGGAGTCCATAAAGGAAGCCAGCGGTAAAGTGACCATTAGGGGCTGTCCATTAATTACATCAACAATTTAGAGGAGGGGTTTGAAAAAGTTTTACAGTTGTTGACAGGGGGAGGAGGGGGTCAAGAGAAGTTGACGTCAACAATTTCACTTTTTACAAATAATCAAAACATTGGAAATTTCATGGACTACTATTTATTACAATGGAAAAAAGCATGGCAAAAAAGTCATCACCACCACATTTTGACATTCGATGAGCAAAAAATGGAAAAATGGTCATCACCAGAAAAAATAATAACCTTATTATTGGGACCTGTCATTGATCTTGGGTGGGGGCAAAAGTTTTTGACGTAATTATGGGGGGAGGGTAAGTGAAAGTTGACAGTTGTTGACAAGGGCGCGAGGGGGTCAAAAATTGCCCCAAAATTGTTGACATAATTAATGGACAGCCCCTTACCAGAATTCTTCTTCTTGACAGGCAATACATGACTTGAGAGAGAGCTTATGAAAAGCTGTAAAAGAATGAGGAAAGGTCAAGAAGGTGAAGTCCCAATAAATCTAATATTTAAGAATCAACGAGACCTAACGAAGCCTGAATCTGAAACTTCAGCTGACAGGCTGAATGGGGCTGTGGCATTTGTACGTTGGCATATTATTGTCATTATCTAATATGTACAGTACTTCTGTTCTCCTACTGGCGTTGAACCAATAGAAATATGAGCCAACATGAATTCAATTGCATCGCGAACAGTAAATCCGAAAAACATCAAACTGCTCATCAAGCCAATGTTCCGGTCAAGGACAAGTCATTGGACAAAATGCTAGAACATTTGCCAAAGTGTAATATATCGGAGAGAAATCAGGTAGAAAAACAACATATCTCTTCCGTCGTTTTTAACGTACAAACAGCTAGTGTATGCACTTAATTTCTATTTCTATAGATATAGGTCAGTTGGAGAGAAAACACATTAAAAGGGGTTGCGCCACAGAAAATAGGGAAGGATATTTGCTGCTATACGAAATAGCCAAATGAAACCCCCAATATGTATGCTGGACATGTTATAAGAGGCGCCTTCTAGGAACAAGCACGAAAAATTCCAGAGGATCCTAGTGAAGCACCAAGACGAATATGAATAGATTACATCAAAGTGTGGACAGGAATTAAAAACTACGCCACGATGAAAAGAACTGCTGTGCGGGCCGATTCAGGTGGAAACAGATTGCCAATCTTTTTTTTTTTTTTTTTTTTTCAGAAATTGACACGTGATTTTTTTTTCTTGCTCGACGACGACGACGACGACGACGACGACGACGATGATGATGATGATGATGGTGATAGGTATAGGTACAGATTCTATTCAGATTCTTTTGCATAGCTATAATATTTTCCAGCTTAATTGATTAGTAGTTAAATGACTCGCACAATAGTAGTCGCATAATAATTAATCGATGAATAAATTACTACTTGGGCTGTATACTAACGAATGTGTTTCGTTGGTCATTCGATATGTCTGAAGATATCGCGATGAACGCATGAGGACAGAGGAATGATTCCTCAGCAGACTTCCCGGCATGCTCCGCGTTCTCTCTATCTGATTCATTCTCGAACCTTCGCTCGCTGCTCGAGTACGTTCTCTTTTCTTTTGCAAATCCTAGAAAAGCAAACTAGAGTCAACGTCAAATAGGCCTGTCGAGAGTTGATCTGCGGCAACTGTTTCACTTTTCGAAAAGCAGTTAGGGGGCCTAAATATTCGGCATTTCTACTCCAAAACATTTGATCCCATCGGCAGGAATATTTTTATAACCCCCTGACATCCCAACAACCCCCCAACTTGAGGTCGACACCCCCTCCCAAATTTCCTAATCGAACGCCCCCATTCAAGAAGTAGCACCTCCCAACACACCCCACAATACCCCCAACTTTATTTCTCTGATTACCTTTTTTGCTTGTTAGATTTTTTGGAGGTTTGATAAGATTTTTGGTTTTTAATGCCTGTCAGACGTATTTTATGGGATAACCTTTTCCCACAATTATTCGGCAGAGACCCCCAAATGTCACCGACACCCTCCCCCAATTCACAATCCTAGAAATAACCTTGCCCATCGGCCTAGGCTACAGTTCATTGGCGTAGCCACGGGGAAACGGGAGTCCGACCACCTATATTAATCGGACTGGGACCGGTCGTGTGATTTGTGCAAAACCGTTGAGTAGTTGGGGAGTGGGGTAGGTAGTAGACCCCCGGCCTACGAGAATGCGAGAATGAAGGAAAGAAGTTAATAAAAGCGCTGGAGATTGACGCGTGCGACCAACGGCGTTTTTCTTATTTATTTCGCTCGTCAAGATTTGTTTCATCTGAACACCTGAAAATGTCGATGTGCCCACTATTCTCGAGTCCTGGCTACACCATTGCCAAAGTCTTAGTCAGTGCGAGCTAAAGTTACTAAACCCTGCAACCCAGTGGCGTAGCCAAGAGGAGGGTTTTCTTTTCACATTGTGTTTGACACATGTTTTATTTACGGACGCGGTTTTGAGTGTTAACCCCCCCCCACCCAACCCTTCGGTGAACAAGCGAAATTAAGCAATGTGACGACCTTTTTGCTTGTCAGCACTAGCGAAGGAAGGAAAGATCACACAACACAAACTAAACTACTAGGCCTAATAAAATATGCACAGCATCTACCGAGTTAGCTTTTTCTTCTTCCATGATTGTAGGCCAATCGCCCTCTTCGTAGATGAATAGCTCCGTATTTTTGCCAAGAAATTCTTTGCTTTCCATTTTGTTGAACTCATCCACGCACAACAGACAACGCTAGACTGAAGAATAGGTCTAAATCTAATTAAATTAAAAGACTGTGGCGATGCTAATGTCTTCGTATGCTTAACAAGTAACTTAAATTGGCTTATTTCTAGACGGCCACAACACTAGGAGAGCCATACAAGCGGAAATTCTAAATGTTTCCAATATAAGTTTAGTGATCACACAGCAAACAAGTTAAATATACAAGTCCCGAACAGCAAGTACAACGCGTCGAATCGAATGACTATAGCGTTAAGATTGCCGAGGTAAACGACGTCTGCTGTGCCTAGAATGATCGAACAACCGAAACGCTGTTCGGGCCGCCGCAAAAGCGGTGACATCCAAAGAAACCTGTCGTTTCACAGATCAACCGGACAGAACTCGCCAGTCACCAGTTGAAATAACTGAGGACTTAACAGTACTTCTGATTTACTTCTGGCATTCAGGTCAACAGACCACTCAAGAAACGATACACACCACTCGATCTATTGCTCTAACATCCAGGAACAGCGATTTTATGGGCAATTTGTATCCATTGACAACCATTAGCGTCGCCACGGGGGGGGGCAACTGTTCCCCCCATTCCCCCCAACCTGATCCCAGACCTCCTATCAGATTCGCGCAAATCCGGTGAGAACTGAGAATGACCCCACCTTTGGCGATAGCTACTTCATTCTGAGATTAAGTGCCTAGGAATAAGGAGCTACTTTGGTGCTGCTTTTTAAAACGTTACAGAAATTAACGAGATGGTACTTACTTAATACCGACAGAATACCAATATCAATATAAAATACCGACTGCGACTGCGTGATTACTGATTACGTGCCCGGTTGTAATCCGGCTAATATATAGTCTTTGGTTGGCGCTTTTATTAAATGCACAGTGGTTACTGTGACTAAATGCGAAAACTTGAATTAAGCGAAATTTGTATTTAATGCGATTTATTTGTTGATTGAAAATCGTATTTGCAATACAGAAGTTAAAAGCGGTAACTCTTTCTGTGCGTCAACTGATTATTCGACTTCTCTAGCGCCATAGTTATTATATGAGCTGGATATCAGCTGGTTTAACTTCTGTAGCGCCACTATTTTAAGCGTATGATGGTGTTAGGGTAAAACGCTTGATACATTTGATACTAATTGTAACGATTAAAATTATAATTCACTTTTACGGCACCGTTTCTAATACTCATACTCGATACTCGTTTGTTGTTCCTCACTCTCGTATCGTCATTGGCACTTGTTGTTTCTCTGTTGCTCCAGACTCTCAAATTCATTACCGTCGTCATTTTGTAAAACCAATAGATTATCATCTTTTAGATCTAGTCTTAAGTCATTCCTGTTTGGCTTGGCCTAACCCCTTAAATTACTCCCGTGACTGACCTTTCCAGTTCTCATTCGGATTGGATTTGGCGTACCATCGGCTGGTGCATTTTATTGCACCACTATCATAATGCCTGGGTATTTTGTGATAGTGGCACCATAGAAGTATTTTGATTGATTGATTGATTTATTGATACTCGGAGGTATCAATCAATGGTACTCCAGATCCAAACTGCAGAACAACCAAGTCATTTCCAGATATGTCAATTGGAAAGAGCAAGGCATATAGTGGAAGAAAAGCTATCTGCAAGAACTGAGTTTTAAGTTGGGAAAGAGATGAGTTTTATAGAGAGAATGTTTTCTGGAAGAGAGGATTTATAAATTTATCACTAAATGCTTGAGGATGTGATACAGGATTTGAAGGAAATGGTGATTCTGAAATTGTTTGGTTATGGCTCAGGTTTTCGACTGAGATGTTGGAATTTTTTGCCTGTTGCAGAGTGTGAGAAAGTAATAGCAGATTTTCAGCAATGACAAATTTAATTTCTATCTTCTTAGTTAATTATATTCATGAGAGATTGAACAATGAGCATTTTGAAAATTTTGTTGCTTAGAAACTTCAGATATAACCGACTCAACGATGAGTCATTCCGGAGAACAGCGTGGCAGGGGTGGCGGCAGAGGAAGGGGCTGGTGGAGAGGTCATGGAAATTTCTACCGAGGACAAAGAGGTGGCAGTAAAAGTGAGTTGTTTTTGAGGCATTGCGATCAGATCTACCACTTATTTATTCAGAATTCCTACAAATGTAATGTATCCAAATATTTGTGTAGCACCTCCTATAAAGAATGACTCAGAAGCATCCCTGCTGCAATTACTGCATATTGATAAAAAATGAGTTTTAAGTCGTTTAAAAAAGAGAGCCATATAATCAGCCGTTGCTGGTGATGCTGTAGATGCTACATAATGAATGAATCACAATAATGAATTTGTGTACACATTGCATATGTTTCTAGATGAATTGGTTTCTGCATTCTTTGATGTTTGAGTTGTTTTGAGTATCGGCTTTGTCCAGAGGTAGCCTGCCTAATCCTGTTGAAGTCTGGAATTCAACCATCTTTGATGTTGATGTCTCAGGCATCCAAATGTTCACTGGTGTGGACATTAACATGGTCTGTGTAGCAGCATCTGTGTGCGTAGATGCCTGAATGCCTCTGATATACAGTATTAACATTGAAGCATGCACCATATAAATTGTATATATTTTTTTAGATTCGCTTGCTGCTCAAGAAACTAATTAACTGCTAAATAATGAATATGCAAATATTTCTTTTTCATTCAGACGAGAACCTGGTAATTATGGTAAAACTAATATTCTGATATACCACGTATATTATGTGGCCTTAAATTGGTTTTTTCCAGTTGATGTTGTTCAATGTTATTTATGAAATTGGCTGAAATTTTGTCACTGATTTTGTAGATTATTCACGAGGAGATGATAGAATCCATTTCAAGGGATCGGTTGCACCGTCTGAAACGAAAAACTCAACACAGTCCACAATGTTTGACGTTCCTTCTCCCTTTCACGGCTGGAAAGTCTATTTCCCAGAGGAAGGTAAAATGAATTCTGTTATTTCTTTGCGCTTCATGAGGAAGAAAAGCAGTACAGTGAAACCCACTTAATTGCATAGGTGCCGTGCAAGCCTTGCTTATGCGATTAACTGGGCTATGCGAATAGCCGGGACGTCTGATAATTAATTGTACGCACAAAACACTGGTTTGGGTTTTTATGTTGTTATGCGATTATGCGGGTTATGCAATTAAGCGGTATGCGATTAAGTGGGTTCCGCTGTACCATATCATTTACAGCTGTAACAATGTGCAAGCTTGACAGCTTTGCTTTGTGTTTATTTGAACTTTGAATATCTGCGTATGTATGGAGATCATGCACAAAATGTGTTTAGTTAGAACTGCAGCATAATCAAATACATTGCACTACAAATGATAGGTGACCATTATTCAACCACTATATTTTTTACTGCTTTGTTTCTGCACTGCATATCCTCTGACTTTTTCTTCTGTTTGGGTACGGTCAATTCTATGCCTTTGGACTTGCATTTGGTAAAGGTGCTCCAGCTTTCCTCTGTACCTTTTTCTGTGATATAGCACTCTCATAGCAGTCAATCTGGCGATGACTTATTGACCTGGAGGGTGATTGGTTGAACGTCAAAGATATCTGGCGAGATTATACACTTGAATGTGCAAGCACATTCGCTCGGATATATCCGGTGGTGATATTTGTCCCAATCAAATATTTTGCAGATATATTTTTGAAGCGAAGCACCCATCGTTTAATGCCAGCTTATCATTTACCCGGATATTATCCTGGTAACTACTTAGGGAATTATATCCCAGTAACATATCCCCTAATGCAGAGTTTCCCAAACATTTTGGAACTGCAGTCCACTAGAGGGGTTTTGAATCATGCTGCAACCCTAATCATAGCATGTAATTAAAAAAATGCATTAGGCCACCTGGCGAATGTTAGTTGAAACAGAATCTTCTGAGTTTTGAATAAATGGCTAAACAAATGCTCTGATTCAATTTGAATGAAAATATGGCAAATATATTAGGCAGAATTATTCATATTTTTGTCAAAAAAAGACAAAATGAGAGAAATAGATATTGAAATTTCTTTTGAAATTAACTTTTTAAAAGTTTGCCAGGAACATACCCTTTTTACACGTCTTAAAAATCCTATGAATATGGCAAAATCGCTTAACCAACAGGTCCAACGCTTGCAGTTGCAGAGATTCCCTCTTGTTAGTGGAGTTTCAGAGCAAAATGATCAGAATACGCATAATCAAATACTTGCATTAAATTAGGTGAAATAAAGTAAATTTTTTTAAAAGTTTGTTTCTATAGGCCAGGACTTTTTCTTCTGTTTGGGCTTTTGGAATTCTATGCCTTTGGACTCACTTTGGTAAAGGTGCTCCAGCTTTGTAAAATGCAATATAGCACCTCATAGCAAACTTATTGTCAACTAAAATTGGATAAAACACTAATAATTTTAATATAAGCAGTGCATGGAGGATTGCAGGCAAATAAATTTCTCAAAACCTAAGTGCCTACTGGCAACTTTCAAGGCTTGTGAGATTGTGGTATTGGCTCGAAAATGAATCTAATTTCGCCTTAACCTGCGACCCACTAGACTGAGAGCCCTGCAACCCACTTCTGGTGATAAAAAATGCATTACCACCTGGTTTAGTTGAAACACTGCCCCAATGGAACAAATGCTCTGATTCAATTTAAATGAAAATGTGAGGTTAGGCAAACTGTTCATATTTTGAATCCAACAGAGATGCTGCTAGTTTTGTCTGTTTGTTGTAATATTTAGACCACTTAAAATGTTTGTGTGTTTCTAAAAAAAACATGTTCTGTTTAATTTCAGTGTTTTCCGAAACATCTGAGGTTGTCAGAATGATTCGTCTATTTCAGAAATATCTAAGACATTGCAAATCATTTCTGAGTTCGGTTAGCTTCTCTACAACCTATTATTCATACAAATTGCATTTAACTTAAGAAAAGTAAGACAAATAATATTGACTAGATAAATAATAATAAGAAATAAGAATAACAAATAATAACATGCATGTCTGTTTGCCTCCTGATGTGATTGGTTAAGGAGTAGTATTTTTTTCTCTGAGTTTTTGGACCACTAAAAATGTTTGTGTGTTTTAAAAAAACACTTTTTGAATTAAATTTTTTTCCTCATCTAAGTTGTCAGTGAAACCTATTTCAGAAATATCTAAGACATTGCAAATCATTTCTGAGCCTTGCTTTCATACATTGGATTAACTGAAAAGTAAGACAAATAATATTGACTAGATAAATAATAATAACGTCTGATACACAAAACACTGGTTTGGGTTTTGATGTTGTTATGCGATTATAGCTCTGCAATTTCTAAACGGTAAAACAGCACTTAAGTTTAATCCACTGTAGTTGGTACCCTGGATTTGTTTGAGCTGCTACAATGCTGTTCATTCTAATTCTTAACATTCTTAATTTATTCTTGATCTTTGATTCTGTCAGTAGCTTGCAGGGGGAGCTGGTGGGGTGGTGGTCCCGGGCATCCACCAGATGTGGGGCATCCAAATGAGAGGTCACGTGTGGGTGGGTGCAATATAAATTGTAAGAAAAGAGAACATCGGTGAACAGTAGCAGTTTAGGAGCTGGTGCCTGTTTGACACGGTGATGTTTGTTTGCTCGTCAAGGCTTTTTCATTTGGAAACCTGATAAGTTTTCAGTGTGCCGCCCCATTTTGGAAAATGCTGGCTACACCACTCTACTTTTGAGAACTTGGCTCTACAGGCATCAACTGGCCTCTGCATGCCTCTGCATTCTGTAGAAATCTCTGAATTGTTCTGTTGGCGCTATATAAGTTGGCTTTGTACAAGCAGTACCATAGCCAATGAGGTTTATCCGAGGCGTGGTCATTGCTAGTTGAAAACTATACCCAAAAGTTATCTTGTCTAAAGATGTCCTGTTGCACTTCCTTCTCCTTTCCACTTGTGTTTTCACTCGTTGGTGTCAATTGCATGTTGGACAATTTCTGTCATTCTTCTTTTCTGGTTGCTGTCAATTGTAGTATGTATACTATGTACGGGTCATCTTTTGACCAGTGTATAGTGTCTTTCTCTTGCCTTCATTTCTCTAAACATTAGACCCGTACCAATCTTCTGTTGTTCCTTCCCACTGTGCTATAAAACTTGTCCAAATAATAATACTGATAATAATAATAATAATAATAATAATAATAATAATAATAATAATAATAATAATAATAATAATGCCACATTCTAAAAGTACTTCATATTATCTTATCTGCCCTATTCCTTATTCTTATGATTGTAAGAATGTATTTGAATTTAGAGCAAAATTCATATTTGCACCATGTTCAGCATTTAGATTCACCAGTATCTCCCTTTTGAATAAATTGACTCCTTTCATTTCTTTCACTCTGTTGAGTGTCTTTTTCAGTTAAAATACTTAAAACCAGTAGCATATCTGAGTAGAAATGCGAGAGGCACTACAAATGTTGCGCTTACATTACATTAATTATGCAGCATGGGTATTCAACTGGTGGTCCGTGGGCTGGATCCGGCCCGCCAGGGACTATGAAATGGCCCGCAAAGATGCTGTAACAATCAATAACTTTTTCTAATACATACAAAATATATTTAAATGTTTTGTTTTAGACTTAACCTGTTTTCTATTACTTATGAACTATATTTTTAAAGCTAAAATTTTTGCACCTGGCCCTTGGGCACCAATCATAAAAATTTGGCACTTCATGAAATTTAGTTGAATGTCCCTGCTATAATATTATAGTATTAGCTTACAGTACTGGACAGTACAGCGCTTTTTCATTTGATGCAATGAAACTTTTGCTTTTAGGAGACATACTAGGTTTGTTGTGAGTTTTATTATCAAGTTTGACCTCATTTTAAATTAATTATATTTTAATTATTAATTGGTTTATTTATAAAAATTGTAACTTATTTGTTGTATTATTTTGTGAAAGGCATCTGTTGATGAAACTGGTTTCTTCTCTGTGGATTTTCAGGATCTGATTTCTGATTCTGGTGAGTTAATGTGTCTTTGTGATTCAAATAGTTTATCAGGTTTTCATTGTATGTGTGTTTGTGTGTGTACTTGCATGTGCAAGTGTGTTTGTTCATGTGTCTGTTTTTGTATGGACTTGAATCCTAGCCAATGTGGGACATGAATCTTGGATTGAGGATAAACAGTGTTTATTCTAGGCCTTCTCTGGGGGGGAATTTCCCTCCCAAAGTTTTAAAATTCCCCCCCCCAAAAAAATGATATGTTGGCTGGGGGATGGAAATTTCCTCTCAAAAGTGTGGAGACTCAGACCTTGTTCTCCCAAACATTTCAAAATCCCCCACCATGTCAAGGTGGCTAGAATAAACACTGGAGGATAAATCTGATATGCTTAGGAACTGCTGTGGCTGAACTGATTTGGGCAGTTGGCTTCCTTTATCATAATTAGGTCCTCAAATATTGAGAATATATTTCTGGATCAAATTTTAACAATAAGACAGATAATGATTTAAGTAATAATAAAAAAATAGTAAAAATATTGATTCTCTTGTTCTATTGTTTTAATTTTTGCCCCGTAAAATTAAGGATTGAAGTTCATAATTTAAGTTTTCATGACATGAATTAAACTTCCATTGTTGTGTTGATGGCATTTCTCTCTCTCTCTCTCTCTCTCTCTCTCTCTCTCTCTCTCTCTCTCTCAGTCATTCAGCCATCTCCGACTTTGATGTGCAATTTTTTCTGTCCTCGACTGTATTTCTATTATTATTATTATTATGTTGATGGCATAGGTTTGTTGTATTATTTCCTTTCAGATGTGTGCCAACTTTTGCCGGACTTATCAAACGAACTGAGAAACAATCCGGAAATTGTCATTAATTGCCTTAGTCTTGCAGGTCATGAGGTAAACAGATGACTTTAATTGAGAGAATTCTGAGGTTTCTGCCAGATAATGTAGTGTCTTCCACAGTCATTGGCTTCAGGAGATAGATTCAATCAATCATTGAACTTCTATGGTGCCATGGTGTCATTAGATTTACAGGTGATTGTGTTGTTATGTTGTAATGTAATTAGTGCTGTGCGTTTGATGCGATTATGCAAGTCGCAGACAGGCCAACTGCATCGGGGTACAAGTATTTTAAGTGATGTTTTCAGTAACTTATTTTGTTTATTATATTTGAATTGTGTGAATTTTCTTATTACTTTATAATGTGTACATAACTTACGTTGGTAATTATTGTAGAAAGTTGTTGATGAGCTACATAAAGAAACCAGTTGCGGTAGAACGGAGCGTGGGTTTTCTCCCTCAAAAATTCACTGTCGTATTGTTAACTACGAGCCAATGACACCTTTGAAACTGCTCAAGGCCAATTACTATGGTCAGTTTACATTGCGACATTAATTGCAGTACTCTTACGCTCTTTACTCTTACACAGCAACACTACACACACACGCATATATATATATTTATATGTGTATATATATATATTATATATACATTATACGTATATATACGTATTTATTTGTGTATATATATTATATATACATTATATGTATATGTAATGTAATGTAACAAAATATTTGTATAGCGCCTCTTCTGGAAGAATCACTCAGAAGCGCTCTCACAGCAAATTACTGTATATTGACAAAGAGATAAGTTTTAAGTTGTTTCAAAAAGAGAGCCATAGAATTAGGAGTTGCTAAGCCACGCATACTGGCGTCAAGAGCATTTTAAAGGATAGGGCCAACTGATTCAAAACCTCGTTTTAGGAACAAGGAGGTTCGTGCTTGGGGCACACTGAGAAGACCATTGGTTGTGGACCGAAGACATGGCCGACCAGGGATAGAGCTAAGAGGATGGAGTAGCTCTGAAAGGAATGATAGAGTGGCACCATAAAGAGAGAGTGCAACCGCTCTCAACACACGAAACTCAACTCGAGCAGGATAAGGCAGCCAGTGTAAAACAGACATCATGTAATCACTAATGTGATCACGTCACACATATAAGAATTCTCAACACTTGTGCAATGACAATTCAAATATTTGGATATGTGAATCTTGGACCATAAAAAAAGAATTGGAGAAAAAATAATAGCAACAGAAAATAAGTAGTTTAATAGGATACTAAGGATAGGATACAAAGAACTTATGACAAATGAAGAAATTAGAAAGAGAAAACTGCAACCGAGCATCATGGAAGTCATCAGAAAGAGAAGAATGAAATGGACTGGACACATACTCAGAATGGATGAAATAAGAAACCCAAAACGAATTTTCAACTCCAAGCCTTAGGGAAAATGATCTAAAGGAAGACTGAAAAGACGATGGGTGGATGGATTGGAAGAGGACCTGAGCATGGCAGGACTCGATCTCAACGGAAAAACTTACAGAAGACGCCAAATGACATTGGAAGAAATAGCAAAGGACAGAGAACTTTGGAGAGATGTCATAGAGAAGTCGATAGCTGGACACAGCTGGAGAACAAAAACCTGACCTGACCTGATCTGGACATGATGGATCAACAAGTTTTGAAGATATTGGCCTTTAAGATCAAGTTGTATTTTTAAAATTTAGATAATAATTTGTTTTTTCTTAGGGAAATTTGTGTCCATTAGGGGAACAGTAGTTCGAGTGAGTGGTGTTAAGCCACTTTGCGTTCAGATGGCTTACGAATGTGCATCATGTGCCACAGTTCAGGTAATTTGCATGTAGTTTATGATGGGTTTTGCATTGTTGGTCTCTTTTACCTTTTTTATTTCAATCTTATTTTAATCTCAAGTGCTACTAGTGCCTGGATAGTCGTGTAAAATTGAATATGCTTGAGTTACTTGGGTACAAAGTCTTTGTTGAAACAGTCTTTTGCTGCAGAAGAAATGTTGAAAACAACATTGGGACCTTTACTTCACTTTATACTCTTTATTATATCTAATAAAGGTTTTTGACACTGTTAATCACAAACTTTTATTGAAAGTCCTTAGCAAGTTTGGTTCTCCTGAGATGTGTTTTAGTATATTAAAAGGAATTTTATTCTGGTTTTCATTATGCTTTGTTTTTTTGTCAGTACTTTGATGTAATGCTCATTTTTTTCAACCATGTGACTGTAGTTTTGATGAAACTATAACTTATTTAATTCTGTTACGTTGCCGTTAACAGAGAATTTAAGATTGATTAAATTAGTATTGAGCTGAAATGTCTGATCCAATTCTTTGTTTTTGTAGATGGTAAGGTGGCCAGATGGAAAGTGTTTACAACCAAATAAGGTAAACCATAAATCATATCTCTCAATTTGTTCAGTAATTTCAGTGTTTTAATAAAAGGTATTTTGTGAGGTTTTAACCCGTTACTGTGGATTTAATTTTTTCAACTCAATTTAAAATGGACGTATTTAATTTGGGGTCCCTGTGTGAAAATGTGAACATACAAGTTTTAAACTTACTATATTTCATTCAGTTATAAAGATGGGGTTTGCACCGTTGTTTAGCATTTTTATTGCTCTTAAACCATCCGTATTGAAGGAAATTTTGGGGTAGGGTCCACCCTAATTCTTTGAACTCCTCCCCAACATTTTGGTCAAATTTTGTTCCAAGCCAGATGGAAAAAATTTTTCCAAATAACTCCCAAACTGTGAAAACATTGTAAAGAGGTGTAATTGGAACAGAATAATGCAAAAATTTTAAGATTGGACAAAATTTGGTATTTATGCTTTTTCAAACAATTTACTCATTGCTCAAAAAAATGACAATTTTGCGAACAGATTTTCAATCTGAAAAGAACAACTCAGTATATTTCAGGCTATATAGAAGCTAGAAAGATGCATTTGCACCGTTGTTTAGCATTTTTATTGCTCTTGCCTGGCCATAATATACCTTCCCCAAGAAAATTTTGGGGTAGGTCCACTCTACAGCCGAAAATCGAACCATCCTCCTGTTTCAAAGTGCTAGCAAAAAATTTTCAGCGGTGACCTCAAAACTATGAGCGAAAGTTTTACTTGTAATTTAACATAATAATAAACATTTTGAAGATCGGGTAATTTCATAGTTATGATTTTTAAAACCTCAGACTTGAGATTTTCAATGATTTCAACAAAAATCCCAGTATTTGGACGGTCAATGACTATTCTTTTCAATAAGTCAGTAACAGTGAAGAAAGTGCTGCCATCTATCGAATGGATAGTAAACTAAATCGAAAAGTTACTCCAGGAGTCCCGGAGAAGATTTAAAAGCAATGTCCGATGGTTATGTGGCACCGTTTTAAGACAGTGTTACCCTTTAGTTTATGGTTTTTTGAGTTGTTTATATCTAGCTGTATTAGAACATTTAATGAAAGCGTGGACTAAATTGACAAGAGAATCATCATGCTTCACGTTTAGCATTACAAGAGCATGTAATAGTAATTATAATAATAGTATTATAGTAATTATGCACTTGTATAGCACCAGTTCTAATAATCAGGGTATCAATTGGTGGTTCTCAAAGTCCCTTCTTGAAGGCCACATCATTTCAGTAATCAGTCAGTGGAGAGCAGTGAGATGGAACTATGAAGAAAGTGCTACTTATAATTCATTGGAAGATCTGACAGCCAGGGGAGAAGAGTTCCAGATTTTTTGGTCAGAGATAGAAAAAGCAGGTTTACCAATTTCAGTAAGTAAGACAAAATTTCTATAAAGATTTGCTTTGATGAAGCCTAATAAAAACCTTTTTCTGAGTGAAATCCATAGTCCGTATATACTTAATCCTCAATGGTCATACTTGTAGATCCAGGTAGGCAGTGTTGGGTGTAGGTAAATTTAACAATGAGTTCACTAATCTTGTTGAATGACAATGGTTTGGGTTATCTAACATAGATTTCAAATATTGATGTTGGCCAGACTGCAGTATTTTATAAGCCAGGAGACCAGTCTTAAATACAATTCTCTATTCTACCAGCAACCAGTGTAACTATTCTAATTAGCTTTAATTGATCTGTTATTTTTATATAATTTCATGTTTTGTTTCTGAATCCTTTGAAGCATTTCCACATTAGATTTGGCCGTACCATTGTATAGAGAATAACTGGTGAAGCCAGTGAGAATTTCTTCTTTCCAGGCCACAGACCAGCTTTAGTTCAGATCTTCATAATGTTTTATTCACAGGACCTTCCTTTTTGTACTCGGATAAGTAATATTCAGTAGAACATTTTCTTTGTGATTAATCAGCATCAACTGGGGTTCAAGTCTTAGTCAGATATTTGCTGTCCAATTAATATGCATTAATATGAATGATGATGATGATTAGTTTTTATTATTTAAAGTTTAATATAAATTGAGCATATTTTGCATTTTATTTTATATTGGCATTTTGTATTTAAACTTTTATGTGAGTAAATTCGCGTTATTGTTAGGCCTTTATAGCTCAGAGATATTTAGTTTGTAGCGGATTTGTTAAGAGGCTCGCTTTATTAGAGTGTCTTGAGCCAGTCTTATGAGAAGGCAAGTCTTGCAACTTGAAGATCTGTGAAAATTTTCTTGAGTTTACATTACATATACTTGCATCATTTACATTACATGCAATTGCTTGGCATTTTGTTAACTTTTTTGCATTGTTGCTTATCATTTTGTCTTCAGTGTCCGTCTGGTGAATGTGGCCAACCAATAATCCAAAATCCTCCATTTCCTTTAATTCCTTCAATATCTCCTCAAACTATTAGGTTGTAATCAGTCGTAACATTTTAAAGATTTGCTTTAATGAGATATATTTTGAAGAAGATTTGAATTTTATGAAAGTATTTCTTTATAACCTTTATTAAGTTTCTGCGAATGCTTTTCTATTTCATTGCAGAAGTAAAGGTAGACAAATCAGCTATTATCTTTCTTATTGGTTGAGGTGGCCATCTATTTAGTCAGATATTAACTTAATTAATTGATTTTGTTTAATGATACTGAATTCCTTTTATTTTTTATTTTAATATACTCGTTGAACCGTAGTGTGCATAACATCTAAAAACCGCCTGAACAAGGATTCCAAAACGTTATTTAAGAAGTTTAGTCATTTCATTTTTATTTAATGGCATGCGACCATGTACCCGGTAATCAGACTCTTTCCATTACAATGCCATCTCGGTCTGTTTCTTCTCAATATATCTTGAATATAATTTTATCCAAGCTGTCTCCTTGCGTTGACTCTGATTTTTCTTAAAATCTGCAACCACTTTCTCATACACCTCACCAGAACTTTGGAATTCAATTCCAGCTTCCCTCTGTTGTCTACAACATGGTCAAACAACAAGCTCCACATTCTCAGTTCCTTTAATTCCTTCACTAGTTGTTGAACTTTTTCAGAGTGCAGGAAAATGTTGATGATGACGAGCAGAGAGAAGCTGGCCGCATTCCGCGCACAGTCGACTGTGAACTGACTTATGATCTTGGTATGGTACAACATTATTGTAAACATTTTTTAACTGATTGCATAATATTTAAATTTTGGTCATCTCATTTGCTTAAAATCTGTTTTCCAGCTTTTGCCTAACCAAAGCTATATGTGGGTATTTCAAATGTTCTGACATTTCTGGAATTTAAGTTTATTTGTTTAAGTTTCAAAGCAGGGAAAGCAAACGAAATTTCAAAGTTTTTTGTATGGAATTTTAACTGCACTGAAATTGTAAATTATCTTTTCCATTGATTTAAAAAGATTTTGAGCTTGAAGTGTTGGGTTTTTGAAGGAGTCATATTATTGCTGAATTTGTTTATAAGAATTTAGTATTATTTCTCTCTGCATTATAGTTGATTGCTGTGTTCCTGGAGACACTGTTACCATATGTGGTATTGTTAAAGTGAATTCATCTCATGGTAAATGAAAACATTAATTAATTATTGATGTATTTTGCACAGCTTTAAATTTTTAATTATGTGTGATTTTATCATAAATCAATTTCACCATTTTCTATTGGTTTTAATTGAGTTTGATGTTGTGTTTCATTTTGAATTTTAGCAGAATTCGTTAAATGTGATTGTATTGTCAAATACCAAAGTATCTACTTGTCATGTTTTTGTTGTTGTGACGGTCTGAATTATCATAATTTCTTTGTGCTACTCGGTTGGTGGCAGTTGTGTTTGATCTGAAATATTGCTGTCTTTTGCTTATCCATCATTATTAACCGTGGGCTCATCGCCCGTTGGTGTATAATGCCATCTCCACAGTTTTCTGCCATTATTTCCTGTTCATTGCCCTGTGACTAAGATCCTGTAAACTGCTTCCATACCATTCTTCAATACCATCACTCCATTCCTTGTGTGGTCTTCCTTTCTTATTTGCTCCCTCCATTATTCCAAACATAGAGCTTTGATCATTCTGTCCTCTTTCATTCTTCATATTTGGCCAAATATTGTCCATAGTTGCTTTTCACTGGTCATTAAATTAATGGTCATTAATTCTTCAGGCTCTTTCTGTATGTTGTCATTCCTATTGTTGATGAAGTATAGATTAATTATTAAGCAGATTTTAAACCTTTTATCTCATCATCAACTTTCAAATATCTGGTGGCTACATAGTTTTCCCGAGAAGTTTTCCAAAATCTTTCTCAGACGTTGCCAAGTTGTTTCATGGCCGTGAGTTTAGTTTGACGACAGTGTATGTTGACCTGGTGGCCAATAGAACTTCTGCTGATGTCTGATGAATACCATTGTGTGCTATTTAGCAATGTTGTTTCAAGTTCTTGCATTGTTTTGCAGAGAATTATGGACGACAGAAAGACCAATGTCTCTTCCTTCTCTATATTCACGCAAATTCCATGACAAATGGAAAGGGGATAACAAAACGGCTGCCGTCATGCCTTCGGAAAAGAACGGAGCGTCATCTAGGTTTACTGTTAAAGAGCTTTACGATATTGAGGACATTCACGGTCAACCGAATCTCTTTCGACTTCTAGTGGCGTAAGAGAGCGTTGTGTTATTTTCAGCTGTTAAACTTAACGTTTTATATTGTGAAGAAATCTCACCAATGCTTGAAAGGCTTTTAATGTTGTGTGTAATTTATCTGAATATTTGTATTGCGCCTCTTCCAAAGAATCGCTCAGAAGCGTTCCCGCTGTGATTACTGCATATCGATTGAGAGATGAGTTTTAATTTGTTTCAAAAACAGGGCCTTGGAATCAGGAGTTGTTAAATTACTTATACTGGGGTCAAGTGCATTCCAGAGGATAGGGTCAACGGTACCCCGACATTTGCACGATCGACATTCACGCGATGACAAATGTGCTAACATAAAATCAACAAATGCGTGCCGACAAATGCGCATATTTTGAGCAAAACATGACTAAGCTCCAATTTAATAGTTCTGCTATAAATTAAAGGTTAGGGTTAACCCTATCCCTGGACCTAACCTAACTCTAACCTTGACTTGACGGGACACACCTTGACCCTGACTCAAAACCTCATTTCAGGAATAAGGTGGTTCATGCCTGGGGCACACCGAGGAGACCTTGACCAAAACATGGCCGACCAGGGATAGAGCTAAGAAGATGCAGTAGCTCTGACAGATATGATGGAGCAGTACCAATAAGAGAGAGTGAAACAGTTCCCAAAAACACTAAACTTAACTTGAGCTGGATAAGGCAGTCAATTAATTAATTCACTTTGTGCATTATCTGTTATACTTTTTATAGCTCTATTTGTCCATCTATCTATGGACATGAGGTAGGAACAGATTTGATATTACCTTTTTGCTGGACATTTAAATTATATCAAGTTATGTATCTTGTCTGTTTATAATTAATTTCTTGCTTATGCTGAGAAAATAAAAGTGGCCTGAATATGACATTTTGTTTATAGTTATCGCTAGAATTGCGATTGTAGTTTGACTTTATGGATATATTTTGATGGTTATCATTTAGAGTAATGTCATTCTTTGGCAAGATTGAAGCATGAAATTAGTTATTTATCAGTTTTATTTAGAAGCTGTAAATATGAAGCATTTAAAATTTTTAAGTCTAACATTGCAGTGTTACTAACTTATCAATAATTTATAACAAACTTATCAACTGTAAATTTGGAACCTTTAAGACAATTTTTTGTTAGAAGCATAAAAATAAATTAGAAGACAGTCACTGAATATCTCTATCATAAGTTTTATGCCAATGTATTAATTATTCATTATTGGAAATGCCTTTTGACCCTCGTGAATTTTTACGTTTTGATATTTTGGTGAATTTTTCAGTTGGTTAAAGCTGGATTGGTTCTTGGTCTTTTTGGAGGAACACAAAAATATGTAAATGACAAAGTAAGTGATTTTAATGCGTCTCGTGCCAATTTCTTTTTGTTGATTAGAGGCTTTTTGATGACATTGCATATTAGGAAACTATGACGTAGTGATTTCGTTTTTGTGATCGTGTAAAAGCTGTAACAAGATAATGACCGATTAACCCTTTTGCTACTCTGGCAACCCTTCCCCATACTGGCATGGGGTAAAGTGAAATTACAACACAGAACCATCTATCAGTGCATTTAAATACCATTGCCATGTTCTGGACTGCCATGCATTATTGATATTGGTCCAAGGGTCCAGGCTTAGGAACCGTTCAGATCAAAGAGTTTTGTAACTAAAGGGTTAATGTTCCAATGCCTTGTTCAAATGGTGGTGTGTGCCATGATATGGCATGCCATAACATGACTTGGCTGTTTGAAGAACAATAAACATTGGCAATAATTTCCATGCATCCAGACACATTTTGGGGCTACATTTTTATGTCTAGATGTCCTGCCATTGTCATCCCTGTTGTAGCTTCTGTTCAACCTTCCATCTATTTATTCTGTTACTGTGAGTTACCAGTTTACAGTTTGCTACTCTGGTGTGGAGATTACGGTCTGTAACCTGAAGGATGGTCTTACAGAAACTGGGACTCCACCAAAAGTCTGTACTGCCAAAACTGCTTGTAGGACACAGATAATATATAGACAGAACTTATTTTATTTTTAATGTTGCTCTGAGGACATTTTAGAGGCTAAATGTTACTCTGACATTAAACTTGCTTTGTGGCTGTCATCTTTTGTTAATTGATCCTTCTGGTAAGGTTGGCAAAATGACAAAAATCTTGGGGGTGTATGAAATGCCTGGATGCCTGGTTTTGTTTATTTTTGGACTATATGTATTAATTATATCTAAACAGCACTGTATTATGTGTAAATAAATGTGCCTGCAAATAGAAGTGTTTTTGTGTTGGTGGGAGAGGAGGAGGGAAAGAATTTGGTATTTTGATTTAGGGATGAGTTAATTTTTGCAGGGTAGAAAGTTAACAGAGTGGTAACAACGTTGGACGATGGAGCAGAAAGTCACTGGTTTGATTCCCACAGGAGCCCAAGGTCGACTCAGCCTTACTCGCTAGAGGGCAGTGGTAAACTGAGGAGCAGCGTTAAGCTGCAAAGGTGAAACGTGGGTCTGGGGAAAGTAATGGAAACCAGTGATATTTTACTGAACGGTAACGGAAATTAGAACTGAAATTAAAGAATCCGTTAACAAAAACGAAGTAAAATTAGCAAAGAACGATAACTGAAATAGAAATGAAATCACCCAATAAAAATAGAAATTGGAACTGAAATAGAATTTTGTATGAACTGAATTTAACTACCCATCATTTAAAATGGCGTCAATTTGCTTAGGTTGTGTGATATTTGGCATAATGGGCTGTTCGTGAGTGTGTGTGTCTGTGTGTGTGTCCAAAGTTCAGACCAGGGTGATATGCCAGCCGTTGCTCTCAGTCATTCCTACCCCACCCATACAGTCATGTCTGGGAGGGGGTGACTCGGTTACCACTGACCTATCAGGCTATCACATGCTAGTCTCGAGACGGCACATGGGCCTCTGCCTTGATAAATACCATTTCGGCGTCTGTATCAGAAAACTTAAGCAAGTGCTGCTTCGTTGATTTAACGTCCACGTTAACTTAATTGCAACAATTGTTACAAGATGAGATTAGCTGAACTGTTGGCTGGAAGAAAGCGAGATAGCCCGGTTTGGGATTATTTTATATATGACGAGAAAGCGGACGTTGTGACTTTGTGACGTTCAAGTTGATCAAAGCAGCATGTCGTTTATTGTTGAAGATGAACATGCATATTGTTTAGTCTATAAATTTTTGATCACTGTGTTACTGTCAGACATTGCAGTCATAGAATACAGTTTTATATTATACTTTGCATGATTTGCATTCAACAGTGGCGGCTCCAGTATTTGGCAAGTGGGGGGGGCCGTTGGGGTGGCAACTTCTAATCATGGGGGCAACCATTTGTTGTTAGGTATGTAGTATTAAGTATAGGGTCTCAACAGGGGGCCACTAGGGGCCAGACACTCAGTAGGGGGCACGGGCCCTCCCTTGCCCCCCGGTGAAGCCGCCACTGGCATCCAATACAAAACCTGATGTCAATTACTAGAAGTAAAATTAGAAATTAAACTGAAAATATTTAAACTAGAACTGAAATTATTTTAGAACTGAAATTAGAACTGAATTAGGAATTATTTTCTGAAGTATAACTGAAATAGAAATGAAATTAAGACCTAAAATAAGAATGAAAATTAAAATTAACAATTATTTTTAGAACTGAAATATCACTGATGGCAACCTACCCCAGATGAATGGATTATACCACCTGCGTCACTGATTACCCAGGCTGGAGATAAGCGTTGGAACCCAACCTTTACCTTTGATTTTTTTTGCATATTCTGTCTTGATTTTCCGATAGAATCGTATTCCTGTCCGAGGTGATCCGCATATCTTAGTTGTTGGAGATCCTGGATTGGGGAAAAGCCAGGTATGCTCTGCTGCACTTATGTGCTGGTCATTAGTTGTCATGCATTTCTAATTGTAGTCATGGATTGTTATAATTTAGGCTGCCTTGCTGCTGTCTTTGTATTTGACAGAAATGGATATTTCATTGTACTTATGGAAAATGTATGTTTAAATTATAAATACTCCTGGATTTGCATTATAAGTTTTGCATTATATGAAGTTAAGAAATTTTTTCTCTTCTTGATAATTATTAAATTTTTACTGTGAAAGTATCTGATAAAAAATGTTTTTAAGGTTTTTGTTTACCATCGGCACTTCTGCATGTATGCCATAACAGATTCAGCAAAGTTCTTCTGTATATGATTTAGTTATATGTAGTGAATTTTTATTGTGTTTGTGTTTATTTTGTGTTTGAATTTGAACTTGAAATAAACATATTTGATATACCGGTATATTTTTAGAATTTAAATTGGGCTTAGATTAATTAATATAAATACCAGCAGAGAGTTAGGTTTATATTTGACGATTTGTTTGCATCTTCATTATAATATAGATGCTTCAATCAATTTCCAACATTGCTCCTCGCAGCGTTTACGTCTGCGCCAACACAACCACAACTTCAGGATTGACGGTAAAAAACTCTGTTTTTTCTTGATTGTCAATTTTTTTAGTGAAGTAAAGAATTTATTAAATTATATGTCTGTTTGATATTGTAACTTTTCAATAACTGAGTAAACATTTGTTTGTTTAAATGTTTTAATATAAACAAGCTGAGTATCAATTTCAAGAAGTTGTTGTTATCTTCTCTTTTGGTATTTTTCACTTATACAATATACATTAATTTTGAGTCAAATATGGGATTTGTAATATCCTGGAATCTAGATGTTTTTACACCAACCTACCAATTACAACGGAGAACACATTTTTGAATCAGTGTTTATTCTAGCCACCTTGACATTGGGGGATTTTGAAATGTTGGGGGGGCAAGGTCTGAGTCATCACACTTTTGGGGGGAATTTGCCATCTCCCACGCAACATATAAACAATTTTTGGGGGGAATTTTAAAACTTTGAGGGGGAAAATTCCCCCCAGAGAAGGCGTAGAATAAACACTGTTTTTGAATCACAGTTTGGCTAAAACTGGATGAATCAGATTTTAAAGTTTTATTGTAAAGGTAATATGAAAAGGTTCCTGTAAATGACAGGTTACTCTGTGTAAAGATGGCAGCAGTGGAAGTGATCATGCATTGGAGGCTGGTGCCCTAGTTCTCGCTGATCAGGGCTGCTGTTGTATCGATGAATTTGACAAAATGGGGAACCAGCATCAAGCTCTACTCGAAGCAATGGTTCGTTTTGTCATTTGCTGAAACTGGTCATTGCTTAGAAATATGCATTATGCAGTAATGTAATACACACCATTTGTATAGCACCTGTTGTAATTCTACTCAGAGGCGCTTCCTTCCATTGGAATCGCTTGGTAAGGAAATGACTATTTAGTTTTCACATTCAACTGAGAAATGATTTGATAACCCCAAATATAGAAATTAAGTGACTTCAGAGATGCAGTATATCCAGTTTCATTTTTAAAATGCAAATTTTAATATCCATCTGTGATGCATTCTCTATCAAGGCCTAATACAGAGCCATGGGCTACCATGATATTGGTTATACTGCTTGAATGAATGAATGAATGAATGAATGAATGAACAATTTTAAGTGAACTAGTACTGTAGTAAATTAACACTTCTGTCGCTGTACATATGGTTGCAAATTAATGACTATGAAATGATTACAATGCTATTGATATGATATTTTGAAGAGATACTTTATGGAGTTTTGCTATAAATGCTAGAGCAGCATGACTCTTGCATAAGTTAATGATAATGTGAAAGTGTCCTCAGTTTGCTGGCCATCTGAATTTTGTGGCTACCGTATTTCCATGCATATAATCTGCATTATATACTTTCCACAGACTAGACCTAGTTCCTCTGACCATTTGACCCATGCATGTGTTGTGTGTCATACATGGATACATGGATACATACCATTGGTTGCATTGTGTAGTAATCCATTGCAATTAAACTTGGTTAATGTGATCACCATTACCTATCACAGTGACAAACAAGTCTATTCGCCAAGAAACTAAAAACACACTTATTTTGCATCTCGTTCATGTGTGAAGTTTAAAGCGCTCTTGATGTTAGCTTTTTGCTTTGATTATTGCACTGTATAAATTGTCTGAATAACATAACATAACATCACTTGACTTTTTTCAGATACTGTGTGATATTAGATCAAGTTGATATCCAAATGGCAGGGCAGCTCTACACAATGAGTCAGAATAAAGTGTTACCATACATAATATTGTGGAACTCTCTTCCTGACGATGTCACCACGGCTAATACTCCTGAGCACTTCATCAAGAGTTTAAAAACGCATCTGTTTGGGTTGGGTTATAGTTGAGATGTTAAAACGTTGTGCCTCAGCCTTGTTACAGCGCTATAGAAATCGTCCAAGAATGAATGAATGAATAATATTATTTATATAATTAGGTAATGTTTTATTCTGACTCACTGTGTATATTGAGTATTTATAATCCTGTGTTCATCATTGTTTCAGACTTTAAGGTAAGTCTTATTAAGCGAGTTTGACTGCATTTCCCATGTCATTTATCATTCGGAGCTCTAATGTGTTTTACATTTTCAGGAGCAGCAGACAATTAGCATTGCAAAGGCTGGAATAGTCTGCAGGTAATTCATGCATCCTTCTTTTTTAGTATAAATTTTACTATAGTCCTTTTGTGTATGTATATAAACTAGTGACTTATTATTTGCATTGAGTTGGAGACTGTTTTGTTTCTCAGAGTCATGTAGCAGTCCTGAGGCCACTGGGTCAGGATTTATTTTAGGCCTAAAAGTTTTCAGCATTTGTGATTGACTTATTGTCTTTTTTGATGCATGACTTCGGAATTTCTGTTTGAAATCCACTTTATAGAAGTTTGAGAGACTTTATTAGCTCAACTGGAGTTAAATGTATTGTTTTTTTCAAAATTAATTGTTCTCTCAAATTTAAATTGTTGATTCTAAAATTTTGTATGGCGACAAAATATGAACTCTTTGTTTCTAAGTTTTGCTTTGTTGATCTGAATCTGCATATGCATGAGATTCTTCATAAAAACCATGGTTGTAATAATAATAAATAGTAATTAATAGTAGTGAAATAGTAATTATGTGCTATGTCCATTTTGGACTACCGGTAGTTGCCACATAAATCTTAATTTTAATTACAATAATAGCAATAGTGACAGTAATAGTAATAATGATATAAACTTGCATGGCTTCAGTATATGAGCTTTTATGTTAATAATTATGACACCTAAAGCACTAATGTTTTATGTTCCACTCATGCTTTTTTGTGTGTTCACTGTTTTCTCTGGTCATGAGATGTAAATTATTTTTCTCATTGACTTTCACAGTCTTCCTGCCCGGACGTCCATAATTGCAGCCGCTAATCCCGTCGGGGGACATTACAATAAGGCAAAGACTGTGTCGGAAAATCTCAGGTGAAAAAATTTAATGATAAATTTCAGAATTGTGAATAAAAACTGACATATTAAAGTCAAATCAAATCAAAATCATTTTATTTTGTATCAGAGGGAAAATTCACAAATAATGGATAGCAATCAGATTCATGAATTAAAAAATATATGGTTAATTAATGTTTAAAATAAAAGTGAGGTGCAGATACAGTAATAAAGCAAAAACTAAGATACATTACATATTGATAACAAAGAATTGCCATATTAAGAGCAAGAAGCAAGAGAATAGAGAAACAATTGCTGAACAAAACTTGCATTCCCAATTGATTGTTCAAAGTACGATCATTCCAATTTTTAAGCAATGAAGCTATTTTGAGTGAACAAATAAAATAATTGCTGATGAAGTCTTTTAATTTGTGTGGTGTTGTTGCACTTCTGCTGTGTTTACCATGCCGTAATCAATGATAAGGATTGTAGCAAGCAGTTGAAATATAGTATGAATGGTTCTCAACTCTACAAAGCTGCTCAGAACTGGAGAATTAGATGCATGACAATCATCAAACCTGCTTAATTGTTCCCTGTAAACAGTATCACAACAACTTGCCTACAGACTTCTGGTCGACCGATGATAAGTCTACTATGATACTTGGGTTAGGGTTATGGTTAGGGTTAGAATTTGAATATCGTAGTAGACCTATTGTGGGTCGACCAAGAAGTCTGTAGGCGAGTTGTTGTGACGCCACTGTAAACGATGCAACAAATTGTTAGCTTATCACCTTCAGTAATAGATGTTTTGAATACATTAAGTTAAGGAAGAAAGAACTTCTTGCTATTCAGTATGATGCATTTATATGATACTATAACTGGATAGTTGTCTTCAATCTCTAAAGTCATTGGTTGAATGAGGGCAATTTCCAGTTTTTCCCTCACTGGTAAACATCCAATGTGCTCATTCACGGTGGAGTCAGTTGGGTGACATTCAAGGCATTAACAATCGTTTCTGCCAATGTTGAGGTTCGAACCCTGAACCTTGTGACTGGTATTCCAGCTTGATAATAACCACTGGACCAATTCATCTGATTCAGAATCATATTACTGGTAATGAGAATTTTTACTGTTTCATCCTTTTAAAGTAATTATTTAATGAAATACTGATATTTAGGGTGGGAAGCGCCCTTCTGTCTCGTTTCGATCTGGTTTTTATTCTTCTTGACAAACCGGACGAGGTAACTTCACGTATGATTCCTTACTATTTCAGTGTCATTTGTTCAAGCACCAACACTTTCATCCTTAATTAAATCACTTAATTTAAATCATTAACTCTATGCTGATGATGCTCGATTATTTCTTTCCTTTATACTGTCTTCCTTTAAAACACCAGTCTCTGAACTTGAGACAGCATTTTCGTCAATCTCATCGTGGATGTCAGCCAATTTCATTGCTCTCAATCTTTCCAAGACAGAATTTCTTTTAATTGGACTGCCACAACAGCTGAAAAATTGAAAATCTCACAGTAATCTTAGCCCTAGACACTATAATAATCCTTGTTCCAACTGCAAAAAATCTTGAATTTACTTTAGCTAAGCCTAGAATAGTCAGTGGTGGTGGTGGTGGTGGTGGTGGTGGTGGTGGTGGTGGTGGTGGTGGTGGTGGTGGTGGTGGTGGTGGTGGTGGTGGTGGTGGTGGTGGTGGTGGTGGTGGTGGTGGTGGTGGTGGTGGTGGTGTGTATTTGAACTTGAAGCTATGAATTTATACTCTTATATACTGATTTTTATTTACATTTTTGTCCATTCGATGCATTAAAAATGTTTAGCTGGCACTTTCATTTCTTTTAATACTGTTAAGCTTATCCAGTTATACTTTTTACCAATAAAAAAATGATAATTATCCTGGTAGCCACATTTGATAGCAATTCTTCTGTTGATATGTTGATATATAACATGTTGTCTGTTATTTGTCATTTAAGGATATGGACAGTATGCTGTCAGCTCACGTCATATCCTTACACGCCGGCCGAAATAAGTATGATACTATTAATTTTACATTTATGCAAATTAAAATTTCACTTCAGCTCTTGTTCATATGTTATGAATCATGGATATTTTTATGTTAGATGCCCTGAAACTTCTTGTGAATTCTTATTTTTGTCATTAATTCAGTGCATGCATGAGCCTACTCTGTACATTCTGCATTAGGAATTGTATATATGTGTATGACAAGGTAGCAAATCACCAACTTTGCCTTTTATCTAGCAATGGCAATCCTAACTCAGATTGGAAATACAGGAAGTGGATTTGGCAGTTTAAAAGTTTGCATGTTTGCTGGCTGTCAACAATGATTTATTTGAAAATAAGAGTGTGATGTGTAATGACAGTAATTGTTAACCGTATTTAACATCTTTGGACTTGTGGCATAATTTTTACCTGGAAAATGCAGCAGCTTTGTGCTCGTAATATCATTGCATTTTTGTAGAAATTGTTAAATTTTTATATTAACCTAAAACAATTTTTAGAACTGAAACAGTTAACAATAAAGGTTGTTAGACTATTAATTAATGAAATACTGTTTCCTTATGGTTATAATAATAATAATAATAAGCTAATAAGCTGACAGCTACTCCACAGAGATTACATCCATTCTAGACGACTTGGCCCCAACTGTGGAACTCTCGCTCCGGGTCCGACCCTCACGCCCGTTTTACGATGCGGAATGCAGGAGTGCGAGGCGTGAGGCGGCGGCGATTTGTTCTGGAAGTTCAAGGGAACGGCCGGTATGCTGTCGTTCACTAGGTGGCGCTCGGCCCTCAAGGCCAGTCGAGGCCTCGTTCGGAGGAAGGGCAGACGTTACTGGCGCGAGGCCCTTGCCTCCGCCAAGGCGACTCAAGCGACCTGGAGACACCTGAGCAACGTGCTGAGGCAAGGACACCAGTCAACGTGAGGCAACCGTCCAGCTTCTCTGCGACGGAATATCATCAGTTTTTGGATAATAAAGGCGCGAAATAAGGCATAGGACAGCGGGTGTCGGCCCTCCTGAGTTCAGTAGCCATGGGGCGCCACGATGGAGGCTTTCTCTGCCCCAACGGTTGAAGAAGTAGTAGCCATTGTGAAGAATGCGCCCTGCAAGCAGTGTCAAGCTGACCCTCTGCCGATGTGGCTACTGAAGCTGTCTATCGATACCGTGGCTCCGTTCCTTCGACTCTGATGGCCACCTCTCTCAGAACAGGGGAATTCCCTGGTGTGTGGAAGCAGGCGTTGTCCACCCACACCTCAAGCGGCCTGGCCTGGATCAAGCGGAACCGGGCAACTTCCGACCGTATCAAATTTACCGTTTCTCTCAAAACTGGCGGAGAGAATGGTCAATAACCGCCTGGTCACCTACATGAACCAGAATGGACTAATGCCTAAGAACCAGTCCGCCTACCGTCGTGGACACTAAGAAACGGCTATTCTGCGGATAGTCAATGACTTGATCGAATCAGTGGCCAGCGGCGGATGGCTCTCATCTGCCTCCTCGACCTTTCGGCCGCCCGACACCGTCGACCACGGATCCTTGTCGAACGACTGGAGCGTTCCTATGGACTTAAGGGGCGGCCCTTGCGTGGATACGCAACTTCCTGGCTGACAGATCTCAGACTGTCAGTTGGATGGGGTCGACGTCGGCTCCTGGCGCGTCGATTGCGGTGTTCCGCAAGGCTCGGTCCTCGGACCGCTACTCTTTGTCCTGTACACTGCTGACATTAGCAGGATCATTGAATCATTCGGATTTTCAATGCACGCCACGCTGACGGCGTACAGGCCTATTCATCCTGCCAACTGTCCGGCGCCGGTAATCTTCAAACTCGGGCGAGGCCTGCATTGTGGCTGTTCGGGCCTGGACTGATCGAACCGACTATCACTGAATCCGCCAAGACCGAGTTCCTGTGGCTGACCACACCGCGCAGGCAGCACCTCATCCACCGTTCGAATTCCACGCGGACGGTGCGGTCGTCGCCCCAGTAGACAACTGCGTCTACTTGGGGTTCTTCTCGATGAGACACTTACGTTCGGGCGACATTTGGACAACACCATCCGTTCCTGTTACCATCACCTGCGCGGATAAGAGAGGTCCGTCGCTACTTGCCTACTTCCGCAGCGATAGACTTGGTTCGCGCACTAGTCGCCTCTCGGGTGGATTATTGTAACAGTGTGCTGTTTGGACTACCAGTCGGTCAACTAAATCGATTGCAGTCGGTACTGAATGTTTCGGCCCGCCTGGTGTTCGTATGCTAGATGGAGCGGCCATGTAACGCCATTCCTTAGAGATCGGTTGCACTGGTTGCGGGTCCCTGAGCGTGTGGAGTTCAAGCGCCACTGGCTCACGTTCCGTTAACTGAATGACCCCACTGTCCTGCGTATCTGTCGGAACTAATCACCCGATCGACGACAGTACCACGCCGCAACCTTCTCCGTTCGGGCGCCAGCAATCATCTCGCCGTCCCCCTCCGCTCAAGACAGCGGGGCTAGGAGACCGGTCCTTTAGCTCGTGAAACCCGGCGTCGTGGAACCTGCTCGATGGCTGTGACAACCGAGACCTCTCGGATCGGTTCCTACAACATCTCAAGACGATTTGTTTAATGTTTCGCTTCCCTGTACAGCGCCTTTGACTTTAGTCACTTAGCTATGTTACTGCGCTAAGAAATTGTCAAGATTAATAATAATAATAATAATAATAATAATAATAATAATAATAATAATAATAATAATAATAATAATAATAACAAAGTTTAAAGTGAGTGGTTCAGTGGGGTCTGTCCTGTGTGAAAACCACTGTTGTTATGGTTAGACTGTGTTTATGTAAAAATTAAGATATGGTTTGAGGAGTGGTGTTATAGCATGCCAAAAAGGCTTCAAGTAATAAATTGGACATATGTATTTTTATTTTATTGATTTATGTACATTCATAATATATTTAAATCATTATTTTAATTTTATTCTTTGAGTCATTCCGTGTCAATTCAACAAATGGCTCCAGGTCGACCATCTCAAAAAATTATGAAATTTGCCATAAATGTCCCCCAAACGTCCAAGTGAAAGTTTGCAAAATTTTAGCCTGCCCTCTTGAGCAGTTTTTGAGATATTCAACTTTTATAGTACCTGGGGTGGGCCGTTTTTTGGCGTTTCACGACTGCCGCTTAAATTCCTTGCAACTTCAGACCTCTGTAACTTCAGAAATATCATAGATAGGGGGCTGAAACTTTCTGGACTTATTCACTACTAGTAGTATTTTACAAAACAAGAGCACAACTTTGTGTATTGACAAAACTGTCCTTTCTGCAGAGTCACAAAAATTGAAGAAAAAATTTGCACCTTTCCTGATATTCAGCGTTTAGCTCTCCAAATGGAACCTTTCTCTTTATTTCAGAGTTGTAACTTTTATTCTGTAAACTGTCCTGTAGCTATATTTTCTTTCAGTGCAAACAGATTTTTCATATTGTTACTCCCTGATTTTTTACTGGCTCTAAAAATGTGTCCAAAGGCCTACGACGACTTGGATTTGAGTGTGAAAATGGCCATGTGGGACAGGTGGTAGCTTAGAATGAATGGTATCACTAAATAGAGCACATTCATTGCTACAATATATCCAAAATCTGTGATGGTACTTTTTCTTTAAGATTTTTAATAAATTTTCAAATTTACGATTTTTTTTTGAAAATTCGCTATCTCCTTAAAACCCAATTCTTCAAAGATTAATTAGTGGTAAGAAAGAGAAGTATGATACACATCCAACAGCAAGGCAAAAATTGTCAAAATATGCTAATTATGTGGTATTTGGTTTGTAAATTGTTTGCCTAGAGCTAAGAAATTTATCAGTATATATGCAGGTTTACAGCTTACATGGATCATATTGTTCATCAGTCTCATGACAAGTTTGTTTTAAAAAACACCTCTATCCTGAAATTAGCACAGCTGGAGAATGGAAGACAAATTATAGTATATGGTAGAAAGATGTTTAGAGGATATTTTGTGCTAAAATGAATTTTCGCCATCATTTGATGAGCGATCGAGCTGTTGTTTAAATCCAACTGGTACATGCTGCTTCCACAGTTGTTAAATCCTCTGCTGATATCTGCTATGGTCGTCCAGTGGATGTTACTAGTGTCCATATTTTACATAATACATGGTTTTCCAGCACTCTGCAGATATCCTCCTGATTAGGGCCTTTGGTAGGATCATAAATGGTCATATGGATGCATGAATACAATCTTATAGTCATCATGTTCTTCTGACATGGAACGAATTGATCCAATCCAACAAAGTCCATCATAAAGGCAGTCAACATACAGTAGTTATGTGGTATTTGCTGCTGCAGGAAACATAATACAGTAATGAATCTCCACTCCAGAAATTCTGCTACTTTGTAGTTTTGTAGTCCTCTGTCACAAAGAATAAAGGCGTGATTTTCCCTAGTTCCAGGGAAATTTGAAGCTTTAAGAAATCTGTCATGGATTTCATGACCATCTGCTTCAATTTCTTTCTGGCTCACCCACATAAACTTGATGCCTGCAATGTGCTGCAGGCACCACTTGTACAAATTACAAGGTGAAGGAATAAAGCTGAAATGATGGTCTGTAGAATTGCTCATGCAACTTGATGTTTCACTGTGCCTCCTATGGCACCACTAGAACTTTTTCCATAGGATGTGGCAAAAATGCCATTCTGAGGCTATGCGAAAGTCTTTAAAGTCCATGATTAGGTCTCTGAAGATCTTGTAAATTTTTGTATTAACTTGCAGCACCATCACTGAAATAATAGAATTTTGTCACAGCTAGAATCATGGTCTTTAGTTAACTGTTAACCTTCTGCTGAAATGTATGCACAGCCACTGCATCATGATGCTTTCCATAACTGACTGTGCACAGGCTTGTGCATTTTAGTTTGTCATCTTGAATGTGGTACAGAACAAAAGGCCGATGTGTACAGTGACTGTTGTCCCAATGAAATCCTTGAGCTGCATCATGAACTATGAATTAAATTTTCAGCAATATGATGAATGATTGTTACTTCATGGTGTGTTAACCTTGATTTAATGACCTGAAGTATTGTGCCTGATTTCTAGAAATAAAATGATGACTAGCAAGCATTTCAGAGATCTCCACCAGCACTTGCCTCGAATCCACATATTATGTAAAATATGGGCACCAGTAACACCCACTGGACAATCATACCAGATATCAGCAGAAGTTTTAACAGCTGTGGAAGCAGCATATATCAGAGGTGCAAATAAAATGTCATTAGTGCAATGTTTGGAAAGTTTTGAAAGTTGGATCCACAGTTCGATCGCTCATCAAATGATTGAGAAAATTCAATTTATATCCTCTAAGCATCCTGCTACCATATACTATAATGTGTCTTCCATTCTCCAGTTGTGCTGTTGGATGTGTATCATACTTCTCTTTCTTACCACTAATTAATCTTTGAAGAATTGGGTTTTAAGGAGATAGTGAACTTTCAAAAAAAAATCGTAAATTTGAAAATTTATTAAAAATCTTAAAGAAAAAGTACCATCACAGATTTTTGATATATTGTAGCAATGAATGTGCTCTATTTAGTGATACCATTCATTTTAAGCTACCACCTATCCCACATGGCCATTTTCACACTCAAATCCAAGTCGTCGTAGGCCTTTGGACACATTTTTAGAGCCAGTAAAAATCAGGGAGTAACAATATGAAAAATCTGTTTGCACTGAAAGAAAATATAGCTACAGGACAGTTTACAGAATAAAAGTTACAACTCTGAAATAAAGAGAAAGGTTCCATTTGGAGAGCTAAACGCTGAATATCAGGAAAGGTGCAAATTTTTTCTTCAATTTTTGTGACTCTGCAGAAAGGACAGTTTTGTCAATAAACACAGTTGTGCTCTTGTTTTGTAAAATACTACTAGTAGTGAATAAGTCCAGAAAGTTTCAGCCCCCTATCTATGATATTTCTGAAGTTACAGAGGTCTGAAGTTGCAAGGAATTTAAGCGGCAGTCGCGAAACGCCAAAAAACGGCCCACCCCAGGTACTATAAAAGTTGAATATCTCAAAAACTGCTCAAGAGGGCAGGCTAAAATTTTGCAAACTTTCACTTGGATGTTTGGGGGACATTTATGGCAAATTTCATAATTTTCTGAGATGGTCGACCTGGAACTTTCCGAAAAATTTGTTGAATTGACACGGAATGACTCCTTTACATAACTTTTATTCTTTACATAACTTTACATGACTATCACATACACAAGTTATGTCATCATCATCAGCTCAAAGAGGGGACTTTCAGCTGATGATGACGACGACAATGATGATGATGATGATGATGATGATGATGATGATGATGATGATGATGACATAACTTGTGTATGTGATAGATTTATTGGTCGTTAACAGTTTACTTTTGAATTTCTCATTTGTTTAGATCGGTTGCAAGCACACCATCTTCACAGCGTTCAACGGTGAGTTAATGTTTATTTGGAAATTATCATTTGGACCTATGATTAAAATTTCTGAGTTAATTAGCATTAAGAGATTATCATTTTCTTTTCTCAGGTTTATCATGATCTTTACTAAGTATTTTAAAACTTTAAAACTAAAATTTTTATTTAATTCAGATATTTATTGTTTTTTCTAATTTGACATTTTGCCTTAAAACTTGTGTTTCTCATTTCTTATAAACTTCTGTATTTTATGATTTATTGACTGTTTTGCAGTAATGACTTATGTACAGAATGATCTGAATGATACTTTTAATTTGCATAATTTAATAAAGATATATACATTGTACTTTTTATTAGGTATAGATTGAAGCAAGGCTGACATATTTTAAGGTCAAATTAACCCAGTGTCCTTGTTTTTAGAATTTCATGACTGTGGTAATAATTTCAGTATATTCTTGCATTTTGAATCACTTGGCTGTCCACTATTTTATAATAGTCATATTGAAATGTCCGGTGTTAATACTGCAGTTTGCCTATGTGTTTTCGTTTGGAATAGTTCTCTCAGCAGAAGTGTGTAAACCAGGACGATTTGAAATTGAGTTGGGAATCCGAGAGGCCTCTGTCTGAGCGACTGAAAGTTTCACGCAATGAATTTCTAAACGTCATTCCTGCACAGATGCTTAGAAAGGTTCAGATCTCTTGGTTCTTTCTATCTGTCTGAGTATGTGAATTAATTTATTAGTATTATTATTATTATTTATTATTGTCTCTTGTTCTCATGCACCTATGGATTATTAGGATCTCTTAGGAAAAAGTAAGATTTGATGCAGTACATTTCAGGTTTAAGTCTATGAGCAGTTTTCTGGATGTTGTTTTTTTATATCATCATCATCATCATCATCATCATTATCTATTGAATTGTGTTGTTTATATTATGCTTATATGTTGATTGCTTATGTTCATTTGGGGCGGGAAGATAGATGAGTGGTAATATCACTGACAGGCATGCCGACGAAACAGGTTCAATCCCGTAGGAGCCCCTAAGGTCGACTCAGCCTTAACCCCGTCGACTCGCAAGGCCGGTTTGCGGCTTTCCCGTCTTTTCCCATATTCCGTTAGGCCATTTTCGAGGCCCCATTGTGTATCTGGAGAACCTGCAGAATGTAGCACCTGTCGACCATTCATTGATCGCGAAAGCACGAGAAACAATCCATTGGACAAAAGAATGTGTCAGTAATAGTGGCACGCCATTCAATAGCTTCCATGCATAGCTCGGTTGACCGCCCACCTGTCACCACCATTGTTCCCCGTCTCACCGCAAGAACCAATTATTGTTGCCTGGAATGTGTCATTTGCGGCACCCATTCAGAAGGGGCTAGAGCAACCGCTTGCACACCTTGCTAGAGAACAACCCACTAATTTCCTCCCGGAGCTCAGGGTACATGGAAAAATACGCACAGAGGGATCGAGGCGAAGGAGTTAATCACTAGAGGGCGATGGTAACATCAAAATGAGTAGCAATGGCAACATTGCAAAAGTAACCATGGGGTCGGCAGAAGAGGTTGGCGATCGTCCGCCAATGTATGGCTTAACCACCTATGGGCTGATGGCCACAAACGGGGATCAGCACCGAACCTACGGGCATTGAGCCTAGGGTGAAAATTTACTTCTGTTTTTTACTATGTTCATTTACAGTACATTGCATATGCCCGGAAGTATGTTCATCCAAAGATAGGAAGAGAAGCTGCTAATATTCTTCAGGTATTGAAAGTTGGCAGTTATGGTATTTGTTTTGGATAATTTCCTTAAATAGGCCTTACTGGTGTACCATCCAATGTCTGTTATAAGTAGCATAGCTTTTAGCATTGCTTTTTTGCTTGTTTCTGTTCATCATGTTACAGGTAGCTTAACCCTTTACCGCCCCGTGACTCATACGTTCATCCATTTTACATTACGTTACAAATAAATGGCTGGTAAAGGGGTTAAAGGCTTTGATTTAGATTTCAGGTTGGTGTGAATTCTTCTTTAAAATTTCATATTCCAATCTGTGGCTTTTGATTCATTGTGGCAGAGAAAGTTTAAAATTATTTTGAAATAATTTTGTTGCATTTTGTGAAATGAGAGGGTAGGCAGAATTGAATCCTGATTTGTGAAAATATGTAAATACATTTTGTAATGCATATGTGAAAAATTAACTCTTATTAAAGCATGTTTATGCTGTAAGCATTAATTTCTGTATTTCTTAGTTAGATGTTCAGGAATTTGCTATAGATTTCTCTTTGCCAACGAATAGTTTATTTGCTTTTTGTATAATAACAATTTTCGTTCTGACTTAAAATGCCAATTGTTATCTTTTGTTGACTTTGCTTTTATAGCTCATTTTTTCTGATTTAGTTTAATGCTCATTTTTCAAGATTGATCCCAACAGGAGTTGAACTGTTGCTGCTGTAGAGCTTCTACTTGGACCTTCGGCGTAAGCACCACACGACTGACAGCACTCCTATTACCACTCGGCAGCTGGAGTCACTCATACGTCTCACTGAGGTCAGATAGAAGTTGGTTCTTGAACATCATTATTTACTATTAGTCATGTATGTCACACATTTGCTGTGTTTTTATCAGACACTTGTGACTGACAGACCTTTGATGTTGGAATGTCAAGCTGTAAAAATGACTAATCTTATGCAATTAAAATAAAAACAAATAGCTTTCAATTTAAGGGAGTAAAAAATATACTGCATATATTTTTGGAACAGATGTGTCTTGAGTTTACTTGAAAGATGACTATGAACATGAGTATTGTCATAGTTTGGGGGATTTAATCTAATCTAATCCTAAGCTTCTATAGCGCCGCTTCATAATGCACAGGAGCATCAGCCAATGACACACCAAATCAAAGGGTATTCGGCCAAGCAAATGGATGACAGTCTAGATTGTTAATTTTAGGCCAGAACGAGGTTGGAATTACGAGAAGTATCAACTGAAGAAGATGCAAAGGAAGTCGTTGAAATTATGAAATATAGGTATCATCTAGAAACCGTTATTTTTATGGATCTTATGCTGACCTGTAGTGTTTTGATGCAGCTGTAATACAGAGCATTGCTCTTTTGAATGTATGCTGTCAAAAATCTGATTTTTTTTAATTAAGTGAAAATTAGTTAACCCTTTTACCGTTTGCCCTGATAATAATACTCACTGGCAGCGCTAGTGTTTGCAGCGTTTGCCCTGAAATGTCTCGTTTTTATTATTATTTTCTCATTGCTCTTGGAAATGCATAGTTTTTGAAAACAGATGAAATAATAATAATTATAATTATGCACTTCTATAGCACAATTTCTAATACTCAAGGGTATCAATCGATGGTACTTCAAATCCATCCACAAAAGACCAGGTCATTCCAGAGATCAGTCAGAGGGAAACAGCAAGACAGACTATGGAGGAAATGCTGATTGGAAGAGATGTGTTTTAAGCCTAGATCTGAAAATGCTCACTAAGTTTATTAAGATCTGACAACAGAGGAGAGAGTTCCAGATTTTTGAAATGCAAAAAGCTTTTTAAAACAGATGAAATCAATTATATTTATAATATTTTTATTTTTAGTTGAAAAAAATCGGAGTCTGCATTAATATTTAGGTTCTTGATTCCTGAAAATGCCCGATTCTAGAAAATGTAGTGTTCGTATGTGTAACATTAGCTCCATTCTCAAACAATTGTTAGCTGAAGATTCATGTCACAAATTAGAATATTCTGACGATTTCTTGTAAAGCACTTCAGAGAGATGCAAACTTTTTTTTGAGTAGTGGCTGAAAAGTATAGAGAAATTTATTCCTATGAATAAGATGCACCCAGGCTTTGGACCGATTTTTTTTGGTGGGGAGGTAAAAGTTTGTTTTATACCTGAAATAATACATTATCTATTGTTTAATTCCACTTAGTTTTTGTGTTTATTTTTTCCTTTATTTTCATTTAAAAGCATGATTGACACTTATTCAGACGACTTTGGACGGCTGGATTTTAAACGATCACAGCACGGATCAGGAATGAGTACAAAGTCTCAGGTAATCATAATATAGATATATCTGCAGTTATTTCCTTTACTGTCATATTATAGGACACTGTACATGGCATGGTCAGGACTTATTTTAGGCCTAAAAGTTGTCAGCATTTGTGATTGACTTATTTTATTGTCATTTTTTGATGCATGACTTCTGAATTTCTTTTGAAATCCACTTTATAGAAGTTTGAGAAACTTTTTTGGCTCAAAAGGAGTTAGATATATTGCTTTTTACCAAATTAATTGTTCTCCCAAATTAAAATTGTTGCTTCTAAACTTTTGTATGGTGATAAAATATGAACTATTTGTTTCTAAATTTAGCTTTGTTGATCTGAATTTGCATATGCATGAGATTCTTCATAAAAATCTATGGTTGTATTTTGTCAATTTTTCAAGGCAAGACGTTTCATTGCTATCTTACAAAGGTTGTCAGAAACGACAGGAAATTCCCTGTTTAGCTGGCAGGATCTGAGGCAGGTTGTGAAGGTATAGAGCAGTCTTAATGGATCTGACTGGGGGAGGTGTGATTCTACTTTGGAGTGACTATCAACTGATGCCAAGTGCATTACTAAAATGGCACCATAGAAGTTCCTGTGCTGTGTTATGTATCAACTAGTGTCATTGTTATATGCAAACTACTAGTGTTTTGTTATTTGCACACGCTAATACATTCATGAATGTCAAATATTTTAATATATGGATTTGAAAGAGAAGATGTGAAATATAGTTACTGTATATTCTTGGTTTATAGTTTCATTTTTGTGAATTCATATTGCTCTACAAAGAGATTATTTAAAGAGATTAGTACACTGTAGTGCTGAATTCTTACACAATTTGTTTTGCAACAATAATTATACAATTTGGAGTGCTGCTGAGTGAGTCTTCAGAGGAGGTGCTCTACAAGTATTCTGTTACATTACAGTGCAACAATGTTGCTTTACAGATGCAGCCGTGTATGAGTGACTTTAGTTTCTTCAGGTTTTACCTCAGAGTCTTGTATTCAGAATGCAGTGTTGCAGTGTTGCAATATCTACCATTTTTACAGAGTAATGTATGGTTATTGTCAATTTTATATAAACAGAAGCTGTTCACGTGAATGTTATATATATATGTGCATATATATATATATATATATATATATATATATATTATATATATAATATATTATATATATATATATATATATATATTAATTATTATTTTTATGAATGTATGTATTATTATTTTTAGGACGGTAACGTTCAAGTTCGTGACTTTGAGACATTCATTGCTTCACTGAATGATCAGGGATATCTTCTAAAGAAAGGTCCAAAAATGTATCAACTGCTGACATCTGGCTGACTATTAATAAATAATTTATTCTAGCTGCTAAGTTTTCACTCTTTTCAATTCTGTGCTCAATTTACATTGGTTAATGGTTTATTTGGTTGAACATTTCTGTAAATATCAACCATTTTATTGTTAGATGCAAGATGAGACCTATTTGAGTTTGGGACATCACTGTCTTAAATGTCATATACACTGTAGTTTCTGAACCTCATTACCTGTAAGCTATACAACTCCTATACAATTCCTATGATGTGAATTTTGTTTTGTTTGCAATTACACAATTTGAAAAGTGACATTTGAACCCGAATTTTTGCAGAATTCTGCAAGCATATTAAATATCACAAACACATCCCCACATTAGTAATGTCACTATGCTAAGTTCATAAATGTGTGTTGTAAATTGTAATATTTTTAAGTTTCTGAAAATTTATGTCCATTATTTAATTAACAACAGGGTAATAGGACAATAAAATAAATACATGATTTATTTGCTCCTTAATCCTTGTTTATCAAAAGAAAAGAATATCAAAACCTCAAAAGAATATGCCATGAAAATAAACATGTTAAAAACAAAAGTCATGGTAATATCATCATCATCATCATCACACTCCATAGTCCATAAGGACCGTCGGAGCCAACGGTGTAAGAGTGCTCGCCCATGGCCCTTTCCTTTCTTTGGCCATGTGTATCGCATTTTGGGTGGTGTCAAGTCCAGTCCATTCAAGAATGTCATCGATCCATCTTCTCTTTGGTCTTCCTCTTTTTCTCATACCATTTGACCTGCCCATCATCACTGTCTTTATTATTCTGTCATCCCTCATTCTGCAGATGTGTCCAAATATCGATAATTTTCTTTCTTTGATCTTTTCCACAACAGTCTTTGTTCGTCCCAGGTCTTTGCGAATAGTATCATTTTTGATCATATCTTTATAACTTATTTTCAGCATTTTCCTATAACATTTCATTTCAAATGCGTTCAGTTTTAATGGTAATAACATGGTAATAACAGAGTAAAAATCCACAAATTCACAACGGTTGAAGGTGAACTGGAACAGGTGACAATTTTGTTACCTAGGGAGCCTACTAATGGAGGATGCCAGTAAGGGGGAATAAACGAGGAACTAAAGAAGAGATCGAAACAGGGCCTTATTAAGGCGGGGGCTGAAGCCCCAGGTCCACCATAAAAATAGGCCCACCGTTTTTCAAGCGACGACCTTTTTTTGCTTGTCAGAGATTTTCAGTGAAGGCGGCGGGAAATTTTACAAGGGGCAATTTTCGAATTATGGAAGCGACGACCTTTTTTTACTTCTCAGCCCCAGGCCCACTCGGACCTTAATCCGGCCCTTATATTTCATCGACTCTGGGGGGGCACCCTCTATTTCTACCAACTCCCCTTCTAAATTTTGTTCCCCTAGAGCGGTTCCTTCCTCCCTCCCTGACCCGATGTCGTTCGTCCGCTGGGTTCCTTTAGTTGATGATAACCAAGACAGTCTTATCCATTATCTCTCGGTTATCATCAACTAAGGGAATCCAGCGGACGAACGACATCGGGTCAGGGGAGGGAGGAAGGAACCGCTCTAGGGGAACAAAATTTAGAAGGGGAGTTGGTAGAAATAGAGGTGCCCCCCAGAGTCGTTGAAATATAACGCTCTGCAAGCAGCGCCGAAGTCCAGGAGTCTAGATTAAACACTGCCGGTGGGATGCATCAGTACGCATCCCCTCACGTGGAACCGCCACTGGGAGGACAGATCACCATCAACAGTATCAAGTGACTCAAAATAGGCCTACACTTCTTTTATCTAATTCAGTGGTTCTTAACCATTTTATGATTAAGTACCCCTGAAACAAGTATAAGAGAACAAAGTACCCCCTACCAGCATACCTTATCCCATGACAAAATTTTGCAATATACTGAAAATAATTATAAACTGAAAATAATTATAAACTGCAACAAACGTCTGTTACAAATTGCCAGAAAGTGGACTTTTTCTTTAAAATTTATAATTTAGTACACAAATTTCTACAGCATTTGCATAGTATACAGGGTAACTTGTAACTGGGTAACTTGCAGTAAAAGTCTTTAAACAGACTTTATTTCCGGATTATTCAGTACCTCCACAATGTCCTTCAAGTACCCACAAGGAGTACGAATATCACCGGTTAAGAACCACTGATCTAATTAATACCCAGCAGCTGATGCCTTGTATACATCATGAAGTGGCGCTTTCAAATCCAATTGTTACTGAATGGGATGAATAGCTAATTTATGGACAGATGGAATGAACTGGATGATAGGATAGTAATGGCTACAACTGTGAACGAGTTCAAAATAAACCTCAGTAGCCTAGGATATTAATTAGATTGCACCGGAACAACACTTTAAACCTTGTTATGTTATGTTACTGTATGTTATGTATATAATTTTATGTAAACTTCGATCGATCCTCGGTGATTTTATCAAATCTTTGAGGGACCAAAAATTATCAGTACCACCTGTTGATAATAAATAAAAGCTAGGCAGACGGGTCTGCTGCTGTTCAAGCCCCAAGGAGACGCTGGCTGCGAGGACGTTGGCATTCGATTCTCGTGTTGGGAACAGGACGCAGTTCACTGTCAGTTGAACAAGATCCGAGTCGTTGCTTCCTCGTCTTCAGAGTCGCGCTGGGGAACTCAAGGTGAAACCAATTGCCGCCTGCCTTGGTCTGCTGCTCGTCGCTTTTCTGATAGACTCAATTGTAAACGCTCAGGTAAGTTTTTGAAATATATTCGATATTCCAGCTAATATAGAATTTAAATGTAGGCCTATCTAGTATATAACTAACGGAAAGATTACTGTCGGCAAGTCAACTGGGCTTCAGAAAAGGCAAAGGAACAAGAGACGCCATTTGGCAAATAAGACTCATATGCGAAAATACACAAAGAATTGGAAAAAATACGCACATATGTTTTATCGATTACAAACAGGCTTTTGATATGGTGAATCATACAAAACTATTAGAGATACTGAGTTGGACAGAAATACCAACTATAGAAACAACTTATACTATAACGGTAACCAGTCCGCTACAGTGAGACTACAAAATGAAGAAACGGAACGTAGCCTACTAGAGCTCTAGTCACTTCCTGTCTTCTTTGCAACGATTCAATTAATAGCCCAGAAGTTGAATTCTTAGGCCTATATGCATGGTGCGATTTGTGACCTGGAGCAGTGGGGAGGGGATATGTCGAGCTTGGGGTGTAGTTGTTGGGGAAGTGTAAGTGTAACAGTGGAAGGATGTAGTGGTGGGGGATGTAGCAGTAGGGGCCAGGGGGGATGCAGTTGGGCAGTGGGGGGGGAATCCCCCCTTCTCCCTACAAATCGGGCCCTGCTTATATGTTCGCTAGCTTCATTCATTCAATAACGAAATGAAGAAAATTGCATTACCAGTGCTATGACAACCACAATATTATTCTGGAAAAAGATACCTAGCTGATCAGGTAGCTACTACAAAACTAGTAATATATTAAATCAATACTAGCCCCTTTACCGTCCATTTAAATTTTCGATGCCATCGCCGTATTGGCCATTTATTTTTGGAGAACAGCGTATTTCAAAGCTGAAATTTAAATTTACTATATCTCCGGCTATATAAAAGCTGTGGAAATGAGTTATACTTCTCCTTCTCTCGCGGGAACCCATTGCTTTTGAATGCCTTGCCGACTGCAGTGACTGAGGCCAACTCTGCTGGACTGTTCCTGAGAGAACTAAAGACGCACCTTTTTAGTTTAGGTTATGGTTGACTATGGTGTTGTTATGGTGTGCAGCGCCCTTGTCGTAGGCCTTAACCTAGTGCACGGCGCTATAGAGATTGTCTTGAAATAAATAAATAAATATACACCATTGTTTAGCTTTTTAGCGCTCTTTCTAACCGTATTAAAATTTAAAAAATGAGGGTAGGATGCACTCTATGGCGTAAAATCAGTGGCAGCTCCACCGGGGCAGGGGAGAGCCCGCGCCCCCCTATTGAGAGCCTGGCCCCCTAGTCCCCCCCCCCAGTTGGGACCCTATACTTAATGCTACATACATTAAACAACAAATGGTTGGCCCCCCATGATTAGAAGTTGCCACCCCAACGGCCCCCCACTTGCCAAATCCTAGAGCCGCCACTGCGTAAAATTCTCCCACCAACAAATTTTTTAACCTCTCCAGCAAAACATTTTAGGTGGTGACCCTATTTGGATAAGCGGCAAAGTTGTAGGAGAATGTCTGTGGAAAAAGATAAATCAGAACTTTTGGAAATCGGATCATTTTTGGTAGAGATATACTACTTCAAACCCGAACACCCCTTTGTCGGACACACACATACAGTAAGCCTTACTTTGTAAAAGCACGTGTGTCTATTACGGTGGTTCCTAACCCGTGGTCCGCGGACCAAAAGTGGTCCGCGACAGGGGGTCTAGTGGTCCGCGGCAAATTCTTAAAAGCCTTAGTAAAAATTAGGGGCCTGTGGGGTAGGGGCGGGGATGGGTTGGGACCTGGGCGGGATGGGTTGGGGCCTGGGCGGGGATTGGTTGGGCCAGGGCGATTGGGAGATGGATGGGGAGAGGGAAGGGGAACGGGGGTTTGGGGCCTGTGGGGTAGGGCGGGGCGGGGATGGGTTGGGGCCTGGGCGGGATGGTTTGGAGCCTGAGGGGATGGGTTGGGCCGGGGCGATTAGGAGAGGGATGGGAAGATGGAAGGAGGAACGGGAGTTTCAGCTGCAATTAAGACGCTTCGTTAAACGCTCCGTTGATTATACAGTTTTGATTAAACAATTTGGTTGTCAATGGCAACAGCGGCTTCCAACATCTGCCGTGTATTGTGACCGACCGACCGACCGACCGACAGACAGACAGACAGACCGACAGACAGACATAGGAAATTATTATATTAGATGCAATATTCGTGGGTGTCATGGCGTCTGCGGACGTCGCATTGTCTTCGCTGACGTTATTCTTGTCGGTGGATGTTTCAGAATAAAGATTGTTGCGATGGGCGCAAGGAGACTAATTATACGGTACTATGCCCATTTCCCTGCTGCAAAGGTTATATTGAGATCAACGGCTCCACACTAGACGAAGTTACAACATTCGTGGTTTGTCTGATCGAAGACGCTCCAGGTAATATTCCCAAAAGGCAATATCTTCATCCTCACTATAGTTGTCATCTTCACGTCAGTTGTGACGATAATATTACTGTCATCATCGACATCGAGGGGGGCGTCAACGCATTGTGACGTCATATTGAGGGGATCTGACTTTTGTGACGACTTGTGACGATGGGGAGGGGTAAAAAGCCCGCAAAAATCGCGTTACGTAAATTATGGGCGGCCCCTAAGATCTCTTCATTGTTTTCTTTTCCTTCCATAAAATCTTCAGCATCCTTCGTAAAAACCACATTTCCTGTGGCTTCCAATTTCTTCTGCATGGCCTTAGATATAGTTCATGTCTCTGCTCCATACAAGGTAGGTAGGTACAACCCATAGGCCATCGCGGGCCCGTCGGGAACCGAAGGGTTAGCGCCTTCAGGTATATACGGCAACGGCTGAATGAGGGCGGATTGCCAGCCTTTCCCTCGCCGCCTTTCCTTCCACCGAGTTAACACCCAATGTACTCATTCACAGCTGAGTCGACTGGGGGCGCTTGGGACAGAAACAACCGAAAAGTTTCTGCCGCGGCCGGGAGTTGAACCACGGACCTCGGATTGGCAGACCAGTGCGCTAACCACTGCTCCACCTAGAGGACTGACCAAATGTAGCTTCTGAGCACTAGCTCTAAATCGTGTCTCGTAAGAGATATGCCATTCTTGATGTTATGTCTTTATCACATTTCCGTCACTGAATACTAAATTATAGCCTACATATATTGCGTTAAAGAGGAACGTAAGGTCTAATATTGAACGAACCTGCGTGACTTTAGTCATTAGGGCCTAATGCGCCATCTGGAGTTCTATCTACGGAATTCGTTAATGGCTATTGAATAGTTCCACGTGATGTCTGTTCCTCTGATATCTTCTAGTTAAAATTCACTTTGATGATAATTTCTCAATCGTTGTTTAGGACCCCCTCCGATAGGCACAGAATGAAAATGAACGGAAGGTCCGGTAAATTCTCTGCAGAAGTCGCTTCAGAGAACCTTCGTTTGACAAAGAAACGGATTCAACGATCGAAAAATGATCAACAACAATTCGGACGTTTTATCTCTCATATTTGCTTAATTAATTTAGATTTCAGTGTTTCCATCATTCCATTTAGAACTCTTCAGCAACACTTGCATTCATTTAGGCCTACATTTGGAGTCTTTGTGGTGATTGTAATTATCAGCGTAGTATCAGTTCATGCAGTCATAACGCCTATCATCAAATTATATGCCGTATGCTTATCTGTCGAATTCGAACATTTTAATGAGCAATAAATAAATTCGAGCAACAGATTTTTTCAATGTCATTAGGCCTATCAATTGTCGAATTCATGTGAAATTTCCTAACACTTAGGCCTATGTTGATAGATATAATTGCTTCAGCTACTACGACCATGCACTGTCATTGCCACTACTACTACTACTACTACTACTACTACTACTACTACTACTACTACTACTACTACTACTACTACTACTACTACTACTACTACTACTACTACTACTACTACTACTACTACTACTACTACTACTACTACTACTACTACTAATATTATTATGGGCCTAATAATAATAATAATGACTAATAATAATTATTATTATTATTATTATTATTATTATTATTATTATTATTATTATTATTATTATTATTATTATTATTATTAGTTGAAAATTCCGCGGAAGGCGACTGCGTTAAATATCTGGAGTGTCAGTGATATTCGTTGTATGAGAAAGGATGTATCTCTTTTATCTCCAGATTGTCGTTACAGGAACCTGCAGAATTCCTTTAAGAAGTGAAGACCTTCTTCGTTGATTGGCCCCATTGTCTCCCAACCCATAGGAACAAAGTAATACCAGCAGTGGCGGTTCCACCATGTTGATGACTGGGGATGCATCCCCCTACCCGGGTTCCAGATGACCTTTTTTCTTGTCAACCTATTTTCCGGTGAGTTTTTTTTTCATTTAGTGAAAAATACTGCGAATTACCTCCTTTTTTTAGCTTGTCGACCTTATTTGCAAGGTTTATTAACATTTAGAAGGCAAACAATGACCTTTTCCTCTCTTTTCTTTTGTTTTTTCTCTTAACTTTGCATCCCCGACACCAACTTCCTATAATTTTTTTCCATCCACCCACCAAGAATTCCTGGAACCGCCACTGGATACGAGGAAGACAGTTGATGGTATTTGTCCCTTTTCCTCTCGGCTGCACGTTCGGCTGCAGCACCTGCGGATGATGCTGTCTGATGACAGCAGGAACCAGCGAAAGTGTCTGCAACTTTCACGTCCCAAATAACGCATCTGCCTGTCCTCCATGGGATGAGAGTGCAGCCATCCGGTCGTTTTCCATCGGATCTCGATAGCCTCCGATAGGCCAGAAAGTTCCTTTGACGAGGAAACCCGGTCTTTATCATTGGGTGACATAAAGTATCGTTAAGGGTGGCGTGTCGGGCGATTCGGCCAGATCCTAGTCGACAGGAGAGACCATGGTGGCCATCTCGTTCAACTAGAGATCCGCAAGGACAGCTGTGTGACATGCACAGTGTGGTCCCAAGTCGTACAGTGTTTATTCTAGGCCTTCTCTGGGGGGAATTCCCCTCCCCCCAAAATTTGAATTTTCTCCAATTTTTTGGCATTTTGGCAAGTAGTATCACTTCTCCAATGTCTGTTCTCCCAAAAATCTTAAACTCCCACCCAATAGAATAGCCACTGCAAGTCGTAGACCAGCCGCTACGCGCAGATTCAATATCAAGTCTTAGGCCACAGTTGCTGATGGGCAAAGCGAAAAGCCAGTCGCCTGAATATGGTGATGTTACTGCATTCAACCTGGCTCTGTCGACGTCACTTGTATGACTTGAGAACAAGCTGGAGAGTTCTTTTGCGATCAGTGGATTGTCCCAGTGTGATTGATGATGTTGCTTATCTATGTTCGGCGTTTGCATAAATTGCAGGCTTGTGATAGTGCAGCAGCAGCGCAGCAGCAGCAGCAGCAACAACAACAACAACAATAATAATAATAATAATAATAATAATAATAATAATAATAATAATAATAATAATAATAATAATAATGTGATTTGAGGTGTTTTAGGAGGCTAAGTATTTGAATAAACTCGTTACATTTTCTTATGACATGATTCGCATTGAAAAACCTGTCATCAGTTGTTAGGAACGGGTGACAATATTATAGCCTACACCTTTATATTACCAGATTACAGAGTGAAAATGTAGGGAAATTAGTTAGTTGATCTTACAGCTCAGAGTTCGCCTGGTCTACACAGAGCACCCCCCCCCATCACCAGCAGCAACAGCAGCTGCAGAAGCATCTTCATCGAATCACTAATTCTTGTTCAAAAGATGAAGTTTCTTCTCTCGAACTCAGTCACTTCTGTCGAAATCCTTGACGACGTCTGTGTCTCATAAGAGCTTATATCGAGCTGTTGACAGATGGCTTTTTAAAACTGTTCATCGAGCTGTTGACAGGTGACCTAACTTATTGACGAGCAGACGACTTTCAAATCAAAGTTATATATGACCGACCACGCTGTCGGAATTTTATGGTGTTGACAAATTTACCTACAAATTACCAACACCGATTAAGAGTCTTCACAAAGCGTGGTGAGCTGCCTGGGATGAGCCCAGTTTGAACATTTAAAGATGAAATGGGGTTCAAATCCTGATGCTTGGTGCATATATTTCTGACTACTTGAAAGTATTTTGGCCAAACCCCCCACGGGAAAATTATTTTCATGGGCGTTAGTTCTTCTGGCGACGTCTGGGTCAGAGCCCCAGCTGCCACCAATTATTATGGATTAGACTAGATGTAAATCTTGATATTTGGTGCAAATTTCCAGACTATGCGACAGTTATTCGTGCGATCATTTTCTTACCCCACATTGGATAAATTTTCTTAACGTTTCTCCAAGAAACTCCCCATTAGTATTGGCCTGCCCATAGGGCCCCAGAACGATGCCTCTATTGGTTTAGAACCGCTTGCAACCGTAGACGTTTTAAATAGTATCAGTATTGGACAATATGAGCTCTGATCGCAGTGTTTATTCTAGGCTTTCTCTGGAGAATTTCCCCCAAATTTTGAATTTCCCCAAAGTTTGACATTTTGGCAAGTAGTATGACCTTCCCAGTATCTTCTACCTCCAAACATTTTAAACTCCCCCAATGTCTAGTTGCGCTAGAATAGCCAGTGTCTGATCTACATTTTAACGACTTTACGGTAATAATTATGATAAAGTGAACTCGTAATCAAGGTTACCACCTGCGGTCTTTGATGTCTTTATGTGAGGTCCCTACAGACAGACATGTTGGAGATGCAGGCGTTCGAGTCGGTGTAAGAGACAGCTGAAGACGCCCTGTTTTTATCGTCTTGTTTCTGATCTCTACGATCAAAAACAGAACGATAAAACTGGGGGGGGGCGAATTCGCCGTTATAAATACACGGGTATACATTTCCCATGACATTCACTGCGCAGTCACTGGAGTTCGGCTGTTGATGATCAACTGTTATAAGTCACAGCTGCCATCACAATCGACCCAGAAATGGCCATGGGTTGGGTTAACCCATGGAATGGGTTGGGTTGGATTGGGTTAGGTTGGGTCAGACTTTTCCATATTTATGGTGGGTTTGGTTTGGTTGGGTTGGGTTAGAAAATAAGTCATTGTTTAAAAACATTACAATGTATTACGGCTGGTTGGGTTGGGTTGGGTCAAGTAACCCTATAGCCGGAGGCCCGGCGTGGGTTGGGCTGTGTTGGAGATTTTATGGGTTGAGTTGGGTTGGGTTCTAAAAATGGACCTATGGCCATCTCTGAATCGACCAGAAGTCGCCTGGAAACTGTAGTCTTGCAAGTTGCAAAAGCCCACCTGCATTTAAACGAAACGCAAAAGATACTTGCCAACAATCGAGTAGCCGCGATGGGGCATGCCTCGTGTGAGATGGAAACAGTCGTGAGATTTGAAACAAAAACAATTGAAAAACATTTTATTCAATGAATGGGATTGCCTAAAAGTTTTCATCGGAGCCTGAATTCCCCCCCCCCCACTTCCATCCCCATTTAACCTACAAAGACCACCCTAAGGCTCTATAAGGCTCTATAGGACGCAGAAACCACAGGTAGCCTACTTTTCACTCATAAACAACAAACGTCAGCAATAAAAACTGAAGATGCATTTCAGCCAATGCAAGCAGCTATTGTATTCAGATGATTCAGTATAATTTCACATTTACTTGAATAATCCGAATGGAATAAGAAAAAGGCGTATAGATCCATAAGTTACCTGAAGCGAGCATATATAGGTCAGTGGTTCTTAACCGGGGGTACTATAGCACACCTTGGGGGTATTTGAAGGACGTTGTAGGGGTATGCAGAATGATCCGGAAAAAGTCTGTTTTAAAGACTTTACATAGGCTACACCAATGTACACTTAAAGCTTGGGATACTGTAGAAATTTTGCACCTAATTCGGATTTGTAATTATAATTAGTATTATTGTTTCTGGCACGTGCACAATCTATGACAGAAGTTTGTTGCAGTCTTTAATTTTGTGAATAAATTGGGAACATAAAATTTTATTCTCAGGTAAGATAGGCTGGTGGGAGTACTTCGCTCTCCTATACTTGTTTCAGAGGTACGCAGTTACTAGTCACAAATTGGTTAAGAACCACTGGTATAGGCGAAAGGCAATTTTGCTAAATATAATATGCATGTCCAGAAATGTAGCTTTAGCAAAGATGCGCAGCGTTATGCTGCTTTATCCTCCGTTGATGTTTGTGACGCGCGCGCGAGCGACTGACACACATCTTCATCGTGTGATCAATTGTCGTTCTGTTTGATCCTCATTTTGAGGGCGCTCAGTTCAGCCACCAAAGTTCCTTTTTTGTAGAAGTACAGGCTCTTGTTATCGTACTCGCACGTCAGACAGGCGCATTTACAGTCTCCGAACCAATACCCACCCTTGTACTCGGACGCACAGTTCCGTTCGGGTTGGTTGTCATTGTCGCGGTCGAAGGTGGAGAATTTCATGCTTACCAAAGGATTCCCGGACGCATTTAGGCAACTCCGTGCAGAGCCCACCTCTCCGGACAAGTTTATCGTGTAATCGTTCTCTTCGCTGTCGACCGTTATTTTGGAAAATTCTACGGAGTGCCATAGCCCGTCTGACTTGAGTTGCACCTAAACATCAAAATCCGAACAGCTTGGGATATTGAACAGCAGTGTGACGTAGCCAGGGGGGTCCAGAACAGGTCGGGGAGGAGGAGGAGGGACGTCGACCTTTTGGAGTAAAAATTCTCCGACGAGCAAAGAAAGCTCGTCAAGGAGTTCTACCACACATTCACGTAGCTTATACTCTTTGCTCATGTTCTATCCCCCTAGAAAATTTCTCAACGTTTTTGCGCAAATCCAACGACTGGTCTCAGCCAGAATAGGGTGATCCCTAGCTAGGTGGCAGAGGCGTAGCGACGGGAGGGTATATCGGTATATATACCCCCACCCCCCAAAAAAAATCAGTCTACCTTAAAGTTTTTTATGTGACTTATATGTGGTTATATGTGGTTATATGTAGTTTATATGGTTTATAGTTAAGGTTTATACCCCCTCCCCAACATTTATACCCTCCCAACTCAAATTCCTGGCTACGCCCCTGCCAGGTGGCCCAGTGGCACTGCTGATAAATTGCACAATTATCCTTAATTAAATTGAATTTGAGATTTTTAGACTGAATCAAGAAAGTACTCACAGTGTAGAACTACTTGACCTGACTATATGACCCATCTAACTTTTATCACCTTTTATCGCCTTCCAATTTGCACCACTGCGAGGCATGAACAAAGAACCATTCGGTTTGTATTTGAGCTACTGTAATGCTAATCTGGCTATATCTTTCAATTATTCTAATGTATTGTTCTTGCCTCAGCCCGAAATCTGTAAGTTGAGCCACAGTTAGTTGTGATGTCGTGCAGCTTTTCGTTGCCGATGTAGAATTCTCCTTCGTCGCCGTTTTCTGGGTGACCGAATCCATGCTTGTAGTCATCCCAGTTGCGATTGAATTTCTCGGAATTGTCGAAACGATTCAATATGAGTGACCATTCTTGTCCATCAGAAGGAAGGCTGCTGATGCTGTAAGCAAGATCGGATCTTACGTATCATACGTAGGCCCTATTGTGTTTTCAATCTTGAAATACGTATAGTCTAAATACGCGTATGGTAAAAGTTCCGTACGTTGTTGCTCGACTCCACTGTCAACGTATTTTAACGTATAAATACGCGTATAATAGGCCCTATATTTGGACATAGTTTACGTATGATACGCGTATAATTCCAGTGGACGTAACGTATGGTCGAATCTTGGCTGTAGCCTAAGTATGAAATCATTTCTTACACGGAAACCACACGACTAGACTATTGGGCGGCGCTTTATGAACAGCGTACGTAGTGTCTGAGATTTCGAAAAACTAGCTGGTTTAAAAATTGGTGTTGGTGAAGAGTAAGACCGGTCGGTTGAAGCGGGGGAAATGTTTAATTGTTTCATGATGCTAAATGATTTAGTCAAATAAGTTAATGACATCGTAAACTTTCTTTCTTATTGTGTATAGATCGGACCAGTGGTGGTGGGGGATGTAGGCACTAGAGTGACTAGAGAGTGACCAGAAAATTCACCGTCTTCCCCACAAAAAGACACTGGTCGTGACCTTCCCAGGAGTATGACAAAGTCCCACCAGCAGAAATGGTCAAGCGCTGTAATATACTACGAAGTGTGTTGTGTTGACAATCGCCCTCATATAGCGACTAGGCTACATACATAAAGATTAAATTTTGGGAAAGAAGTGAAAATCTACAGAAGACGTCAAACTCGAATCTTACTAATAATAGGCCTAACTCCATGCTTACTCCGCTTTTGCCTGGTCTAACACCGCCAAAAACGACAACACCAAAAGCAGAAGCATGAAGCGCATTTTCTTCGAATCTCTTCTTCCCGTTGCCGTTCGAATGATGAAGTTTCTTCTCTCTAATTCAATTTCCTTTGTCAAATCCCACGTCTGTATCTCACTGGATGCGATTGATTCGGCGCTATATGAAATTATATTGAACTGTCGATAGGTGGCGTGACTTGGCGACGCGCAGCAGATGGACTCTTAAATAGAGTTATGACCGACTGATGCTGTCAACATATGTTATTGTGCAGCTGTGCAGTCAGATGGACCTTCATAATCTCGACTGATTCGAGAACATATCTGAACATCTGACGCCAACAAGTAATGCTTAACTAGAATAGACCCAATACTCGAAAACCAGGCGTGCAAACAAGTTTAACTCGAAGTATTCTATGCTGCGGCGGCGGCTGCATCTGACAGTGAGTCGATTATCCAAATCGAAGCCGAACTTTGGCCGAGCGGTCGAAAAACCCTGGCCCGTGGGCTGAATTTGTCCCGCGAAGATGTTCCTTTCGGTCGGCGAGATCAGAGTGTTTAATTCCTATACTCCTGGACTCCGGGAGGGGGGACTGACAAGGCCGGGGGAAGTCAGCTAGGGGGCTGCTTATTCGGGTGCTCTGTCGAAAGAGGGGTTCCATACTCCAGCGTCGTCACTCCTCTCTATCGTCACCTTCACAGTTGAATGCTTGTTTTTTGCCGTAGTGTCTAACATCCACTCCAAGTTCCAACATAGATGTCCTTGGTCACCCTTTCCGAGCATTCGCTTTCATTTTCATTTCTGGTAGCTTACTTCTCTTTTAGCAGGCATTAATCTTCTCTCAGAAGTCAGAACATGCCCTACACGCTTCTTTTGTCCAGTTCGAATAGCGTTTATAGGGCCTTCTCTTAGGCTTAGTATTTTATGTCCCTGCTAAATTCAAAGCACTGTTGCCTCTGAAGACGCTTCACCCTCTTCATACTCGGACAGTTCTTGCATGGTACTCGTGCTTTCTCAGTGGCCGCTCCTCAAACGCTAGGACTCATTGCCTCGCGCGTAGGCATGCGCAATTGCGCATCGCAAATTCATTAGACCTACAGATTTTTCGAGCACGACGAAAAAACCGATCTCTTTTACATGCATGGTTTATCCACCATAGACTGTCACCCGCTTGTCCGGCCGAACATCCTGGATTTGACGTAGATCTTTAATGAGTTTGATTTGGTGTGCCCAGTGTTGGGATAGACTGATAGTTACATGTCAAAAGAAATATATTTCAGATTACACTGGTCAACAAGGTTTTTGTTTCCTGTGCAATTTCTGGTGTTCCATGTAGATTTTGTCATGCTGATTACAGGAATAATTTTGAAATTTTCTTATCACGTCAGTTTTTGAGAAAAAGCTGATTTTAAATTTTAAAATTATAAGAATTTTAAAATTGTGGTTTTCGAGAGTTATCTGAGTTATGGGTATTCAGGTTAGGCAAGAATCTTATGTGACCGCCATAACAGATGTAATATGCACTGCTGGCTCACTTAACTACATGGATTTTGAAAATTAGTATAATTAGGCATGTCCAGACATGCCCAGACGCGCCCAAACCTGTCTTCAAGACTACATGCCTAGCATGTATTGTTGCTATGGTTACGCAGTCCTATATAAATACCAAGCAGCACTAGGAAAAACTGCAGTCTTTCTATTTGATGAGATATAACTGTTTAGTTAAAGGCTGTGAATTAAATATATTAACTAATTTAATTAAAGTTTCTGAAATGTCGCGTCGATGTCAATAGCAGTGACACGTTCTGCTACATCTGTGGAGAGTTTACGTTGAAATCAAAATCTACAGTAGACAGCAATCATAAAGAAAGGATATGAGTTATACTTTTGCAAAATTGGCGACCAGGACAAAGTATGGGCACCAAAATATGTTGTTCATCTTGTGCTACCAGTCTGCGAGCTTGGCGCAGGTAAGCGCCCATCCATGCCATTCTTACCAATGATATGGAGGGAGCAGAATAATCATGTAACGGATTGCTATTTCTGTATGACGAATGTTACAGGATTTTCTTCAAAGAATAAGAAGTCTATTGAGTATCCTAACCTTGCCTCGGCAATGAGACCAGTTCCACGACGACGAGAGTCTTCCTGTTCCAACCCCCAAACCCCGAGTTTTGTACACTGGAGGACGAGGAGAGCATGCAAAGACAGATGAAATGCTGCAGATAATTGATGATTCGGCTACGGAAGACCCAGAGTTTGAGCCATCGACATCCAGCAATCCTCATTTGATTTCTCAGGCAGAGCTCAATGATCTGGTCAGAGACTGATTTGCCAAAAAATCAAGCAGAATTGCTTGGATCTATAGAATATGGAATCTGCTCTCAGGTACAAAAACCAGTATTTCGCAAACAGCATGAAGACTTGACTCGATTCTTTAAAAAAATCGACAGTCTTACGGCATTGACATTGATGGATTGCTTTCTGCTTTCGAGTCGACAATCCATCCGAATGGCGAAGTTGACTCTTCGCTGTTAAGTTTAAAAACTGTTTTGCTTCACAATGGCAATTAATACCCTTCAGTACCCATTGGACATGCTGCTTACATGGTCATATGAGAACATGCAGCTGCTATTGAAACACATAGAATATTCGAGATACAACTGGAATATATGGGGATCTGAAAGGTTGCAATTCAACTCGGTCTGCAGTTAGGCTACACCAAGAACTGCAGCTTTCTTTGCGAGTCAGCCGAGCTAGAGATTCACATTATGTGAGAAAGGTCGGCCACCTCCTCTCTATTTGGTTCCAGGACAGAAGAACGTTAAACATGATCCTCTCGTTGATCCAAAGAACATTTATCTTCCACCATCCACATCAAACTTGAGTTAATGAAAAACTTTGTCACCCTTTCCGAACAAAGAAAGTGAAGCCTTTAAATCTTCATTTCAGAGGTTTCCACGCACCAGTGATGCTAAAATAAAAGAAGGCGTTTTTGTTGGCCCACAGATTCGAGAGATGCTCAAGGACAGTCACTTTGAGGGCCTTCTGCAGGGTGCCGAGCATGTTGCCTGGACAGCCTTCGGGGATGTTGTTGCTAACTTTCTGCGTTTATAGGCGCCAAACTATGTTGAACAAGTTGGAAATCTGCTACAAAATTACAAGGCAATGAAATGCAACTGTCACTGAAGATACACTTCCTTCATTCTTACTTGGACTTCTTGCCGAACAATCTCGGCGCCGTCAGTGATGAACATGGTGAAAGATTTCACAAACTCATTGCCAGCATCGAGAAACGCTACCAAGGAAAGTGGAGTCAATCTGCGAAGACTACTGTTGGTCACTGATACGTTAAGCACAGGACAGTGACTTTTCGAAAATCTACAGAAAACATTTCTAATTTTCTCATTTTGTCATTATTGCATCCTTCTTTATCCACCATAGAAGACGTTCAATACTAAATGCTAAATTGTCGATTTCTTAAAAACCTGGATACAGAAATTCTAATTCCATATTTGTGTTCAGTTTGTCAAAATCTGGGATAGTTTCACCAAAATTTGTAGAGGAAACAAAAAGAAATAAAATTTGTTGACCAGTGTTACTAGCAACCTTGTGAAAAAAGTAACATTTTTTACAGTAGGCCTAATAAGTTACAATACTGTCTAAAATTTGTAATATATTAAGCCTACTATAACTATTACTGCTCTAAAAGTAGCCTAGCTATTATTAATGATTTGACAAAACCAGGTTGCATCACACAAATACCGATGTTTACGATCAGGGCCACCGGCCACCTTAAGGCTTAGCCAGTTTAGGCACTGCCTAGGGGCGAAAAAATTTTCGGGGCGAAATAAAACGGGACAATTTTTTTGATGCGCGTTTCTTATAGAATAATGAATGAATGAATATAATTTAATATTCTTTTCTTTGCTCTGCTATTCTTGGCATAAATAATAGCGGGCTGCATGACGTCACTGACACGAGCACCGTTGTAATTTTAATCTCGTCAGTCATAACACATAGGCTAAAATTAGTGGGTAAGACATACCTTCATTTTTAACAGACTTGCTATTTGTTATGTGAAATATCGTCTTATGGTAGGCATAAAGTATTAGGCTTTTAGTGTTTGACAGTTGATACAGTACCGTAACAGACTACAGTGTATACAGACTACAGTACTGTCCGTTAGGGTACCAAATAAATGAGTAACCAAGATGCCTCCAAATTGGCGAGTAATCTAAAGTCAGTATTTAGCAAGAATAACTAAATAAGGAATAGAATAGATAAATAAAGTTCAGATTATTGTTTGTGACTCCATTATTATGCAAAATGGGTTGTTCTGAACTTCATTATACAGAATTAAAGATATCAACTAACTAGCGTCCTGCGAAACAACCAAAAATCATGTTTTTAGTTTACTCTTTTTGAAAACTGTTGAGCGAAGAGGACTCCTTGAACGAATGGTTAGGTAGGCCGTGTCCAGGTACCAAATGAAATGACAACCAACATGCCAGAGGCTAGCTAAAGACACAATTTAGCAAAGTAAGGGGCGTTGGGGTGGCAACGTTCAGATTATTGGGGACCAACCATTTGTGGGCTAATGTATGTAGCATTACAGAGTTAAAGCTCCCAACTGGTGGCAAACAACCAGGTTTTTAGGCACTTTTTGAAAATGTTGAGCAAAGAGGAAAGTTGAACGAATGGAGGTAGGCCGTTCCAGGACCTGAGGCAACCACATCAAATGCTCGGTCTTCTACGGTGCGGAGACGCGTCCTCGGAACAGCCAGTAGGGGCCTAAGGCAGACATGGCGGATCTCAGGCGTTGCCGACCTTCCCAGTCGGCGACACGCTTCAGTTCGGTCGTCAGATACGCAGGACCTGCACCATTCAGGCAGCAGAAGACCAGCATCAAAAGCTTGAAATTGATACGTTCCGGTACAGACAGCCAATATAAGTCACGAAGTAGTGGTGTTATATGATCCCCGAGTTTAGCCTGGTAGATCATTCGTGCAGTGGTGTTCAGAACCGACTGAAGGCGGTTAATTAAGTAGGTAGTTGTGTATCCCTGCAAGAGTTGCGTTACCATAATCGAGCAAAAGGGTCAATGGTCATTGGTGGATGGGTGCAATAGCACTACACTGCTGTCTGCTGCCCAGATTAGTAGCACTATTATAATTTATAACTACAGTATAGCCTACAGGCTATAGCAGGGTTTCCCATATATTTTTGAACTGCGGCCCACTTCAGTGGTTTTGTAACGTGTCCTGACCCTTATCATAGCATGTAATATAAAAGAATAATTTGGCCATCTGGCGAACGTTTGTTGAAAAGAATCCTCTGAGTTTTGAATAAATGGCAAAAAAAAGCTATGATTCAAGTCTAATGAAATATGGCAAATATATTAGGCAAAATTGCCCATAGGAAAAATGATAGAAATATTGATATTTCTTCAAAATTACTTTCTTTAAATTTTTGTCACGAACATACCTTTATTACGCCTCCTAAAAATCTTATGAGTATGGCAAAATCGCTTATCCGTCAGGTTTTTTGATAGTCCGGCTAACCAGATTCTCTATTGTTATTGGAGTTTTAGAGCAAAATGGTCGGAATACGCTTTCCTTGCGTCATTGCGAAATAGGGTTAATTTTAAAAAGCTCTATAGGCCAGGGTTTTCCAATTTTTTGAAAGTTTGCGACACCTTTAGAGGCTACGTAACATAAGCCACGACCCTGCAAACATAGGCTATAGTCAACTAAATTAGATAGAGCACTAATCATTTTAATATAAGCCGTATATGGGGTTTGCAAGCAAATAAATTTATTTAAGCATAAGCCTACTTGCAACTTTCAAGGCCTGTGACATTGTGGTAATACCGTATTGGTTAGAAAATGACACTTTTGAATCTAATTTCGTGCTACCCAGCGACCCACTAGACTGATCGACTCCTGCGACCCACTTTTGGGCAAGGTGTCTTAAAGGAAAATTACTAGGAAGGGCGATGAAAAACGAGAGTATTAATTCCGGATGAAAACTAATTTTGGCACTTCTCGATTTTAGTGTATTCTGCCCGGCTACCGACAAATCAGCCATAATGGTAGTAGAATAAAATTTCAAATATCGGATGAAAAGTGCAAACCAAGGATATTTTTACACGCCCCAACACCCTCCAACACCCCCAATTTGAGGTCGGCACCCCCAAAATTTGGTAATGCGACAATGGTGTGCATACAAAATGCGTACTAGTTAGCTCAAACCCCATGCAGTGGCGGCTCTAGGATTTGGCAAGTGGGGGGGCCGTTGGGGCACTCATGGGGGCCAACCATTTGTTGTTTAATGTATGTAGCATTAAGTATAGGGTCCCAACTGAACCAGGCTCTCAATAGGGGGCATGCCCCCATGGAGAAAGACTCCTCCCTCAACTTTTATTCTCTGATGACGTTTTTTTATTATTTGCTTGTCAGCCTTTTTTGGGCAGAGACTTAAAAATTCCGACACCCTCAGCTCCAGCACGTAACCCACTCTGCCATCTTCCGCCTCCAGGATTGATAGAATCATATAGAGCATATGTCTGCATGTTTTCACTTTTCCTTTATCTCCATCACGGTGTCGTGACTCGATGTGTTATCGTAATCGATTTCTGTGAATGGGCGAAAATTCAAATCTGCCTAGGGCGTCCAAAAGTCAATAGATGCATGCCCTGTTTACGATGACACAAAGTACTCAAACGTCTGTTACACTTCACAGTTACATTACAGTAGTTTTTCTCTTATTCTAACATTTAATAACTAAATTGCCAATGTGGCTTTTTAAGAAAACAGAATTGCCAGTTAAAAACCATTGCATCACACTTTCATACCACACTGCCAAATTGCTAGTAGAATTTTGATAGCAATCACTGCGTGGAAAGTAACTTGTCGCAGTAATTCGTTACTGGAAAGTTAGGCCAATAAGTTACAGTAATATATTACCTCAAAAATAATAAGTTACGTGTAACCTATTGCTAGTAGGTCTAAGGGGCTGTCCATTATAATAATGTCAACAATTTAAAGGGGGAGGGGCTTGAAAAAGTTTGACAGTTGTTGACAGAGGGAGGGAGGAGTCAAAAGAAGTTGACGTCAACAATTTCACTTTTTTACAAATAATCCAAAAATATGAAATTTCATGGAATACTACTTATTACAATGGTAAAAGCATGGCAAAAAAGGTCATCACCATCACATTTTGACACTCGACCGTTATCGATGATGCACTTATGTATCAAAACGTATAGTAATCAACGAACATTCGAAGGTAATTTAGGTCCTAAAATTCTGTGTAACAGTCACAAACTCACAGTCCCCTACTAGGCAACATTAAACAGGCAGTGTAGTCTACTGAAACAAATCATGTTTAACTGATGCTCATTGAGTCATTGTTCAAATTAGAGTATTATTAGCGCTCAGCAGTAAAAGCATTTCGAAGTGCTCTTCAGTTAGACTGTTTCTGCGTGATGCAAGAATCTCTCCCCCCCCACACACTGAAAAGCCTCTCTACGGGAGCGCTTGAAGGAAGAAGCGTATTAATTCTTCCTAATAAACACTTCTTTCAGCAATGGAAAGCACTGACGGCTGACAATGTCATGTGCAGCATCATTCAAATAGAGATCCTGTTCAGACTGCACCGTTGTGTTCCCAGGATGATCAGGATCTAACTCATAAAAGCAGAATAGCCTAAATTGTGCCTTCACTGCATGGATGGTGGCATAATTAATTAACATTTGAATTTGAAAGTGTTGCCAGCAGCTTGGTGTTCCGGTATGCAAGTTTTTGTGCAGTTAACTAGATACAGTAATTAGTAACTAGAGTTACTAGTTACTAAATATTGTAACTAATTACTGACAATAGTTACTCTTGGCTGAGTGTAGGCCTAACTAGTTACTCCACTAGTTACTCATCTCTTCCAATTAGCATTTCCTCCATAGTCGGTCTTGCTGTTTCCCTCTGAATGATCTCCGAAATGACCTGGTATTTTGCGGATGGAGTTGAAGTATCATCGATTGATACCCTTGAGTATTAGAAATGGTGCTATAGAAGTGCATAATTATTATTATTATTATTATTATTATTACTCAAAATAGTAACTAGTTACAGTAACTAGCGTTACTGTAACTAGTTAATATCCAGCACTGATGCTACCCAACCTACGTAAGCCATCGTCCTTTATTTGAAGAGCTTATCAGCTAACTGGAAATATCTTGAGCACAATGTTGGAGCGCTACAAAATGCCAAACTGGCGCTAGAGAAATACAGTGCAGCTGTTGGGATATTTGCGTATTTAAAGGGAAGTTCGTAATTTCAATTATTTTAATGATTGAAATTAAAATAATGAATTATTTATAAATTCATTTAAGATGTGTAACATTTCAATCGTATATTGATTGAGAATGGTAAGTGATTTTTTAATTGTTAGAAGCGAAATGTTGAAAATGTGAACAAATAGAGCACTCTCATTGGATTTATATAGCGCCGCTCTTTCTTCATGTCTGCTGTTAGATGCTGAATGAGTGTTTTGGCATGAGATTAATTGTTGACTGATGGAATGAGTGATTGTGTATATGGGCGTAAGCATTTTCTGCTATGGTTTATGAAAAGAAATTTTAGATATTCGTGATAGATGGGGATTATGCTGACAGGATTCTAGATCTGGTTGATAACCAAATTTTCCATAACCATAACAGAAAATGGTAGATCTGTAGAATAGCGGAACCATGGGAATCGGCGAAAATTCTGAACATAGTTACTTCGAAATTTCTAACGCTTAAAATAGGCCAGTGATACCGCAGTAGCCTTGTACTAAAATTTATGTAGTGCCCTTTTACATTATCAGAACTATTGTATATACTTTTGCTCATCCTAAGTCTCTTTTTTGTCCTGTGTTCTTGTGGCCAGTCGGTTGTTGTATGTTTTCTTTATAATTGTGAGCTTCTACTTTGTGTAAATTTTATTATTAGAGCTATATGAATGTGTAGTACAAATCTACAGTATATCTGATTTAATAAAAATGCACAATTTATTAGAAGCAGCTATCGTTAGAGTTTTTGCTGATTTCTCATGGTTCCGCTATTCTGCAGGTCTACCAAGAATGTATTAGTAATGCACCTGTGTTCTATTGATAATTATAATAATGTACTTCTATGGCACCAGTTATAATATTCTATAAGTATCAGTCGATGGTACTTCAAAAGACATCCCTGAGCTCAAAGGCCAGTTCATAGATCACAAAAAATAAATCCATCATTACAGAAGACTGTGTCAGTGCCAGAGATATTGGTCAGAGTCACGGGCAGGGATATTTTTACATCCCCTAACAGCCCCCCTAATACCCCCCAATTTGAGGTCGACACCTCCAAAATTTGGTATTGTGACAGTGGTATGCATACAAAATGCATACTAATTAGCTTTGGACACCCCCATTTTGAGGTCGACACCCCCCCCAAATTCACAATCCTAGAAATATCCCTGTCAGAGTGGGATACAACAAGACTGATTACATATAGTGGAAAACTTTGGCAACTGTGACTTTGAACTTAATGCTGCTAGAGACATGAGCTTCGGTGACATCTCCACATGAAAGTAGCATTTACTCCAGTATTTATCATTTGGCAATTCTTGCTGAAAAATGTACATATTTCCGTGTCATTTGGAATGTGGTCCCTTAGAGAGTTTTGGGATGACTCGCAGACCTTATTCAATTTGAATTTTAAATTAACTGTAATTAACTCATAGGGTGCTTGGTTTGTCAATGAATTATTTGATCAGAAAATTTCAAATCTTAGTCAGCAAATTTAAATTCAAATGCAATCAGCACCTTTAGAGCCACCAATGTGTTTTGTGTTCTGAGGTGTTAGCGAGTTATCTTGAGAAAGTAACCCCTTTACAATCCTGAAATCGCTTGGTGGTCCCCTATGGGACTGCGGACCTCAGTTTGAGAACCACTGGGTTAGGTGAAGGTGATTGTATTGATGACAAATGTTTTCATGTAGGACCAGAGCTAAGTCCAGAATATTTGAATTTCAGACCAGAATTCAGCATTTTAAGAATGGTTTTGATGTGTCTTTCTACTGGAAACATAAGTATTCTAATTGTTTTAATTGACAGTTGTATTTTATAAAATTGATACTTGTTGGCATTTATTTTTTACAACAACTCTAATATTTTGTTATAGACTTAGAACTTTTTTATGGTTGAGGATATTTTGTGCATATCATATTTAAACAGTGAGATAAAGCTTGGAATGTTCTTGGCAACATTTTGTTACCATATATATTCGTGATAAAGTCGAGAAATTTAAGGCCAATTGACCTCGACTTATACTTGAGGCACTAACTGTTGGGTAAAGTTTCCATACATAGCATGTCGAAAATAATTAATTTAGCTAACTGCGTAATTATTTTCAACATACGCTATGGCATCTAAATAAAAGTTCACATCAGCGCTTTTAAGATTGGTAATTTATAGGCGCCACATAAATATTAATTAAATATTGGCGCTACATAAATATAAAAAAATTCAAGATTACCGGTAATTAAGATTTTTATATTGTCAAGAATGAGCGAATAGCAGATTTAAAATTTTCTTAATCGTCAGGAATCAATCTGGGAATGTGAAAATCGTTCAGTTTCTCGATAGTTCAAAGCTAAAACGCAGTTTTTCAATCAAAACAATGGCGCTGCTGCCGCCACATGCCCACTTCGCGTCCGCCATTGTTCCGACTCTCACTATCACCTCAAGAGGGTTTGCCGCGGTGACGTCACTTCGACTTATTCCCGGGTCAATGACTTTAGACACCTTCAAATACCCAAAATCTAGGGATCGACTTATACTCGGATCGACTTTATCTCGAGTATATACGGTAATTTTATGGTCAGCTCTTTGTCTCATATTTAAATTTCTTTGTGATAGTTTCTCTTTATTTATTTTTGAATTATTGCATCATCAATCATTGCATACGACAGACGATGAATGAATTGTTATTTTTTAATTATCTGTAGTTTTTGCAAAATCGAAATTATTGGAAGAATAGTCAGAAGACATTTGGTGACATGGAGGAAAGTGAAGACGAACATTCTCACTGTAGAAACTGCTTTCGACTGAAATGCCAGATCAAGGGCCAGCTGCCGCACAATTCCTGCATTGTTATAACTTGTCCGCACCTTTGCGGCGCGTCTTTTCACTCGTGCAAGGCCGACGAGCACAAGAAACTGTGCCGCAACGAAATGGTACCGTGCATCAATTCGTTGTACGGTTGTCCGCGGACAATGCGTCGTTCGGAGTGCGGTCACCATCTGGCGACATGTCCCGCCAGCGTGGTCTACTGTACCATGGAGTGGAATCGCTGGCCGGTGTTTTCGAAGGAACGCCAGGACCGAGTGCCGTTTGTTCCGAGGAATCACGCGATGTCCGGTCAGCTGGACGCTGCCCTGGCCATGCGGGATCAGCGGATACTGTACGAGGCGATGAGGGTGCCGAGGCGGGTGTGCCGGTCGCTGAGAAATCGCCTGACGGAAAGGTTTCCGGCGGTGCCTCTGATGAATAGCTGCTCTACTTTCATGGCGACCGCTGAATCTTCTCAGCACTCGACAGAAACAATGTCGGACGAAGATCAAGGCACTTGTGCTGTTTTGAATGCAGGAGATGTTGAATCAAATATTTTTCAATCGACTGAGGCGTCAGAAATCACCGAGGACTTGACAAATGTGGTAGAAATGGTGGATGTAGTCGCAGATGAAAATGAATCCAAAACAGAAAATGATGTCAGGATGGCGTTCGGTGATGAAGAAGCTGATCAATTACCTATGCAATTTAAAGGCTGTGATAACGATAGCGTACGTGGTTTCCCAGTTGGTGAGCCAAGTTTAGATAATGCTGTCTCTCTCGGTGTCTTTCATGACAAGACGGATGTAGTAAATTATGTTCCAGGTTTTACCGCTGTGGTCCATGATGGCAAAGAACTTGCCAACGCTCAAGCACATTCATTTGATAATTCGGACGATTTCCACGCAGGTGACAGGGCACAAATTGCATCTGAAATGTGCAATTCTGATCAGGGTGTTGGAGATTTGATGGTGACTGATGAATGTGTGCAAGAGCTTTTAAACATTTCCGCAGAACAGATCGGCAAGACGTGTAATGATATTTTAGGAAAGAGAAATGGATGTGTTGTTACAAGTGAGATTGATGGTTATAACCATCTTGAAACGTTTTGTGAAAGGGGATTTGAGAAGAATGCATCCAAAAATCTTTCTGACTCAGGATTGACAGAGAAGCTTGTATTTGGCAGAAATGCAGTTAGTGTTAATTGTGTTGCCGCTGCAGATATCGGGAAAGATTGTGCGGATCATGTAAAGATCCAAAACTGTCCTGAAATGAATTCCGGCGTTGAGAAAAGCCTGTTACAAAATCCTAATTTGGAGCAGTTTGATGCAGTTTCAAGCCAAAACATCGAGTTTTTGCAAATCCGCAGCGAATCGTCATGTAGGGACACTTTAGATGCATTGAATAATGAAGTAAACACTGAAATTCATAACAATGCCCTGAAACTGAATGACGATTCACTTCTTCACTCTGGTGTTTTTGCGAGCAGCATCCAAGACAATGCAGGCTGCTCTCCCAAGAAAGGCGCTGTCAGTGTCGACGTCTCCCCAGGTGACTTCAACAGCGTACCGCCGCAGCCTGACCAGAGTTCGGAAATGTTTTTTACCAGTTGCTGCCCGTCCCCTCCCACGAATCCTCCGCCGCTCACCGTCCAGGAGGTTCTGTCTCTTGACTTGAACCTCGAATCGATAACGCGCTACCAGGCAAAGCCGAGGTCGATGTACACGTTCCTCTGTGCGCAGAACCTGCGAAGAGACGAGTACGAGTGGCACTTCAAGAACACGCACAGTGAAATACACGGAGGTCTGAACGGCTGGATTGAGGCGCGCTGTCCGCTCGCCTGCTACGGCTGCACGTACTCTATCCGCCGGCTTAATCCGGTGTGCGGAACATTGGTTTACAACACGGATGTCGACAGCTTCGGGGTGCGCCCAGATTCGTGGCACTATGCCCAGTATCTAGCTAAAGGGGATCCAGATGGATTGGCTGTTACGAGGGAGAGCGGTGATCCATCTGAGCACTGGTCACTTGATGTTTGTGATAGAAGTCCAAAATTGTGTCTGAGCGTAGGAAATTGGGTGGCTGAGAACAGCACAATTGTGTCAAACACTTCACGTGAATGTATCAGTTCAGTGCCTGTTGCATCAGACTCGAATGGACATCAAATGGATCATGATGATATAACCAAGCCAAGCTTTTCAGAGGAACAGCCTTATGGAGGTAGCCAGGATGAAAATTCTTCAATTGACGACAACATTTTGAGTGTTTTGCCGTTCGAGGTGCTACGGTATATCGCCAGGTGCTTAGATTCCTTCAGCCTTTGCAATCTAGCCATGACCTGTTTCTATCTTCGTGAGGTTTGCAAGAGCATCGTTGAGGATCGTGGAATTGTGGTTCAGGAATGGCAGAAGAGGCAATATGAAAGTGGATTCAGTTGGCAAGTTACATATCAGGTATTATAGAACAACATCCTTGTTTAACTCTGTCGCCTCGCAAAGCCACAAAAGTGGCTTTTGCTACCGATACCAGTCCCCGTAAGGCCGCTTTTGGGGTTTCTCCGTCTTTTCCTAATCCCCGCACGGCCGGTTTTGATTTTTGTCATGGTATTAAATATTCTATGCTGGAAGTAAACACAGTTCAATTCTGAGGAAACTGGTGAAAACCTTTTTGATCTATGTTAACATTTGCTCAAGATATTTGAGTTTATGTGGGAGCCCCAAACAACCCCATAATTTTCCCCGGATGCACAGGAGCCGTAGGGGCAAAAGGGTTAAGGCAATTATGGGATATTTCGATATATTTGATCTGTCCTATTGCTGTTAACATGTTTAGAAAATTTAACATCAGATTTTCTGCCTTATTGACATTACTTGTTCTTATCCATGTTGCTTCTGGGCATAGTAGCATTAGATACCGTAAATAGTTGGTGCAGAATCCAAAGATATGAATCCAACCTACCATGATGATAATAATTTGCACATTGGTGGAATTTGGCAAAATGGTCTTTAAGATATAGCAATTTCCTGGACTGCAAGAAAGAGGTAGCAATAAGAGCAGCTAGAGCCCTAGGAAATCTGAAGCAATGGACAATGTCTGGAAGAGCAAAGCAATTATTATTATTATTATTATTATTATTATTATTATTATTATTATTATTATTATTATTATTATTATTATTATTATTAGCTGTGCAATTTGTAGAGCCCAATAAGCATGGCAAAGTGGCCAAAGACAAGAGCGCTTTACAAAACTACATGTACCCAATAAGACTCAGAATAAAAAAGAAGATTCTTGAAGCATGTATTTTCAGCAGCTTCTTGTATGATTGCAAGACTTGGACCTTCACAAAAGAATTGGAGAGAAGAATTTTAGCATTTGAAATAAAATGCTAAGAAAACTTCTCAGAATTGAATGGGTTGAAAAGATCAGCAACGACGAACTATACAAGAAAATCCAGCCAAAGGAAACCTTTATGCAAAAAGTGATACAGGGGAAATTGCATCTCTTTGGACATATTTGTCATATGAAAGATGATAGAAAGATTAAGGCTATAATGCTGGGATTAATGGACGGTTCCAACAAGAAAGGAAGGCCACACAGGGAATGGTGTGATGACATTTGTGATTGGTGTGGAAAATGTCTGTAAGAACAATGTCATATAGCTAAGAACAGAAAAGATGAGGGCAAAACTGTAATGATTGCATCAGACACCAATGGACGCTGAGCCCATGGTTATTGATGATGATGATGAGAGTTTCCTTTGAAAGAATTTTTATATTCTCATGTAGAAAAATGTGTAAACAATAATTGCTCATATCATCATGAACCTTCACTAACAGTCAATAATTGATGACAATAGTGAATAGTCAATAATTAATTAATTGATGACAATGGTAAAGCATCATGATTTGAATCGCCAACACTGACATTAATTGGTAAGGTCTTTTCCTATTGCAGGCCCAAAAATATGGAACTGTCTTCTCTCGACTGTTAGGTCTTCCAGCTAACTGAGGACTATCAAATCTAGAATTAAGCACATCTTTACCAATTGGCTTTACCTTCACAGTATCTCTTGCTGTTTCCCTGGGCTTTTTTCAGTGGGAACTCACGGGAACCGTGTTCCCATACCTCTTTTGCCAGATTGTATATATACTTATGGATACGTAATAATGCGTTTAGGAACGTACAGGTATGGCATTGCAACACCTGTTTTTGTTGATGAGTAAAAAAGGTCAGCACCACTTTTTGACACTTATGACTAAAAAATGGCCATCACCACTAAAAGTAAAGTGTCAAAACTTTTAGGGACCCGTCACTGCTCTGCTCAGGGGCTCGGAATTTCTCTCGATGACGGCCCTTGAAATGAGTTTCCAAACCTTTTTTCCTAGAAAAAAGCACCGCTGTTTCCCACTGTGACTGATCTGTGGAATGATCTGGTTTTCCACGAGTGGCAGCTCCACGATTTTTGCAAGTGGAGCCTGCTGAGGTGGCGACTTCTAAGCATGGGGGGCCAACTATTTTTCATAAACTTGGTCTAGTCTAGTTGCTTGGAATTAGAATTAGCATTCTAAAGTATGGGTGGCCTCTGGGGGGCGTGGGCATTCATTAGGGGCATGGCTCTGTCTTTTACAGGCGGATTTTGAGTACTATCACTTGATTCCTTTGAGTACAGTAGAACCTCATTATATCGAACTCGCTTATATTGAAATCATGCTTATATCGAAGTTTGAGTGCCGGTACCGCCAAAACAGTGTTAATGATACAGCAATCGGATATATCGAACCTCGGATATATCGAAGTATTTATCATGGTCCTTTGAACTTCGATATAACGAGGTTCTACTGTATTAGAACTGGCACTGTAAAGTGTATAATAGCAATAATAATAATTTGATTATTATTGCTAAGTGCTAATGTTGATGTGTGATTGCTTGTTGACAGAGGTGGTTCTTCAGCACTTCTTTTAGTCCCGTTGACCAGTGGCGTTTTGTTGATGCTCCAAACCTTTCGGAACACCTGAAAGTCTGTCCGTTTAACGTAACCTCGGAGGCCAGGAAGCAGCCGTTCCGACTCTGCTTCGTAGCCAATCAGATTCTAACGAATCCCGGGGCTGCGGACACGTTGCAGAAGATGTATCCGGAGTTTGACGCTGAATCCGAAGACGTGAAAACTGATCCGCCGAACCCCGACGAAAATTTGTACATCAACGGAATTGGTCAGAATGGTTTTTCAGAATATAACAGAGTTTTGAAGGCATTTGCGACTGCACATAAACCGGGAGACGATCAAAAGCAAAATTATTGAAAGGCTTTTAGGAATTTTTCACTCGATTTTCTGGGACAGATATTTTAAATTTAGCCTATTTGACGCTTTGTCTCGCCGTGTATAGGACGCGTAGATGGAATGCTTACTTGCTTACTGATGGCATTTTGAATTTCTTTTTACCTTCATTCAAGTGGAGATTTGATGATTTTTACTGAAATAACAGTCTATGAAGAATTAATTAATAAAGGCATGAGAGATATAACATAACGTTAAATTTCACTTAATGCAGAATTATTTTATTATGAAACCAGATTTAAAAATTCATCGATTTAATTGCCCTCTTTCATGCAACAGCACCTTATTCGTGAGGACATTTTCTTTTAAGGTGAATCTATCTTCCATCCAAATGGGTGTCAATAGACCTTCCTTGATTGGACTCGAAACTTATCTTTGCATCAGAGGACTGTTCACACTGTTTCGTATTTTCGTCTCTGAAGTCAAGAATAGGGACTACACTGTCAGAAGTCAAAAGTTGTCTCCTTTATTTAGTAATTTTCAGATAAAATAATAACATTTGCTTGTTTGCATGATTTACTAAGAAATATTTGGAATCTTGTTGTAATGTAATTTAATGTAACAGAATGTCTGTGTAGCACCTCTTTTGAAAAATCACTCGGAACCATTCCCCTTGCACTCGATTCATATTATTGGCCAATGCTGGGTATGTTACTTTAAAAAGTAACTATCGGTTATTACAGTCATTAGTTACATAGTTACATTACTAGTTACTTATATGTTACTTATGTCAAAATGGTAGTCAATAGCTATAAATATATATAGATATACAGGGCTTTTTTTCAGTGGGAACGTACGGGAACGGCGTTCCCACACCTATTTTGCCAGATTGTATATATAATTATGGATATGTTATAATGCATTTAGGAACATACAGGTACGGCGTTCCCACACCTGTTTTGTTGATGAGCAAAAAAGGATGAGTTCCCAAACCTTTTTTCCTAGAAAAAAAGCACTGTATATATATATATATATACACACACACACACGCACACTTTGGTCCAATAAATTCCACAACCTTTTTGGCTGTAACTTTGTCAAATTTTGACCAATCTTGATAAAACTAGGTAGAAATGTAGCTGAAAGATCCCCCAACATGCCTGTGTTCAGGTTGCAAAATTTGACACAATCATAACATAGTACTACTACTACTACTGGCTGTACCTGGCCACGTGTTGCTGTGGATGAGTCTGTTTGTGAGGTATGTGTCTGTCAAAGGCATACCCTGCCCCCTTTCCCCTCTTCTCTCCCTTTCACCCTCTTCCTCTTTCCAATATCCCTCTCCTTGCCCCCTTTCCCCACCTTTCACTGTCTCCCTCCTCCTCCCCCCAGTCCCGTGTAATGCAGCTCAATTCGACCGCTATGATCAACAGATTACTAAAGAAATTCAATCGACAGATAGCACTGCTTTTAAGACGGGCTCTTACAATCCAGCAGCAACATCATCAAAGAAATGAGTATTAATATGAGAACCGTAGGCTCAGCACTGGCAGAATTAGGTATATGCAGTACTTGGGTCAGGAGCAGAGAGATAGATATGGCTGACTGACTCAAAATCTTGTTTCAGGAATAAGTAGGTTCGCGTTGGAACACGCTGAGAAGTGGATCAAATGATCGACCAGGGTTAGATCTAAGAGGATGGAATAGCTCTGGCATATGATTGAGCAATACCAATAAGGGAAGGTGCAACAGCTCTCAAGATACAAAACTTAACCTAAATAATAAATAATTTTACAGCACCATTTCTAACGCTCTAAAGATATCAATCAATGGTGCTTCAAATCCATCAGCAAACGACCGGGTCAATCCAGGAATCAGTCAGTGAGAAAGATCGAGGTAGAGCTATGGAGGATATGCTAATTTAAAGAGCTGGGTTTTAGTCTAGATGGGAAAATGCTTAATTCTTTGGAAGATCTGACAGCCTAGGCAGGATAAGGTAGAAAGTGTGTAACTCGGTCTTCACATAATCACTAATCATGTTTGTCACTCCAACACTAATGGACACATTGCTAGAAAAACAGAAGACTCGATAGAAAACTCAATAATAACGGGTTTGACGGAGGGAACCAGGAGGCAAGGCAGACCCAGAACCAGCTGGATAGACAACATTATGACATGGACTAACATGAAAGAAGCTCCACTAATGGAAGCAGCTAAAAAAAGGGAGCAGTAGAGATATATTGTTCAACGTTGCGGCCAACCTTTGCATAGCGACGATGGCTTCATGACATGACATGACACACTAATCTTGGTTGCCCAGCAAAGAACCATCTGGAGTTTACCAAGTTGCACCAATGGAAGACAATCAAGTGAAGCACAGTAATCAAGCCAAGCCTGGTCTGTCTTTCTCTGTCTTATATATCAATCAGTTTGATCTTGATTTTAAAATTTCACCGGACACACATGGATTACATAAATTATTTTTTTATATTCAAAGCAAACTAACATCGTGAATCAATATATGATTATATTTATTGAAAAATTATTATAGTTGATTAATATCTATTCACAAGCACAATCACGTACGATACAAAGGGGGAATGACTCTGAAAAACCTGAGAAACAAGAGCACAGGCCTAGACAGACACTGCAACACTACACAAACACAGTACATAATACAGTTATATAATATATAGAATGATAGTACACAATTAAGTTCTGTTGTAAGTATGCAAATAATTTATCATTAAATATTTTAATTCACAATACAATTCCTAAAAATGATCCCTAATAAAGAGATAAGCTTATGTTGATTTTTGTTGTTCAAGTGTAAGAGATAATCAATTTTTTATGTCCATTCAAAAAGGGAGGGGGCTACTTGAAAAGCACTGTTCTGGGCTTCAACCAAAATTGGACATTCTTCACCATTCACGCACGCACACACACACACACACACACCAGAACAATGCATCTCTCAATAGGAAACAGAACAATTGGTGTAATAATACTCCAATGCTTTAGTACGCAGACTTATTTCTGTATTTTTGCACAAGGGCAGTGAATTTTTTTTCAATTTCAGTTGCACTGTCCACCCTTAAGATTCAAGGCAGGACTTGCGCCCACAGCAGTGCATCTCGGCAGATGCCCCTGTTTCTAGAATATTCACGTCAGTTTCTGAATTTCATCGAATATTGGTCGAACAAGCGGCCAATTCAAGAAGCCCCGTCATCTAGCAAAAATTCTTACATTCAAGCAGCTACCATAAACAAAACAACTAAAGCACTGACTGATGTAATTAGATTACTATCCCAGCTGACAATTACACAAAGCCACTTATTAACATTGAAACAGACACCGCACATCGTGCCAAATTAAACAATAGGAATTTAAAGCTTTAAAATGTTTTAGAACATGAATAAACACAATATAGCACCAAATTAATTAAATAAACATAAATTTAAAACTGTAATCAAATAAAATGATCTTGAACCATAAATTGAAGGAAAAACCTAATGCAGAAATGAGATCATAAAAATGAAAACTGTCAGTTATTTTCACAGAAATCAATAATCTAAATTGATGAACAAAAAATGTAAAAAGAAGTGTTAACAGACTAAGAAATTTTTAAGTTTACGACAAATGGTGCATAAGAAACCTAAATTGAAAGCCACCGACAATCATTAGCAACATCTACACACTAAGGAAATCACAGGAAAATAACAGAAGATACTTCTGTGAATGACTCTGAAATGTGGCCTCAACTCAATATTTTATTAAACTGATTATTTTTATGAAAATTTTTAATTAGTAAAGATACATAATACAAACAAAATCAATGAGGTATCTTTAGGCTTGAAAATATTACTCTGAAAAATCAATTGGTCACAAACTGCCATTAAGGTAGATAGTTTAATCAACCTGCAGATAAGATACCCTTGTTGACCCTTTGACCCCGCTCGATCCATATAAACCAACAGGTTACGGAGGTGAAATGTCGGCTTTACGGGGCAAAAGGGTTAAATAAAGTCTGTGTTGGAAATTAACACAGATAAAATGAACAAGTGGATTTATTTGTGTTAAAGCAATTATTAAAAAAACAAACTATTGAGATTGATTAATGAATTTAAATTAATGAATTTTAAATTAAAGAAAATATAAAATTAGACAATTATTGACAGCTTCGACAGCTTCGCTCCAGTAACAAGGTCTCCCTAATCATCCCACCACCTTCGCAAACAACGATTCTAGGTGAAAGATCAGTCACCAGAGGGAACCCACTTCTGTGGAATTCCCTCCCGGACTTCGTCACTAATTCGAAATCTATCGATCAGTTCAAGAAAAATCTCAAGACACACTTGTTTAGTACGTCGTATGATGGCTAACTCTTCATTGTAAAGCACTCTTGATTTAGGCGTATGCCTTGTTATAGGGCTCTATAAATTATCAGATAATAATAATAATAATTGACAATTTCACTGAATAATCCCTAAATTAAGGACACTGTATTAAAAAGCAGTGAGATAGACTTTTATGACTGTATTCTGGCATTGAAACAAAGAGATACATATCACCTATAGAAATCACTGTAAATGTTAGATGCATAAATACAACAGATAAAATACAATGACTAACATAGGTCCACATAATTCACAAACAGTGCAGCAATAGAAAGCTGCTCAAGTGAAGATTTGCACTTGATATTTTATAAAAACTCATTTTAAAACTTTTGTTAAAAAATTACACATCTATCGTTGTAAGCTGTAAGAAATGCTAAAGAATAATCCAATTCATCTGAATTGTACTTTAAATAATTTTTGCACGTTAAATAAAATAATTGCATTTTAAATAATATAAATAAATAAAGAAAGAAATCAACTGCAGGGAAGCAACAACTTGGGCTACAAGATGTTAAAACGAAGCCGAACCAAAATACAAAATTCGCACGCGCTCACAAAACTCGTAAAAAACCTACTTTACAATCGCAGCTCAAACGAATTTGAGATCGCCCCTCCAATAAACGGATTCCTTGCGTTGTTTGATGCCATCTTCGCCCACTCGGCGTCGAAGGGGTCGCTCGGATGAGGGCCCTGGTGGGACGACCCCCCGCTCGTAGAGACCGAGCCCCAGGAATTCGACATGAAGGATCCGACACCGATCTGCGACGACGTCACCGACGACTGCTGACGGTCGACGTTCACCGCTGACTGACAGGAATGTTCAAGAGAGGTAGTTCGAAATAGAATGCTAGAAAACGGCGAAACAAAGGAAGTGCCGTTAGTGTTTGAACATGCGTTGATCTCCGCCGACAACGGCTGCTGCCTGGGCGCAAAGCCGAGACCGGCGCCGTGGACCGTTGCCATGGATTCGGTCGCCACGGTTCCATTTGCCGGGGATCCAGTCGACGGTGGCATCAGCATTCCATCTCGTATCGCGTTCAGCCAGGACTCTGCCTCAGAAGTCACCGAAGAAGTCTCCACAACAGAAGAAGGGACTGAGTGGGGAATACCTTTCATATCTAAACAACAACAACAACACAGCATAGAGAAATTGCAGACAATAACAAAACATAGAAATGTAATCAATAAAATATAAAGTAAAATAACTCTTTTCTTATGCAGTTTTAAAATTCTGGGACCAAAATAAAACATGAAACCAACCTAATGGCCTTCTATAATTATCGGCTACATGGCATTGTGCAAGCAGTGGTGGGAATGTCAGAGAACCAAAGTTAAGCGGCGTCAAGTGCGGCGCATACTTGGATGGGTGACCATCCTGGGATCGAATCATGGTGTCGGCGGCCATCCAAGCCATTCAACACTTCTTCTTCATCAATCATCATCATCATCATCATCATCATCATCATCAATCTCCATGGGCGCAATACCCATCGGTGTCTATTGCAATTTGAGTTCACCTCTTCCATTCATCTCTGTCTTACGTGCCTTCATAGTTTATACGTCAATAAACTGGTAGCAGCGTTAAGCTGCGAAGGTAAAACGCTGGTCTAAATAAAGCAATAGCAAACTACTTTAGATCAATGGTGTAAGCCATCTGCATGCCTGTCTGCCCAGTACATAGAGATCAGTTCCAGGCTCTTTGCCATGGATCATCAATACACATGATATCCATATATCCCTACTCAACATCCATGTTAATATTCCCAATCTATTCTAACATCTAATCTCCCAATCTATTCTAACATTTATTCATTTCCAATAGCTGTTTTAAGAAAGGCTGAGCACCTAAGAATAAGCAGCTACCCGGTACTGTTGTGCTGCTTTCCAAGGGCGCTATATAAATCCACAAGATTTTATTTACTTACTTACATTTAAGATTTTATTTCATGGAGTAATTTTTGTTTAAAGAAGAAAGCATTTGGATGCGCTTTAAAAATTCAAAACCAAACCAGTTGTACCGCCATCGGAAGGAGATTCCAGTTTGCGGTCATTTTCCACCACCGGTTGAACCTGGTGATTCCACTGGCCAGTTACCGGCTGTTTCCATACGACTTCCGGCGCATCTCGCGGTTTCATGTCTCCAGCTGTCATGTCCACAGCTGCCGATGGCTTCTTGGAAGCAAGCAATCCGTGTGACAGCTGCTGACAAATCTGCGAGATGCAATCGGTCCTTTCAATGCTTGGAGATGACTCGGCAATCGGAGAAACTGAGAACACCAACAAAGCAGAGCTGTAGCGAGGGGGCATATGCCCCCGGACACCGAGTGAGGGGGCGCCAAAATTGGGTATTCGGGTAAGTGAAATGCATATTAAAGAAGAAGAAACATGTGTGACGACCTTTTATTTTTTTGCTCGTCAGCAGTATTAAGGGCGCCAACGATACACTTTGCCCCCGGGCGCCAGATACCCTCGCTGTGGCTCTGCAACAAAGTGATAAACATTCCAGGGAATTCAAACCATGGGTGGCTCCAGAGGACACAGGGGCATGTATCCCCCGAAACACACACCAGAAATCCTTTTGTTAATTTATCATCACCGGAATCCCCAGAATGCCTACTTGCAAGCGACATCTGCTGACAATTGTGGTTAACGTTGCCGTATTCTCCGTCAGTTCTTCGTGGCGGTTCCGGGTCGACGGAAGCTCATCCAGTCGCAGCGACATCTGGCGCTTGAAGGGCGACGACGTCTCGCTCAGGCGCGTGAATCCGGAAAACGATCCCTGTCTGTGCAGCAGATCGACCGGAGCCCTTGGACGCTCCACCGCAAACGGATTGTCGGTCTTCTTCAAAGGTATTGGCTCTACATAAATTCACACAACATACTTATTACACACAGTGTAGTGTAACCATCCATATCAAATGCAAAAAGCTATATTTGTGCCTAAACATTTATGCATCACAGATGTAAGTAAGTACAATCTTGCAAATTTATATAGCACTTTGGAAAGTAGTACAGTAGTGGCTGCTTATTCTTATACACTTAATCTTTCTTAAAATAGCTATAGACAAGGTGGGGCTGTTATTACTATGGAGGAAATGACTTTTGGAATAGGAAGGTTTTAAGTTTAGGCCTAAAGGCTTGAGGAGATAGTGGAGGAATTAAAGGAACTGAGCATGTGGAGCTTGTTGTTTGACCAATGACCATGTCTTAGGCTGTGGAGGGAGGCTGGAATTGAGTTCCAAAGTTCTGGTGCGGCATATGCAGAAAGGCAGAAAGCGCGGTTGCAGATTTTGAGGGATGACTGATTTAACGGGCGTTAATGTGTGAGATGGGATGATGATTGTGTAGGTCCAGGAGGCTGAGGCATTAAGAGTTTTCGAAGGTAAACTGGTTTTGATGCAATGTAGTGGACAATTTACACTGCATCCAGTAACGCCCTCAAAGCCCTTTTGTGCGGCCCCCGACTTCGAGAGATACTACATTAATGTGCAGCCCTCTAAAGAATGTGAAACATTTGACAACACTTTAATGGAAAATTCAGCATTCAGATTGGATTTACACTCTGACACTTGATCGTTAGCTAGAAATGATGCTTTTAATATTTACTAACTTTTCTTCGACTTTACAGTCTTGGCTTATTTTGACAGTCTTGGCTTATTCATAATTACTTACACTGCACAGTATATAATACGTTATGTTAAAGTTGTTTTAGAAACTACTTAAAAATCTAATTATAAATGCCGAAAAAATGTGTACGGCCCTCGACTTTCATCCCAAACACTTTTGCGGCCCTCCGATAAAAATGTGTGCCCATCACTGCAGTAACGCAATAACGGACTTAATTAATAAAGATAGGAAATCAGCTTTGGCATACAATCTCCTCTGCCTCTAAAACTGAACGTCAATCCAATAGAAATACTTGAAGATAATATCAACGAAGAAACGAAGCAAATACCAGCAACTATGGCGCTCTGAGGATCGGCAAGCCTCTCGATCAGAGTGGCCGGACGAAACGACCCGGTCCGCGTCAGAGTCGATCCTCCGTTTTCCGAGTAAGTTACGGTCATCTTCTCCTTCTCTCTAAGCTGTTTCTTCTCCAGACAGATTGTAAACGCACAGCCAACTGCATGGCTCAGACGCTCACCCTTAAATTACACAGTGTTCTGCAAAAGTCTAAGCTCACCTTTACTCTTTACATTTCTTTCCTTCTACTGTAATGTAATGTAATGTAATGTAATGTAATGTAATGTAATGTAGCATTTGTATAGCGCCTCTTATGTTTCTACTAAGAGGCGTTGCTGGCATTGGAGTCGCATGATAAAGTAGTGGCACTTTAACTTTTGCATTGAACAGAACTAGGGAGTAAGAAGTGAGGCCCGAATGGATGGCACTTTTAAGAAGCACTTCTTATTTTAAAATGTCTCTGTTTCTAGACAAATCTGATCTTCGAGCAAGTTTGAGTGAACATAATAAAATCTTGAAATGCTTAAACTAGTGCTGTTCAAAAGATTAATTTATTTAATCGCAACTAATCATGCGATTAAAATAATTAATCACTATTAATCACATTTTCTACAACAACATTATTCTGGTCCCGAAATAGCAATTATATTGAAATAAAGAAACAATGCATCAGTTACAGAACAGACGTTCCAAATTTCAACTAGTACACTTATAAACATTTATTTATTATTATTCTTAAAACAGAAAGATTCTAAATCTGAACTAACTATGAACATGAATTATTAGCCTTAACTCTTCAGTCTTAACACAGATATTCTAAGTCTAAGAAATACTCTAAATATTAACTATAAACATTTGCCACTAGGCTATGAGTTCAGTTAACATTCTTGTTACAACAACTAAGTTGTTTCAAATTTAAAAGTGCAAAATGAATAGAGAAGTTTTGATGCAGTTAATTTTTTTATCGCGATTACAAAATTAATTGCAATTAACAGTTTAAGCACGTTAATCGAGCGATAATTGCGACTAAAGCACAGCACTAGTTTAAAAATTAAAATCAATTAAAATAAAATAAGCAGCATAAAAACTGAAATATTTATTAAGTAGAGTGACAAAGATTTTGAACTGACCGATTCTTTGACTGCCATAAATCCATGACACATCCATCTACGCGTCGTTCCGTCTCGACAAATGTAGGCAAATCCTTTGTCATTGTTGCGATCGGGAGCGCAGAATGACACTTTCTCTATCGTCTGATCGACTATTAGACCCTAAAATGAATAAAGCAACATTTTTAAACAAACATTTTCATTTCTTCTTCTTCTTCTCTAGGCGCCCTGTATCACTACGTTGGTAACCATGGACCTCCGTGCCTCCCTGTCCATTGTAATGAGAGAGAATTATAACAATTACCATAACTGTAACTGAAGTGCAATAGTGCCACCATTCATTTGCATGTTCACACACCACTGCAGACATACAGACAGACAGACAGACAGGCATACAGACAGACAGACAGACAGACAGACAAGAATCTTAAATCAGCCAGATTATTCATGATTTTCAAATGTTCCTAGAATAATTAAGAAGAAATGTCTGCAGATTTCTAAAGAGAGACTTACATTTGCAAAGTCAAAGATGCATTAAACATTATGGACGCTGACTTGAAAGCAATAATTACCTTACTAAGCTCATCAACAACTCTCAGCGCATCACCGGCCACATACAGGACAGCTCTCTGTGGCTTACTTTTACTCTGTTACAACAATTCAAACAGAATCAACAGCTACTTCACATATATTGACTTCATTCAATAATAATAATAATAATAATAATAATAATAATAATAATAATAATAATAATAATAATAATGATGATGATGATGGCGATTATAGTTTATTTCCAACAGAACATCATACCAGTAACATACATAAGTATATCATCAATTGCTCACAATAAACATTCATTAGAGCACAGAAAAAAGAGCAAAGTGAATTATTCCAAAGATATACCGTATTATCTCGGGTGTAATACGCACCTTTGTATAATACACACCCTTAGTTTATAGTTATCATAATGTAAAAATGTTTATACCTATGTATAATACGCACCCAAAGTTTCCTATGTTATGTGAAAATACGGCTAAATTAACATTATGTATGTCATGTACAGAAACTTGTCTCTTCTTTCTTTCCTTCCGTCTTTCCCTATTGGGTTGGACGATGGGTCTGAATGAGTTCCTTCCACTTCTGTCTGTCTCTTGCTGCTCTGGTCAATTGGATGAAGTTCATTTGCATTTCTTCTGCATCCTCTTTTAAGTTTTCTATCCATGTTTTTCTTGGTCTTCTTTTTCTCCTTTTCCCTTCCACATAGTTGTATAGTGCTTCCTTTGGTAGTCTTTCTTTCTTTATTCTTTCAACGTGACCAAACAGTTTCAGTCTTCGTATCTGCATTGATTCAAGTATCGTTTCTTTTTGCTCTGTCTTTTCTCTGATCGTTTCATTTCTTATTCTTTGTCTTCTGCTGACTCCTGCTATTCCTCTTAACCAGTTCATTTCTGCAGTCATTAATCTTCTTTCGTCTTTCTTCTTTATGGTCCAGCATTCTGATCCATATAATAGTATTGGCTTGATCAGTGTATTATATAGCTTTAGTTTTGTTTTCCATGATATTTATTTGTCTTTCCATATCTTCTGAAGTTTTCCAAATGCTGCACTTGCTAGTCCCAATTCTCCTTATTATGTCTTCTTCACTTAGGCCATCTTCTGTCAGTACTGATCCTAGGTATACAAATTTTGGTACTGGTTCTATTATTTCCTCCTTTAGTTTTAGATTAACTTTCCCCTTCTTGTTCCCTGTGACCATTGCTTTAGTTTTCTGTGTATTTATATTTATGTACATAATGTATGTACATAAAATTTATTTCTATGCATAATACGCACCCACACCTTGTACCAATTTTTTAAGGAAAAAAAGTGTGTCTTGTATGCGAGATAATACGGTAAGTCATTATGATCATTGTAATCATAATAATGCTGGAAAGTAGATACCAAGAGAGAACACAGTTCCCGTAGATAGGTATCTATACGTAAAGTACTGTATGTCTATATCAAGAGAAAATGACATGGGTTCAGTAAGTACAGCAAATAATAAAAGTTTTATCATCATCAGAATATTAGTACACAGTTAAGCTGCACAAACATATATCAACTTCGTAATAATAGAGAAAAATAACATATATGTGAAGAAAAGGTGACTGCTGATGCAAGTTAAATAAAATTGGAACACAGAAGAGACTAGGTTTGACTAAATATTGCACACTGGTGCCAAATGGAAATTGGTATCCTGTCTCTGTGGCACCAGGGCAAAGACATGGAAGATTACCTCTAGACATGCAACCTGGTCATAAAAGCCAGCTCTGTCAAGGACAACCGCTGACTTGAAGGCAAATCTCAACAGAATCAACAATGTTGGTTCCTTAACAGCAATCTGATGCCATGGTTGTGTAAACCTAACCTTTAACTCTTTTAAGGCGAATTTCAACACAAGTCAATGTCAACATCATAGCGTTGTAAAAAAATTCCACCTCAAAAGAGTCAATTTGTGAAGTTCTTTCATATTAGCACACTAGTTGTCAGTCAAAAGGGCTAGGAAGACCATGCTAATGCCAACTCCAAGATGCACAGATGTTGGGGGTTTGCAGCACAATGTTGCTAAACGAGACAAGATTGCTAGGATTTTCATACTAATCTTCCTCAATAAAGTTTCATTAAACATAAAACCGGAAAGAGAAAAAGCCCACCGCTCTTGGAGCCATCTAGTGATTCCAACAGCGATTCAACATTTAACATAAGTAAGTAAACCACCTTAACAAGAACATAGCTGGATGGTATGTGGAGACCTTAAAGTTGTCTGTATACTGCTTGGTTGCAGAAATGCTACACAAAGATGCCATGCTTTTTGTGTGAGTGGGACAACAGACCCAGTAGTCAACACTGGAAGAAGCAAAACTGGCAACCTCGACTCAATTTGAAGCTTGGATCAAAAAGCATTGTTGCTACGAGTTTAATTGACCCATCACTAGTCTTACTGCCACCACTGCACACCAATTGGGTCTGTTTAAGCAGTTTGTAAAAGCAATGGACAAAGAAGGAGAGTGCTTCAAATACATTCGGAACAAATTTCCAGCAGCAAGCTATGAAAAAGTGAAAGGAGGTCCACAAATTCAAATGTTTACTTTTCAACAATCAGTCTGAATAAAACAATGACGCCTCTTGAACATAAAGCTTGGGTTTCTTTTAAAGGCATTGTGGACAATTTCCTTGGGATTTATAGACACAGAGATTACAGGATGTATCTGGAAACCACACTGAGACACTACCTTGCCCTAGGATGCAACATGAGTCTTAAGCTTCATTTCCTCCATTCCTGCCTGGATTATTCTCCTCAGAACCTTGGTTATGTTAGTGAGGAACAAGGGAATGATTCCACCAGGAAATCAAGGACATGGAGCATAGATATCATGGATACTGGAATGTCAGAATGATGACAGACTATTGTTGCAATCTAAAACGAGAGTGTGATGTAAGCATAAAAGGAAGAAAATCCAGAAAAAGTGATTTTTACCTAAATGAGTTTTCCTCAAGAAATCATTAATTTCAGTTTTTAATTAAGTATATAGTAACTAATTGACAAAACTAGAATTAATTATAACTTCTTCTTTGTTACAAGCACAAATATCTTGGTCTGTATGGACAATTCAGTTTTAGCCTAACTTCAATAAAAGTTGAATCTTCAATATGATTTTGCCAAAAAACCTTAAGTGACACAGAAAAACGGTTTCTTATTTGGAATGAGCACATAAAAATACCATGAAAATAATAAATTCACATAAAAAGTTCAAAACATCAGATAAAAAGATAAAAATTGCAGCATAGTGTTATACTATATTCACATATCCATTTATCTACTGCCCGAAAATTACTATAAGTGTATGTTTCAAATAATTAAGGAAAATCAATTAACCTTTAAAAATAATTAAGTCAATAATTGTTAAATAATTAATAAATATAAAAGAATCATTCAAAATAATTATCATAAAAAGTAGTGTTTCAAAGTAAGCAAGTATCACATTAATGCTCATTAATTTACCATATTTGTCTTATGACTCATCCAAAAATATTAAAATAAACATTTGTTTAGATGTCTTACGTTTCTAAGCAAATTAATTGCCTCTTCACAGATCTGAATTCCTCTTGACTCAAAAACTTCAATGCATCCAAGATACTAAAAAAAATTACCAAAAACAATTAGATGAATTCCTTAGAAATGCCGCAAGTCGGTCACTCAATGTTCTTAATATTAAGTCATGTTAATTAGGCTGTGGTCCAGTTTTGATACACTTCATCAGACAAACTATAATAGGACAAGCTAAAAGTCAAAGTCAGTCCTTCATGAGCCTCCTGGGCTCACAGAGTGGGTGCTGATCTCTGTTTCTATAGTCCTCAGCCAGGCATACAATACCATGGATATACCGGTAAGCTAGTGCATCGCGTAGCGTACCTGTTTCACTTTAAACAGCCACTCATTTTGCCACTGCCATCTGGCAAGTGAAGGCTGAGTCGACCTTAGGGCTCCAGCTGGTATCGAACATGCAACCTGCTGCTCTATAGTCCAAGATTGCTACCACTCAGCTAATTTTCCACCCCTAATGAAAAGTTACTAAACAATAATGTATATATGGTTTTTAAAAGCCAATGCTAATTCAGCCTTGAGGAGCATCCTAGAAAATTTCCTTGCCACTTTATGGCCAATATGTCACTATTATAAATAACTTCTAGCTTTTACATCCCTTCTAACATTACCAGGCTTCTTTCACCGCCGTTTTCAACTACAGCACATCATCTGGCTCCACTCTATTGCTTGTATAGATGTCCATATATACCTATATCGCATACTGTCCATATATACCTATATCGCATACCACTCTCACCCAGCATTGATCAATCAGAGCTAACTGGACCCTCTTTCTGGAACGGGTTCTATTCTATTCTATTCTACATGACGATTTATATAGCGCAGTAACATAGCTGGGGCCAAAGTCAAAAGCGCTTTACATAGAGCAATTGTACGATCTCTTAAAGAGGTGTGTCTTAAGTTTGCTTATGGAAAGATTGCAGTCTGTCAGTTGGGAAGGCTCCTTGTCCGCCTCATGACCTGTTTCCATCTATTCATGCCTCTTAAGCCTGGAGCACCTCTGAGCAGAAATATAAGAGGTGCTATATAAGTCTAATATTACATTAAAACTTCAAAAAAAATTACATAAATAAAATATATTCAGATAAAATACATACATAACTAAAGAGCCAGGACTACATACATATATGACAACATAAGTACATCTATATGATGACATGAGTACATATATGACAACATAAGTACATACATGACAACATAAGTACATATATGACAACATAAGTACATATATGACAACATACACACATGACTAAATAGGTTTTTAAGTGCATTGCATTGAATAATGTTTGAATGGCAGATATGACAGGAATTTGTACCTTAACTTGGAAACTGCAGGTTCCCTCACGGACCTTCTTCTCATCTTCCTGCCACAGATACGGCTTATTCGACTCAGAAATGATGTCCTTTTTCTTATGCAAACTTAATCCTCGCTTAAATTTATCCATAGAATCCAAATTTCAAGGTGTGAACGGGTCTGTAAAAAACACAACTTACATATGATATTTAATTTTACAGTCTATCATGCAGAAAAATAGCACCTGAATGATTAGGAACAAGAATTAAAACACTAAAAATTATTTAAATCTAAAAGTTCCACCTTCTTTAGTACTACTCAGCAAGTGCCAAATAAATACACAATACTTGCTTGTAATAATAATAATAATAATAATAATAATAATAATAATAATAATAATAATAATAATAATAATAATACGGTTTAAAGTGATTCAGTAGGGTCTGCCCTGTGTGAGAACCACTGATGTACCCATCCAAATCTAGTATCCTATAGTACTGAGGTTTATTTGCACTGCTAACTGCCCAGGTTCAATATCAGGACAGCAGACATTTTATTTCTCAGGCAGTCATCAAGTCTCCTCCGGCATGGAGTTAAAGCTAACATTATCTGCATAATGTGTAAAGTTTTGCTGTGCTTTCACATGTTAGCCGAGAAGCTGATACGTACCCGCCTACCAAGAAGATCAGCAACAGTTAATACCTGACAACGCGGCCGCACAAAATCACCAAATCACTTACAACTGGTTAGTCACAGGCATGTAGCACATGAAAGAAATACTTAAGAGCATAAGTAAAAGCCTTGGAGATAAGGCTAATTCATACGCACTTATCGACACTGGCGTTAAATAAACTAAAGAGACATTATTTTCACTTACCTACTAATAACTATGGGAAATTAATCAATTTGATCACTATTATTCTGATAAGCAGTCTGTATTTTCTATATTTCCATGATAAATCGTTTAAAATAGTAACAAATAACGAATTTTAATCGTATTTCGATGAAAAATTTTTCTTCTCACAGAAAATATTCCAGGAACGATGACGATTTCCAGGAATTCGCGAAAAATAAAAATTCTTTACCAAAAGCGAAAGATTTCAACAGATGATCCTCGAGTAAATTCTGTTACTGATGTTCTGATTTGAGATTATTTCTTCTATTTTTGTATTTGATGTTATTTTATTAAAATGAAAATCTCCGGTCGTGTGTTAATGTTAACCGGAAGTACCCGAGTCCTTCGGCACACTGCGCATGCGCAGTGAATCTTCAGGAAATGACTAAAATCATCCTGGAAAGGGAATTTGATCGATAGATCAATCAAAGTCAACTAATCAATAAATCACTCAATCAGAGCATATTTTTCTTTGTGTTCTCGTCTGTTATAGCCTTCTGCGAGCTTTATTCAGCGCTGTAATTCATGAAAATCCTGATAATCTGCAAATAGTGCAATGATTATAATCCATGGTTGCAGTGGATAGTGGAGGGTTCCCAAAGGAATTAACTGCAACCAAGGGATAAAAGTCAACGTTCTATACCAGATGGTCTCAAGCGTGTTGAAATAATACCCCAAGCGAAATAGTGACCTATGTGCATACCTGCACGCTTATGGACGCTTATGAACCCAAATAAAATCAGTTGTTGTAGGCCTACTAGACTACTAGGCCCACGGATTTCTATAAATAGAAATCCGTAACTAGGCCTACCTAAAAAAGTGGCAGCTACAAAAGTAATGAAGCCGAATTTTGAATGAAAATCCCAATGATGATGATGATGCTGATGATGATGATGATGATGATGATGATGATGATGATGATGATGATGATGATACTAATAATAATAATTTCAAAAAATTATAACTAGATATTAATTAAGTGGTCCTGTGTTAAAAACCAGTCACCCTTACACCTAGGTTTGGCAGAGTGGGTTACGTTCTGGAGCGTCATGAGGCTGACGGAGCGGGTTCAACCCCCGTTAGCACTCTTAGTGGCTTCCACACAGGTAGTAAGCCTAATGCCTCCTAAGCCAATTTAAATCAAGCTAAGTTTCAACAGTTTTAGGAGTTCGGAAATTTCCTGCGGAATTTTTCCGGAAATTTAGCGGTACCTTTCCGGAAAATTTCAGTAAATTTAGGGGTCGTCCATAAATGACGTAACGCGATTTTATGCACTTTTTGACCCCTTCCCCTTCGTAAAGCGACGTAACAAAAAGTCAGACCCACCTAAAATATGACGTAACATTGTAACGGGCCGACCCCTTTTCGTCTTTCGAAGAGTCTTGGCAAGCAAAAATAAGGCAATCTTTTTATTTTCCCCTTTCCAGATACCCTGACAAGCAAAAAGGTAATCTTTATATTAATGTGGCGAACCGGGCCTATCGAGGTTCCTACGCCTCCTAAACTCAAGATGGCTCCGCCCGGTTCGGCGCACACGGGGTTTGACTCAACTAAAGGCACGTGGTCGTTCGTCTTAGCTTTTTGGCTAAGATCTCAGGCTCTCTTACCACCACTTGCACTACGCGCACTTTACCTGCACTCCGTTCCTATATTCCACACTTAATCTCTCTCTCAATGTATCCTCTTTCCTCTCCCTTAACTCTCCGTGCACCTTACTCCTCTCCGTGCACCTTACCTTTCACTGTGCACCTTGCCTCTCGCCGTGCACCTTGCCTCTCTCTACGCTTAGTGCCTCGCACCGCCCTACGCTCAGTGCCTCTACCGCACCAACGCACCGCCCTACGCTCAGTGCCTCTACCGCACCAACGCACCGCCCTATGCTCAGTGCCTCTACCGCACCGCCTTACTCTCAGTGCCTCGCACCGCACCGCCTTACTCTCAGTGCCTTGCACCGCACCTCTCGCAATGCACCTTCGCACTGCACCTGTCGCACCGCCTTACGCTCAAGCACCGCACCTATAGTGTCTCCACTCAGGGTGCTCCAACCTCAAAGTGCTTAGCCTCAGGGTGCTCCAATCTCAAGGGTGCTCCGACCTCAAGGGTGCTCCTTGACTGGGTGCCCCCTTAAAGGTGCTCTACTAAAGGTGCTCGGGTGCCCTACTTTCAATTTAGATATATACGCACCTTCCTTTCTTCCACACGCCGCCTCGGCAATCGGTCCTGATCTATGGCAGAACCGGCTATTTATACTGTTTCTGCCGCATGCACTCATCCTGCCAGCTCGCACTCATCACCACTCTCTAACTGCTGCGCGCCATTCACTAATCGTCTACCACTCAGCCTGTCTTTTCCTTTATGCAATCTATCATTATTATATTGGGCCTGACTACCTATGCGGGCGGCTACCTGTCAAAGGATTAAGCTCATGAATTATTAATGGATCACTTGCGTCTATTGCTACTAAGGGTTCTACGCTATTATCTAAATTCGCTACACCAATTCCCTCTCCAAATACCCTTACAAGCAAAAAAGGTAAAAAGGTAGGCCCTATCTTAAAAATTTAGTACTGCGTTACGTCCAGTGTTTATTCTAGGCCTGTTTTTTTGGGGGGGATTCCTCCCCCAAGTTTGAAAATTCCCCTCAAATTTCTTTATGTTGCGTCAAGGTTTTTGGGCAGACAAACCATATCCACCCAAATTACATGTAACCCCCCCCCATGTCAAGGTGGCTAGAATAAACACTGGTTACGTCACATTTGCGGAACCCCTCCCTTTCGTCACATTTCGTAACAAATGTCCTGATCCTCGAGATCTCCCCCCTAAACGCGTTACGTCATTTGTCGATGTCCTTTATGGATCGAATTAATAGATTCTGGACGGTTTGAACTTTGGTGCAGGAGACTTTGAAATGTCATGTGATGAGATTGTAGAGGAGGACAGGCTAGACATTTAGACCAGTGGCGGCTCCACCGCGGGGTCAGGGGGCGTGCCCCTATTGAGTGTCTGGCCCCCAGTGCCCCCCCCAGTTGGGACCCTATATACTTAATGCTACATACATTAGACAACAAATGGTTGGCCCCCCATGATTAGAAGTTGCCACCCCAACGGCCCCCCACTTGCCAAATCCTAGAGCCGCCACTGATTGAGACACAAGTAATAATTATTATGATCATGGAAGAATTGTGATTTAATTATCATTTACCTCGTTGACAGTGACACTATATCGTTAAATTAATTCCACGCTCTTATAAATTATATCTAGTAGCAGTAATTAAAGAACCTGTCAAACTTTACTTTAGAACAATGTCCACTTTTGACAGGCATTTCTAGTGCTAAGTTGCTAACTGTGGTGTGCATGTGAAGTGAAATAAAAATAATGGAGTGCAGTTTGTTGCTTTGATTACTGGGCCTAATATTACCTTAAAGACTGCAACTTTCCGAAGCCTGCATTATGTATGGTGTAGTTTCCGGGATTTTTCCGGAAAAAATTCCGGAAACTTTTCCTGCATTATATTTTCCCAAAAAAATCCCAAACATTTTGGAACCACGGGGCACTTCAGGGATTTTGTAACGTGCCGCGACCATATTCATAACATGTAATAGCGAGAAATGCATTAGGCCACCTGGCGAACGTTAGTTGAAAATAATCTTCTGAGTTTCGAATAAATGGCAAAACAAAAGCTCTGATACAATTGGAATGGAAACTGAGGCAAGTATATTATTCAGAATTATTCATATATTTGCCAAATAAGGCAAAATAATAGAAATAGACATTAAAATTTCTTGAAAATTATCTTTTTAAAATTTTGCCGGAAACATACCCTTTTTACGCGTCTTAGAAATCCTATGAGTATCGCAAAATAACAACCTTTGGGTTAAACTTGCTGAATTCCCGATAATTCCGTCAATCGTCATTGCTAGCGGAGTTTCAGAGCAAAATGGTCGGAATACGCGTTCCTTGCGCTAGGCCTATTGCTAAATAAGATTAACTTTTAAAATAGTATTACTATGAGCCAGGGTTTTTTCTGAACTGTGCGACTCGTTTCAGCGTTTTTGTAACATGCCGCGACCCTGCAATCTTATTGTCGACTAAAATCGGATAAAAATTTCATAAAACATTATTCATTTTAATATAAGCAGTGCATGGAGGATTGCAGGCAAATAAATTTCTTAAAACCTACGCCTACTTGCAGATTTCAAGGCTTGTGACATTGTGATATTGGTTAGAAAATGACACTTTTGAATCTAATTTCACGCTACCTCACAACCCACTAGACTGAACCCTGCGACCCACTTTTTGGGTCAAGACCAAGTTTGAGAAACACTGCTCTATTCCACCTTTCAGTCAACTCTGCTACAGCTATTGTCTTGAAATCTACAAAAAAACCACAATTTGCAGATTACTATGCCACAACACTTCACATATTAAATTTCAGTTCTTCGTAATTCTTTACAAGCATGTCCCATTGTACCGAAGCTAGTTTAAATGCATTCATACTACCGGGTTAATAGCTGATACTGTAGTCTATTAGCCGATAGTCTTTCGTAATTTGTCCATCTGTCTACTACTCGGTACTAAAATAATTATGTTTGTACAGTACCACCCAACTTGTTTCCCAATGTAACATTATAACGTAGTTTAACGTTCAAACAACAAGATTATTAAAAGATTATTTGGAACACCACTGTGAAGGCAATGAAATCATGAGCAGCCAAAAAATCATCTAATCAGTTCAGGAATTTAAAATGCATACAACAAAAAATAATTTAATCTTTAGCACAGGAGAGATCTTACTAAACAACTTAAAAACCAAATTATTATTATTACGATTATTGTTATTATTATTATTATTATTATTTAATATCCATTAAAAAGTTGGATAAACTGACATGCGACCTTCTGATCATAAGTTATGTACCACAGTACAATTACAAGTGTACATTTCGTCACACAAGCAATAGTGGTACAGCTATATGTCACTAGGTAGTATATTTTTCTGTCAATGAATATTTAAACACAATTTTTAAAAGGTGACCCACGACACCAAAGCAAAAAACACAAGTGTTCAACCCTGAAGATAAAAGCTCAAGATAGAGAGGAGTGGCGACGATGGAGTATGGAACCTGTCTTTGGACAGAGCACCTGAAGAAGAATGCCCTCTTCTAAATTGATTGATAAAAAAACACAGTTTCAAATAAACTAATAATTTCAACTGTATACTTGACTGGTGTGAATAAGACACTTGCATTTAATTTACATCTGGAATATGTATATATTATATATATATATATATATATATATATATATATATATATATATATATATATATATATATATATATATATATATATATATAATACTAGACATTGAAATTGATTACAAGTCCACAATGTTCAAAAGAGAGTCTCAATTTGGATGCTTCCAAAGCAGGTTAAGCATAGGCTTTACAAACCGGATTCAAATAAATAATATGATATACCGGTAATATTTACAGCAAAATATTTTCCCAAGAATTAATGAAATTATTTTGAAAATATTATTCTATTGACAGCAACAGAAACCAAAGAATAAGACTTACCATGCAGAAATCTGGTTACAGTTTTCACTCAATTTTAAGTCCTGTTTTTCCGGTAATAACCCTTATTATGTAATGATTCTTCATATTATATTATAGCAATTTTAAAAATTTAAACTGTTAAATTCAGTATAAAATTTATTCAGCAACAGGTTTTAAAATTAAGTCAACCTGGGCTTTTAAAATGAGGCACTGATTTCAGAGTGAAATTAGTGATTCGATTCAATGCCATCTCATCATCTCCTGATAAGTAACATGAATGATAAACTGAAGAGTGTTTATAAAATAGCTTTTTCAATAAATGCAGAAAATTGTCGCTTTTCCTCCGGCATGAGAGCTGAAAATTCCTTTTTGATGATATGCGCTTCGGCAACTCCATTTTCAAGAAATACGACCTTGAAAAAATCATTGAAACATAGAAGACAAGTTAAGAATAAAATACCATTAAAGTCCATAATACCTTTCATGCCATAAGTTTTAATTAAACATCAAAACACAAAATTAATTTAAAAGCATAGAAATTAATAATTATTAATCAGGCTGCTAAGACAACCCTGGACACCATCATTGTGCAAAACAATCAAACCAGTATCTGGAAAGAAATGAATAAAACGAGAAGAAAATACATTTGTAAATATACAATTGTGTAGGTCATTATGTTACATTAGTGGCGTAGCCAGGATTTAAGGATAGGGGGGACTTCAAAGTTTTCTGGTCGAAAAGTCTTGATGAGCAAAAAAACGTCGTCGCCTCAAATGCTTTAAAATCTGCTGTCTTGTGCGCTTTCCTCAATCTAATGCTACCCCCAACCCATCCCCCCAACTACGCTACCCCCAACCCATCCCCCCAACTACTATTCACCAGTTTTGGACAAATCTCACGACCAGTCCTAGTCCAAACGGGGGGCCGAGTTCCCCTGTGGCTACGCCAATGCAATATATTAAACCGACATTAAACCACTTACGTCAAACAAACAAGCAAAATAAAAATGAAAAAGCCAAAATGAAAATTAGCCAAGGATTTACCATCTGAGGGGGTCTGTCAGGCAATCCCTGGCCAGTTGCTCGATGATCATTTGATAAACAAACACTCGTTACTCTGCAGAAAAAAAGCACTATCTAAGAGAAAGGGAAGAGACAAATTTAAACTTTAAAACTTTATAAATCAATTAAAATAAATGTCCTGGAGTGAATTATAATATTCCAAGTCCGTGTTCATTCAGTTACTGAAGCTTATACTGTCAAATAACTGCAAATATAACTCTCAGTTTAACTGAAACTAAAACTGAAATTGAAACGCTGGAAAACAGAAACTGGTAAACCTAAAAATGACTAAAACTGAAGCTAAAACTCAAACAGCAAAACTGAAAGAATGCTAAATCCAAACGAAACTCTGGTGAACACAATAACGAAAATGTCACTTTTTCAAACTTTTACAAAGTTCAACTAATAATTAATCAAGAAATTTCTTTTGATGGTCAACAAACTTGGATTCAGCAATTCTATCCTTCTTCAGCGCGCTGCTGTCGTCCACGTGAAGGTCCCAGATGTGAATGAACGAATCCTCGTCGAGAACGAAGAAAACGCTCGGACGACTGCGACACCAACGAACCACTCTGACCGAACGACCTTCGGTTGCGTCTTGCCACGTCATCAGAGGACTCGCTGGTTCCATAAAGTGCAAGATTAGTCAAATCCAGTGTCTAATCTAGACTCCTGGACTCCGGGGGGGACGGACTGACAAGGCCAGGGGGGGTGGGAAGTCAGCTAGGGGGCTGCTGTTAGTTGATGTAGTATGCCAACATTTCCGGGGGAATTTGAAATTTCCAGGGGAGGAAGGGCAATTTTTCTCCCCGGAAACGGCCTAGGTTAAACCCTGGTCATACCCAGCTTCAAAGATACGACTGACAACGGCTACTGTTTTATTTGGTCACTGCCTACTGACCTCCACTCCACTGGTCCACTTTATGTGTAGCAAGAGGGAAGCTTCATGCTGTCATTAACTTATTTAACTAACTACTGTACTTTAGCAAGTAGAAGATGCGTGTTATACAATTTTTACACGATTAGCGCCCTTGATGCGTCTTATATTCGCAAAAGTACGGTAGTTTAGCATAATGAAACAATTAGAATTTTTCTCCAACTGGTCTGACTATGAAACAAATGCTATTTCTTCTATGGACAGATCTAGAGAAGTAGCCAAACACCAATTCTGAACTCATAATAATAATCTCCACATCTGTACGAACCATAATTGATACAAAACCAAGAGAAAAAATCATAGTCAACGCTTCACTCAAAACTAAAGCTTTCATAAACCCTCGGTGAGGAAACTTACTCAAGTCGACACGAAACAGCCTCAAACTTCCATCCGACCCTCCGGCCTATTTCAAACAGAATTCACAAATATGCAGAAACTTTTATGATATATATATATATATATAATTATATATATATATATATATATATATATATATATATATATATATATATATATACACACACACACATACATACACATACATACATACGCACATACATTAAGTGTTGTGATGAAATAAGTATGAGATAAGTAATCATCTTTGAAAGGAAATTAAACAACTCACCAGGAAAACAGAATTCAAAAATGGCGAGAAGTCAACACTTGTTACATCAAATGGATATTCTGCAATTAAAAGAACAAGATTTCTAAGTCATAATCTACAACACAGGCTCACAGTACAACAAGATCACAGCATAACAGGATCACAGTATACCATGCATTCTAAAATTGAATCTAAAAGAGCAAAAGACATTAAGCAATCATGATTATTCAAACACTTATTGTCATAATATAAAATAATAATAATAATAATAATAATAATAATAATAATAATAATAATAATAATAATAATGTGATTTTAGTGGTTTAGGAGGCTAAGCAAGCCTGTGTGAAAACCACTGAAGCAACTCTCCGCATTCAATAACCTAGTTTTCCGAAATAGCCTTTGTATCCGTTTACTGTTTCTCAATTGTCACTCCCACCTCATCCAAACTGTTCCATTTGTCCACAACCCTTGCACTAAAGAAATTTTTCTTTCTCGGACCAACCCTCTGCTTAAACAATTTGCATTTGTGGCCTCTTGTGCTGCTATAGTGTGCCAATGTAAAGAATTGATCGTATGGCACATCTACTTTCTCAGTCATTATTTTGTATGTTTCAATCAAATCCCCCCCCTCTCTTCTTTCTAATGTTGTCAGTCCACAATATTGAAGTTTTTTTTCATAACTTAAAATTATGGCACCCATTGACCATCTTCATTGCTTGTCTTTACACTTTTTCTAAAAGCTCTATATCTTTTTTCAAGAATGGATTCCATGCCTGAACACAGTATTCTAGACGAAGCCTTACTAATGACTTATATAGTTTAATGATTATCTCATTGTTTCTACTCACTATTGTCCTTTTCATCATTCCTAACATTTGGTTTCCCTTTTTTGCTGCTTCCATACATTGTTGAGATGAATTCATACTGCTATGGATGATTATCTCAAGTCTTTTTATACTTCTTTTTCTGTTTTCAAGAAATCTCTGATGACAAATGCTGTAGAAAAATTGTACACTGAAAGTAGCTCCAGGATTTGTTCCAAAATATATCATCATCACTGCCACAACTTTTGTTCCTGCCATCACCAGCATAACTACCCCTAAAATTACTATCTTAAAAATCCATAGCCAATGTCTGTTCGTTGCATGCTTATGAGCCTTGGAGATAATAAATTTAATTATTTTTTTTCTCTGTTACATGCTGAAGCTGCAAAAGGATTTACTTTAACCTCTCAACGTTTCTTTGCACCTTTTTTGCTCTGCTCTGTTTTAGCTTCAGCCTCATTTTCAATAATTTAAACCAGGGATGTTAGTCCTTGGCCTTGGTCTTGGCCTTAAGGACTCCCTAGGGACCAGTTTCAAGTCCCTGGTCCTGGCCTTGAGGATTGAGTCCTTGGTCCTGGTCCTGGCCTTGAGGGTTGAGTCCTTGGTCCTGGCCTTGAGGGTTGAGTCCTTGGTCCTGGTCTTGGCCTTGAAAGGTTGAGTCCTTGGTCCTGGTCCTGGCCTTGATGACTGAGTCCTTGTTAACATCCCTGATTTAAACATTACTATTTCAGACATCAAACAACTGTGATTGTTGGAAAACTAAAGGGTGAGTTGATATAGCAGCATACAAGGCGATTAAAGTAAACTCCCCAAGAAGAAGAAGGTGGGGTAAAAGAAGAACCTATTCTAGTGCGAGGGTTGTAGATAGCATGCAAATGCTTTGACAACAGTTGAAACAATAAAAAGGTTCAAAAGTTACACAGTTGTTATTAAATGTTAGGAGTAATTATAGTGGGTTTCATACAGAATAATGCTTCCTAAACCATTCAAATCACGCTAATTTGTCCTATCTAAACCAGAGAAACAATCGAAAAAGGGATTATAAAGCCAAAACTTTAGTAAAGATAGATATCTATTGGATGCAACATGAAACCGCAAATACAGACCAGATGTTGGTCTAAACGTCTTTGGGGAAAGACGATTGCCAAATCTGGATGCATGAAGAACACAACCCTAGAAGAAAACACAGTGCCATTTAAGAATAGTCACAATGAGATACAACTGAAATCAAATAAAAATCCAAATTAGTCTCTATTGCGCTCATTAACTTAGGTACAACTTATTTAATTAAATATATTTTTCAATCTCCATTACCAATGTCATCTAAACGATTTCACAACATCACATTATTTCTATTTATTACATTATTATTTTTGTTTACCGGTAACTCATTTTTTCATTATTATTTCATCATTTAAATACATTACTATTTCATCATAATTTACATAATTATTTTTATTGACCTCATTATTTCATTATTATTTCATAATTATTTTAATTATTATTTCTATTTATTTCATTATCATTTCATAATTATCTTCATGATTATTTTTGTTTATTTGTTTATTTCATAATTCTCTTTATCATTTTATCATTATAAAAAGGTAAAGGTAGTCCCGTACTCGAACGAGCGTAGGGTTTCCGCGCTGATCTCCGGTTGCTAGGCAAGCAGCGATGCAGGTGGCTTACGCCATTAATCTAGAGTAGGCTGCCATTACTTTCTCTAGACCTGCATTCTACCGCCGCAGCTTAGCGTGGCTACCAACTTATCGACACCTACGCGATGAACAGCTTGGTTGGCCACCGGCACCATGATTAGATCCCGGGATGGTCACCCATCCAAATACTAACTGCGCTCGACGTTGCTTAACTTCGGTGTTCTGACGAAAACTGGTCGCACAACGTCAATTAGGTGGGGTTCATTTCAGCATTAATGTTACTTAAAATTTTTTGCAAATAGGCTCAGATAAACGTTTCTAATGTTGAACGTACCGTTGCTGTTGTTCCGATGATGACGTGACTGTTGTCTTGCGGCCAAACCTGCAGATCAGTTGACTCAAAGGTCGTCTCAAGACCAGAGATTCTAATGCTAATTGAAAAAACAAATTTCACTGAAATCTTTGAGATTAAAAACACTTTCAAACAAAATATTCAAACTTTCACTATCAAATATTGAAGAAGGATCAACAGCTACATTTCACAGAAGTATCAGCATAAGAAATTCAAAATGTCCCCATACACAATATATGGTCAAATTTGTGTACCAGTGCATACATAATAATAATAATATAATAATAATAATGTGATTTTAAGGTTTAGGAGGCTAAGTAAGCCTGTGTGTGAAAACCACTGATGTAACCATCCATTCAATAACCTAGTTTATCTAGATAGCCTTTGAATCCGTTCGTTTCAACTGTCACTCCCACCTCATCCAAACTGTTCCATTTGTTTGCTGAAAAAAAAGTTTTTCTTTCTTGACCAACCTCTGCTTAAACATTTTGCACTTGTGGCCTCTTGTGCATAGTGTGTCAATGTAAAGAATCGATCATATGGCATCTACTTTCCCAGTCATTATTTTGTATGTTTTTATCAAATCCCCTCTTTCTCTTCTCCTTTCTAATGTTGTCAGTCCACAATATTGAAGTCTTTTTAGCAAATTATGGCACCCATTGACCATCTTCGTTTCTAATCTTTTGCACTTTTTCTAAAAGTTCTATATCTTTTTCAAGAATGGATTCCAAGCCTGAACACAGTATTCCAGATGAGGCCTTACTAATGACTTATAAAGTTTAATGATTATCTCTTTGTCACGACTCACAATTGTCCTTTTCACCATTCCCAACATTTGGTTTCAAATTGGTGAGATGGATTCATACTTCTATGGGTGATTATCCCCAAGTCTCTTTCTTTTTTCTGTTGTGGTTAGAACCTTCCCTAAAGAATATTCATTACCATTATTAGACTTCCCAACATGCATTACAAACATTTATCAATTTGAAAAGCATCTGCCAGTCCACAGACCACTGAAACAATTTCCTTAGATCTTCTTGTAAAATTTTTGCATCATCCTCCGAGTCTATATTTCTGCATAACTTTGTGTCATCGGCAAACTTTGAAATTTTGGACAGTAATCCTTCATCGATATCATTTATATATATTAGAAAAAGTAATGGCAAGCACTGAGCCCTGAATAACTCTTGCCCATTGCAAATGGCCTCAATGCCAACCTTCTGTCTTCTTCCCTTCAACCAATTTTCAATCAAAATATTGCCCCTTATTCCACAGGACTTCAGTTTGGCAGCCAGATATGGGGTACTTTATCAAAAGCTTTGGCAAAATCTAAATATATTATGTCTACTCCCTTGCCCTTGTCTAGATTATCAAAACCTCCTCCAGAAAGTCCAACAGGTTGGTCAGGCATAAACGCCCCTTTGTAAATCCATGCTGACTATCTTTAACAATTTTATGCCTAGTCAAATGTTCCAAAATGCTTTCTTTCAGTATTTTTTCCATAACTTTACCATTACAGATGTTAGGCTCACTGGTCTGTAATTGCTTGGTTCACTTTTTTCCCTTCTTGAACAGTGGGCTGACTAATGCGTCTCTCAGTCTTGCATACTCCAGTTCTGAGTGATTCATTGATTATCAAAGCAATTGCATGTCCTATTTCATTTCGAACCTCTAAAGAAACTTTGGATGTAAGCCATCTAATCCTGGGCTCTTGTCTGTCTTTAAATTTGTCAAAACCTTGATAACACATTCTTTTGTAACACTATATCTGTTAGCATTTCTTCTTCATTTCCATCAAACATAATTTTGGCTTCTGGCAATTTTGTATTTTCCTCTGTAAATACTGAACAAAAATAGTTATTTAGAATCTGTGCAGTTTCTACATCGTCTGTTATTGCACATCCTGCTGTCCAAGAGGGGACCGACTGTGTCCTTTCGTCTCAACTTTCTATTACAATATTTGTAGAAACTTTTACTGTTCTGTTTTATATTTTTTGCTAATCTACCTTCAAAATTTGCAATAGCCATCTTGTTAGTAACTGCTGATGCTTTTCTTTTCTGAGTATATTGTTCCTCCAAGATCTTAAGTCTGTGCTGATTCTGCTCATTTCCTTTACTTGCTAATCTGAGTTTACTTAGTTTCCTCCACGCTTTGTTTTTCGCCCTTCTTTTTCGTTGCACTTCTCTTGTTCTCTGTACTGTGTTGATCTAATCCCGATCTTGATCTAGAACTTTACTAACTGCTCCTAAGCATTTATGCCAATTAAGCAATTATCTTACAAGCATCAAATAAGCAAGGCTAGGTCTGCAAGAAAATCACGGTAAAAATTTGGCAAATTCGCATAAAAGCCAAAAACAAATTACATAAATTGAAGTTCACTATATGAGGATGCCATAAGAGTAGCTACTTCAGCAATTTACTCAAATAACTGAAGACCTATTTTACATAGGTTTTTATCTTCTAGCGATATAAAATCACTTGTTTAGATAAAATCCATCAAGTCATAAATATATTTGTCCAAAGTAAATCAGTCTCACAGATCATTAATCAACATTCAACAGACCTCCTTGGACTCTCCAATCTTATCACAGAACTCTTTACCAGCTTCACACGACCGCGGTCTCGAAGGCCAAAGTCCGAGGCCGATCCAACTGGCTCCGGTTGAGACAGCTCGACAACCACCTAATTCCAAACAATGTTGATCCCATCATAGGCAAAAATCACATAGCTTCTTTTAATGGTGTTAATCAGCAATCAAAAGAAGACAGAGGAAATGGAGTGAGCATATACTAAGATGAAATACATACATTAGAACAGCAATTGAGGAAGTATACCAGGAAGAAAGAAAAAAGAAAGACCAAGGAGTATGCTATTGAACTGGATAATGAAGACAGATGCACAGCCTCATAAAACCTATGCAGAGATCAAAGAAGAGGAAAGGCAGAGAGTGGAATGGAAACAATGGAGCCCTGATCCTGTCTAAGGACAGAGAACATGATGATGATGATGATGATGATGATGATGATGATGATGATGATGAACAATATGCTGTTACAAAAAATATCCTTTCATTACAAACACAGAATCACAAATCATTAGTAATTATGCTTACTAGCGGTGTCTATGTTATTTCAAAAAAACAATTCTCCTAATTTGCACAGGCTTACCCAAAGAACTACGACAGAATTCTGTTCAAGTGATGCAAGTTGATATGAAAGACATTCTAAAATGAATCAGGAATCAGCACAGTCAAAATCGAATTAAAACATTAAGCAAATTAGGCAAAAAAGACAATATTACCATACTAAGTTTACTACTACAACTACAACTACAACTACAATAACAACAACAACAACTACTACTACTACTACTAAGCATTTTACAGGCTTATTGTATGAAGTCGAGACTGTATAGTTAAAAATCTCATGTATATTTCTACGGTATGTATTATGTATGCAAGTGCTCATTATAGACAGAAGTGTGCTATACAAGTGGAAAATGATAAAACTAGAAATTAATATAAAATTTGGTATTCCTGAACACATATTCACCAAACAACAATAGCACAAGCATATAATGCAAATGATGTTAGGGGGCAATAAACAGGGTCATTTGATAGTTTTACCCAATTTTTGTATCTTAGGTCTGCATAGTTTAACAACGTTATCAATTTTTTAACAATCTGAACTTCTTCATATCTTTATCTGTTCCTTCTATCCAGCAAAAACTTTCACTTGTTACTCAATTTATGTCAATTTTTAAGATTTATCCAGAATTTTCTTTAAAAGAAGAAAAAAATCAAGAATTCTGGCAGCAACCACACAGGTGATTAATATGCACACCTCAAACACATTCAGAAATGTGATCGAATAAAACTATTGAAAAATAAATGAATAAAAATAAAATGTATTTTAACAGAGAAAATAGTAGAAATTGGATTCAATAAGTCAATAATAAACATCGGAGAACGTGAAACCCATGTTCAACAATGCAGACAATTTTAGTGGTTCATATAAAGTCCAAATGAAGTGCATACCCTCAGATGCAGTACCCGTTGACGTGCTTCCCCTAGATACAAAATAAAATAATTTACATATACACATTTAAAATTGGAGCATTGCTAAACACTGAACTCTCAAAGAGTAAAATAAAATTCCTTTCACAAACGAGAAATTCTATAAAGTATTTGCTGCCAGAGATTTCTAATGAAGCTAGCGGCCAATTTCCTGTGTGAGAAACTACGAGCGTTTTCTTGAAGTCACTGCAAACATTGTTGCTTCAATTAACTGAAATTTTCAAAATAATGTAGGAAATAAGCTCAGTTTAATTTAAACTAAAGCTGAAAAAACTGAAAAATTGAAAATGAAACTGAACAACCCTAAAACTGGCAACTGGAACCAAAACTGAAACACCAAAACTGAAGGAAGTTAAGAAAGCAAGTTAAAGTAAGTCAAGTCAGTAAGTTAAAGTGCAGACTAAACAAAATGACTAAAATGGCACATCAATAACTGCAATAACGCTCAAAATACGGAATACACGCAATATTATAATCAAGCAGCTTTTAACATGACGTAAGGAAATGTGCCTATGCATAACGTATGTCGCCATTGATTCTGTTATAAGTGATATGAAAGAGCCTTACTTTGCAGCACTTGAAACAATCGGTGCAATCCGAATTACTGGACTGCTATGGCTGTCATGCATGTACGGCATAGCTGCAACATATCGGAAATCTTCATTATTATTATTATTATTATCATCATCATCATCATCATCATTATTATTATTGTCGCCATTATTATTATTATTATTATTATTATTATTATTATTATACTAAGTTAGCAGGGGCGGGAAGTTAGAAGGGTGGTAACAACACTGGATGATAGAGCAGCAGAAGGTCGCAGGTTCGATCCCCGCAGGAGCCCTGAGGTCGACTCAGCCTGACTCGCTAGAGGGCGGTGGTAAACTGAGGAGCAGCGTAAGCTGCGAAGGTAAAATGTAGGTCTGGGGAAAGTAATGGCAACCTACCCCAGATTAATGGCGCATACCACCTACATCGCTGAATGCCTAGATCGGAGATAAGCGCCGGAACCCAACGCTCGGACTCGAGTACGGGACCTACCTTTACCTTTAAGCAATTAATACAAAGTGTATTATTATCACACAAGTTTGTCAAAATCAGAAAAAATAAACACACAACAGCAGATAATCAGGAGATATCTTTTCAGAGATCAGCAAAGGCAACGTTCAGAAGCCGGATGCAATGTTGCCAAAAGCTCCAGTGGAATTTGGTGGATAGTCAACATCCAACTACTAACCACGACCAATGCTGCTTAACTGCATTGATAGGATGAACCGACATCTCATCACAATGCCAGATAAAGATAAAGCATGTTCAAAGTAAAGTAATGCTTCATCAATCACTGCCATCATCAGTGGCGGTTCCAGGATTTCTTGGTGGGGGGGGGGGGTGAAATGAATTCATAGAAAGTTGGTGGGGGGATGAAAAAAGAAGGAAAAAATCAAAAAACTTTGCCAAAAAAGGCTGAAAAAGGGAATTTTATCCCTAATTTTACTATACTTTTACAGAAAAATAGGTTGATAAGCAAAAAAAGGTCATCTGCAGTTTTTCCCCCATTCTTTTACTAGACTTTTAGCCAAAAATAGGCTTCACAAGCAAAAAAAGTAAGTCCGGTGAGGGAGGATGCATCCCCACTCATCCCCCACGTGGAACTGTCACTGGTCATCATCACTGCCACTGTCACCTCAGCCACATCTTCCACCATCACCACCACCTTCAAATTTTCCACCACTGCCACCAACTTCCAACACAACACCACACTCACTGCCGCCGCCATCAAACAAGTCAGCGAAAAAATGGAGAAAACCATTCAATCAGAAAGACAAATGAGGTGTTCATAAGGACCTGTGTTGTACGTTGGATTTCGTAAAACATGTTCCTGATTATCACAGACAATCGATCTGTGTTGATGGCTTGGTTCTCTCAGATCCCACAAGACAACAACGCCGTCATCCTATTCAAATTCATTTCGATTACATACAATTTCGGTAAAAACTAACTAGCAATAACATAAACATACCAGTTTTAAATAACAAATACTTGCTTAAATAATAAATAGTAGAAATAGTAGCTTATAGTTCTGTTTGCATAATGTTGTTTCAGTTTGTTTCATTTTTTCTATTTGTCTTTTGCTTATATGCTCTCTTTGGCTACAGCAAGTATGCAATAAATCATATCAATAAAACATAGATACAGGGCGGTGCAAAAAAAAATTGGACTAGTCACATTTAGGTTTGCATTTAATTTTGTCCGTATTTTTGTGCCACCCTGTACATGTATATCATCATCATCATCATAGTTGCTTTCTGCCAGCTCATTAGCGGCAATAGCTAGACACAAAACTTTTCCATTTATCTTTTTCCGTTGTTAATCTCATTCCATCTATTATTGTCATTTGATATCTTTCGAAGTCTTCTTTGATGTTATCCATCCACTTTTTCCTGGGTTTTCCTCTTCCTCTTTTTCCTTCTTTGTATGTGTAGAGTGCTTTATATGGGAGTCTGTTGCTTTCCATTCTATTTACATGTCCATACCATCTAAATCTTCTTCTTCTGATTTTATCTATTATTGTCTCTTTCATTCCCAGTCTTTTCCTGATGTCTTCATTTCTTATTCTTTGTAATTTACTTACTCCCAATATCTTTCTCAAACAACAAACAACTCATTTCTGCCACCAATAGTCTGTTTACATGTATATATATATATATATATATATATATATATATATATATATATATATATATATATATATATATATATATATATATATATATACACACACACACATACACATATATACAAATATATATCTCAGATACGCAGTTGGAAAGTCTAGCCTTGTCAAGAACTATGCGTCACTCGTTTCATGAAAATGAATCAGTGCATGGAACACAATTGCACAATGCACATGCTGTCATGGCCGCTGGATGAGAGGCTAAGATGGGAATCATAGACGGGCACAAATTCCAACTCCAATAATGAGTTAAAATCCTAAATAATCATGAATGAATGAATGAATGAATGAATGAAAGTTCAGTTTACAGTGAGACAATAAGCTAGCACATCAGCCACTGTAGCTGAATTAATGAAAAAATTACATTTAAGATTACAGAGAGACATTAAGACAGCACCACTGATCCTGGGCGTAAAAAGATATGAGTTTTCAATTTCTTCTTGAATGACTTGTTGGTGTCACATGACTGTCAAAGTTTAATAAAACAAACTTTCTTACTTACCAAACCAGCAAAAGCAAGCGTTGGTTTATTCGGACTAAAGCAACAGGATCTTGGATGAGAAGGAGCGATCAAAATCCTTAAAAATACACCCGTAATTAGCTAATATATATATATATATATATATATATATATATATATATATATATATATTATATATATATATTATATATATATATATATTTATATATATATATATATTGGTAGATGCCATGCGTACAGCGCTATATAAATTGTAATGATAATAACAATAATATAATTAGCTAAAACCCACTTTGCAGATCATTTTGCTCAGAAAATCACTTCCTTAAAACAAAATGCATTCTAATCACGTACAGAAATAAGTGACTCTAATTCGAAAGCAAACGCAATGACACGGGCAAATTTACATATATCTAAATAATATATTATAATCTAACTAATACCGGTAATACTCTCTTCTGCCTTAGATTGTTTTCCATTTATTTTTTTTAAATGACTGTTATTTCATTTATTTTTATTAGACTTTGTAATGTGCCCTTGCTCCTGACATTTTGGTAATATAGCACACAAGAAATTGTCAGTTTAATAATGATGATGATGATGATGATGATGATGATGATGATAATAATAATAATAATAATCAAATAATAATAATAATAATAAATAATAATATATATATATATACATCTATAGAAATAAGAAAATAGAGCACTGATAATTAATTGATGCTACAAGTACAAAAGTGCTACTAGTAGTAAAGAAATGAGTTTCCTGTAATGTAATGTAGCATTTTGTATAGCACCACCTCTTATATTTCAACTCAGAAGCACTCCTGGCATTAGAAATAGTAATGATTGAGTAGAAAAAGCAACTAACGACCTCATTAGCTCTTACTTACTTTTGAGGTCTTCCTGGATCATAGACATTCCAAATGCAGACAACTCCTTTTCGATAAATTGGATTTGACTCTTCAACCTGATCAATACAGATCGGCAATTGCCAGACTGCTTAGTCAAAATAACAGTTTTGATCATCTGACAAATCAATGGATCCTATTCTGTTGAGTAATGGGGTGCAATGGCGCGCAAGATGGCAGAGTGGGTTACGCGCTGGAACGGCAGGCTGACGGAGCGGGTTCAAGCCCCGTTAGCGCCCTAGTGGCTTTCACACAGGCAGTAATGCCTCCTAAGCCACTTTAAACCACGATAAGTGTCCGGTACCATTGGTGTAGCCACGGAGGGTCCAGACCCTTATTCAGATCAGGGTTGGTTGTGAGATTCATCGAAAACCAGCGAGTAGTTAGGAGTTGGGGGTGTAGGGATAGTATTAGATCAAGAGGAAAATGCACAAGACAGTGCAGAATGAATCCACTGGCCATGTACGTTTGTCAACAATAGGTGGAAGTATGCGTCACAGATGAGCTACCAATGTATCTACGATAAATGCAAGAAGGGAAAGTCAATTGTTTGGTGACAAAATTCTGATGCAGGGCCGCCGAGAGGGGAGGCGGGGAGGAATGCACAGGGGCCTGGCAGTCTGGAGGGGGTCCGGGCCGACGATGAAGATGTATCATTAATAATAAAAGCACAAAAAAAGGTTAGCACGTGACGTGTACAGGGGCCCGGCGAGCATAAAGGAGGCCCGGGCGCTGAGGCCATCATAAATATCATGAAAAACAGTGACAAGCAAAAAGCCATCACCAAATTTTCTGACTTGTCGGCCCTTCTGCACAGGGGCCCGGAATTTCTCTAGGCGGGCCTGTTCTGACGATGAAGGAAAATATGTCACTGAGTGCACGAGAACTTTACAAAAATGCATAAGGATGACCAGATAAAACTGATAAAGCAACTGATAACAGATATCGTATCAACTGTTTGTCATTCTTTCTGAAGCCTTTGAGAAGCAGTCACTATACCCAGGGTTTAATCTAGGCCATTTCTGGGGGGAAAATTGGCCTTTTTTCCCCGGAAATTTCAAATTACCCCGGAAATTTTGGCAAACTACATCAACTAACAGCAGCCCCTAGCAGAATTCCCCCCGGCTTTGTCAGTTTCCCCCCGGCTTTGTCAGTTTCCCCCCGGCTTTGTCACTTTCCCTCTGGAGTCCAGGAGTCTAGATTAAACACTGACTATACCCCACATTCTGTCTCACTGCTTCCCACTCTGAGTTCTGGAATGATATCTAGTCCTTTGCAGAAGGATATCGAGTACCATCAATTGATATCTTTAGAATAGTACAACAGGGTGCTATAAAAGTTTAAAATAACTATTTTTATTAGTATTATGCGATGCAATGCAATACGCGGGAAATTTTTTAAAAATTTGACTTACATTTTCATCTGGTTTACTATAAGCTGCCAGAAGGAGATGATTATGGTCTGGAGAGAACTGACTGAATGTTACATAACGACCTGAAATTGCCAAAAACATTCAAACTAATCTATTTGCTAATCATTAACTAATTTGATCAACTAATCAAACTTGCTACTGAGCAATAGAAATTGTCTAAGAATGATGATGATGATGATGATGATGATGATGATGATGATGATGATGATGATGATGATAATAATAATAATAATAATAATAATAATAATAATAATAATAATAATAATAATCAACAGCTCAAAGTGAAAAACAACAATCCTCAGGAATGACAGATACATTTAATAACTCTACTTGGAGCTGTGAGATCAGTTCCTACTAGAACATTGTAGTTAAGAAACACTGAACACGGCTTGACTCTTGGACGGGAGACCATCCTGTGCAATGTTCCATGTAAGGTGGACGCGCCCAAAAAATGGCAAGGCACGAGCCCAGAAAATTTTTTCAATTGCCCAAAATTTTTGCAGGAGATTTCTATTTTATATTTTCTGTTAAAACTACTTATTTTGGCTAATAACTGGATTTACAGAATATGTATATAGTTCTGTTCTTAACATATCTTGAATTTGATGCTTGAATCCTTTAAAGATGGCCATCCAATTCTAAAAGATTGGGGCAAAACTGTAATGATTGCATCAGACACCAATGGGCGCTGAGTCCACGGTTATTGATGATGATGATGATGATGATCCAATTATATTACTTTTATTACTTGACAATTTAGCGGCTTACCTTTGAGAATAGATGGCGTGTTGAAATCAATAAAGGCTTCGCTAACTACGATGTTCGATTGTTTGTGACCGACATTTTTGTGCATACTGTCCATGTTATTCTCTTCAAGCAGCATTTCAATCACCTAAAATATCCAAAATGCAATATCTAAACCAATCTAATTCTAAACTTCTATAGCGCCACTTCATAATGTACAGAAGCATCAGCCAATGACACACCAAATCAAAATTATTCAAGATCAAGGTCAAATCAAGGTCAAACCAAGGTCAAACCGGAAAACAAGGTAACAGTCTATGATGGAGATGACAGCAAAGATGGCGATGACCGTGGCAACAACGCTGATGATGATAATGATAAAGGCAGGAGAAAATGATGATGAGGAATTTGATGAGCCTCACCTGGATGCCTTTCTCGAGCGCTATGTCCCACGGGATTTTGTTGATCATTTGTTCGTATTTATCCGTTTCGGATTCATCGCGATCACCTGCATTCATTTGAAACGCACTCTTTGTCACAAGATAAATACAAGTCAGCAAAGTAAACATACGGTCAAAATGCATGCTGAGACAATCAACACAGCAAGGGCAGAAATATCAAGAAGCAAAATTCAAACAATATGCAAAGGTATTATGTCAATATTCACATACTATTATAACTATGACTACTCCTACCACTATAGCTACTACTAAAACTACTACTAAAACTGCTACTAAAACTGCTACTAAAACTACTACTAAAACTATACTAAAACTACTACACTTACAAATTTGAGCACAATACTGTTGCTGCTGTTTGAACTACTCTTATTATTCCTACCACTACACTACTCTTGCTGCTACTACTGCTACTGCTACTACCACCATCACCACTACTACTACAACTACTGCCACTACAACTACCACCATCTCCACTACTACTGCCACTACTGCCACTACTACTACTACTACTACTACTACTACTACTACTACTACTACTACTACTACTACCACTGCCACTGCCACTGCCACTGCCACTGCCACTGCCACTACCACTACCACTACCACTACCACTACCACTACCACTACCACTACTACTACTACTACTACTACTACTACTACTACTACTACTTCAGATTATGTTTTTACAAATAATATTTCCTGGCTAGGAACAAAACTGAAATAATTTGCCCTTACCTCCAGATGCTGATATTCCAGCCTCTGGTGGATGCTGACTCCACTTTTCTCGAAGTATTATCTGGTCTGTTTGGATGTCAGCGTCTATGTTGTCCTCGTTTGTCTGGACGTAAGCCTAATAAGATTTTCAGAATAAACTCATTAAATGCATATATAATTATGTTCGCTGGTTAAGAAAAAATGTAAAATGTCAGAAATTTCCACCATTTTTAAATTTTCGAGCTTAAATTTAACTCTGTAGGGAAATGTTTGCACATGTTTCAGTTAATAGAATTTCATAATTACTTGCATTTCATTATAAATTACTTTATTTTCACATCCATATCACACACCGGCATCTTACATGTGTCAAAAATTTAACAAAAGTACCGGTAGTCATCGGGGTTATACTTAGTTTGTAAAAGTGTATAACAGATTGCATACATGAAAATGCGATAAACAGTATTGTGCAACATCAAACTGCCTATCAGTAGATACTTTTGTATATTGCAGCCATTATCTCTCTCTCTCTCTCTCTCTCTCTCTCTCTCTCTCTCTCTCTCTCTCTCTCTCTCTCTCTCTCTCTCTCTCTCTCTACATATGTATATATATATATATATATATATATAATATATGTATATATATGATATATCCTTGATATAGCAGTAGTAAACTTCTATAGTGCCATTATAGTAATGCATTTGGCATCAGTCGATGGTCGCTTTTGTGTAGGGTTAGGTTATAATCAGTAAGTCCAGTGGCTTCCTAAAGGATACAGTGTGATTAAAACGTTCACACGGACTGTACATCCTCTAAAGACAGCAAATGTCTACCCAGTTGTTGAATGAATATATCAACAGGTCATTTCACTGACCACCCTAAAGCAATTAATTATACACCGCCATCATACCTGCGCTGCATTTGTTCGTCCAAATACGCGAATGAACTTGTCGTACTCTCTCTCGGGGTGCTGTTCGAACAGATCAAACGACATGGAGTCTAACTCGATCAGCTTCAGGAGATAGTCGGCTCTAGTCTTCATGCGCTTCGACGCCTTGCTCGTCACCGTTCGCTGTTTGGCGGAAACAAAATTAATGAACGTCGAACGGTCGGAAGATGACGACGAAATGTCCTTCTTTTTCCTGGTGCTTTTCCTCTCTTCTTCCTTTTCTTTTTCAATAATCGGCTGAAAAATTCAAATAAAAGTCATTAACACGTTGACTGCGGCACAGTTTCTTTGCCAGGCACGGCTGTTATATGACCTCCCTGGCTTCAGATGCAACAGAGGACGTCATATGACGTCCCCAGCGCCCTGCAGTACCAAAGTAAGGACGTCAATTGATGTCACCAGAGCTCAATGAGTTAACCATAAACAAAAACATCTGCTTATTTTGCATTTCATTCAAAGATGATTGTTAAATTTTCTTGACTTTGGGTTTTGCCATGTCCATGGCTAAAATAATAATAATAATAATAATAAATAATAAAAATAATAATAAGATCATCACCATCACAACCAGTGCCATTATGCAGTTTTTTGATTAGATCAAGTAAGGGGTCAGGCACACCAATCCCTTCATGGTCTTCCACAATGCGGTATGGTCTAAGAAGTTGAATACTGTCTTTATATTGATGAAAGCAATGTATAATGGATGGTTGAACACACGATGCATTTCTGAGAGTAAACGCAAAGTGGAAATTGAGTTCTGCAACAGGTGTAGCAATGGGTGAAGTCAAGTCTAGAGGTCAGGTCAGATCAGGAGCTAGGACAAAATGTTCGCGGACAAAATGTCACGGACAAAATGTCACAGACAAAATGTAACCCTAACTCTGACCCTAACCCTAAACCGTGACATTTTGCCCGCTGACATTTTGTCCACAGACATTTTGTCCAGTCACGCAGGTCAGGTCTAGAACACATGCATAAATAAATTTCCAAGAATGAACAGAAGAGCAATGGGCCTGTAACTGTTGCAATCAGACCATTAGCTTAATTACCTGCATACAGTGAGATGGTAATTAAATAAATAAAATAGAAAGATGCACATTATTGTTATTAATTATCAATATTAGCAATAAATATATAAATTCCTATTTGGATATCTCACTTTCAGTACAATATTTTAAAATTAATGCCAAGAATTCTAAACAGACACCGATCAATACTTAGATCAATGAAAACACCCATCAATACTTAGATCAATGAAAACATCAATCAATACTTAGATCAATGAAAACACCAATCAATACTTAGATCAATGAAAACACCAATCAATACTTAGATCAATGAAAACACTGATCAATACTTAGATCAATGAAAACACCAATCAATACTTAGATCAATGAAATCAATATCTGAGTCCATTAATAAGAAATCTCTTGTCAAAATGTCAAGTTCGCTTACAGAAGATGACAGAAGCCTCTTGTTCTCCTCTTCCAATGCTTTGAGAATCTCATTCATCTCGCTGTGGCTTTCGTCACGATGTTTAGCTTTATTCTTATTGCTTCCATCCTATTGTGAATCAAAACAATGAAGCTAAGATCTATAAGAACAATAATGATGATGATAACAACGATGAAGATGATGCACTTTCTGCCCAATTTCCAACTGGTTTTTGCCACCCGGGGATAAGATGATTGGGGTGGAAGATGGCAGAGTGGGTCACTCACTGGAAGTGGCTGGCTGACAGAGCAAGGTTTAAGCCCCGTTAGCGCCCCTAGTGGCTTTCACACAGGTAGTAATGCCTCATAAGCCACTATGAATCCCCCTTTGACTTCCTCACAGACAATTAGTGGTGAACAATATGTCCAAGTTCGCTACGCACAGTGTTAGGAAAGAAAGATCACTTGTAAAATGATCTTGATCAAAGATCAAGATCACTAGAGAGAAATTGATCTAAGATCAAGATCAAATATCACTAGAGTATAAATGATCTAAGATCAAGATCACTTTAAAAGTGATCTAAGATCAAAGATCATACAAATATAGTTATTATATCATGTATGACATGTCACGTTTACCATGATAACAATACAAATGTCCACTGTAATGATGCATGTAAACTTTTGTAATACTAAGTTTCTAACACAACTGAAAACAGTTCATGACAATTTTAGCAACTAACTGTCAGTTCACAGTCATTGTTGAACACAGTTCATTTTCAGCATGAGCAGACGCTCAAACGTTGCGTCAGACAACCTGCTTCTTCGAATCTTCGCCGTGTAGTTAACAAACCTCCAATACTAAAAAGTCTTTTGACAGGCGCAGAAGATGGCAGGGTTGTGTTATATATTTCACAAATGCTGCCTTGACATGTGGGTATGCCAACAATCTAGAAAGTTCCTTATTTGGGTTATTCAGGTAGTGCATGACCTCTATCTTGACTGCATTTTCACAACCAGTTGCAACTGAGCAAGCCTCCCTCTGAGTCCCAGTGGCAGTGCCAGTACTAATGTCAGGGCCATACACATAATCCTCTTCATCTGCACCGGCTGCACTAACATGATCATTGAGGTCCGAATGCTTGATTTGTCCGCCATTTTACTCAATACACATAGAAGTTCGTTGATTGATTGACTTGGGAGAATACATATAATTTGATCTTTGATCTTCTGTTGATAATAAAGATCAAAATCACCAAAAAAGTGATTTAAAATCAGAGTCAAAGATCACTAGTAAAAAGTGATCTAGATCAAAGATCAAAGATTATGAATTGTGATCTTAGATCATGATCTTTGATCTTTTGATCTAAGATCACTCCTAACACTGGCTACGCAGTGGCTAGGGTCAGATTCGAACCCACAACTCTCATATTGCATGGCAAGAACTTCTATCATTATTCCATCATGCCCATAATATAATAACAATACTAGTCAAAGTCAAAAGTCAAAGTCCTTCCCGAGCCTCACGGGCTCCTAGGGTGGTGCCAATCTCCGCTGCTAAAGCCCTTAGCCAGGTGTGCAATACTACGGATAGAGGGCTAGTGCATCGCATAGTACACCTGTTTGACACATCACAGCATTTTACCACTGTTCCTCATTTTTACCTCATTTTACCACCGCCCTCTAGTGAGTAAGGCTGAGTTGACTTAAGGTCTCCTACAGGTTTCAAACCTGCAACCTTCTGCTCTATCGTCCAATGTTGTTACCAGTCTGCTAACTTCCTGCCCATAATAATAACAATAATAACATATTACAAATAAGACATATTGTCATTATCTGTGATAGCATGTTGATGGCTCAGCATCTATTTTGACTCATGAGGCGGTCATCAATGGAAGATACACTCAACTCATCCAAGTCAAGTCAATTGAAAGACTCACAGCAATTCTTGGTTAGCAAGATTTTTAAACAATATTCCAGACACTTGGAATTCTCTCCAAGATTACATCAGAGACCTCTTTTTATTTACATCTGTATTGTGGTCCAATAAATATTTATCTATCTATATTTATCTATCTATCTATATGCACACAATTATTTGTTGGAACAATAGAAGTGCAAATCTGGTAAAAGTAAGTAAAAGTAAAGTAAAGTAGGACAAAATGTCAGTGGACAAAATGTCATGGGGACAAAATGTCAGCAGACAAAATGCAACCCTAACTCCAACCTTAACCCTAAACTGTGACATTTTGTCCACGACATTTTGTCTGTGACACATTGTCCCCATGACATTTTGTCTGTGACACATTGTCCCCATGACATTTTGTCCATGACATTTTGTCCGCTGACATTTTGTCCATGACATTTTGTCCCCATGACATTTTGTCCGCTGACATTTTGTCTGTGACATTTTGTCCGGCCAGCGAACCGAAATCTTGTTTCAATATTACAAGAATTTGAATTTCATGCTTGCGTACACTTACATTTCTTTTGGATTTAATGACAACTTCTTTATCACTCTCGTTTTCTTCCTCAGTAGCAGACTGAGACGGCGCTGCTTCAAAGTCGTCTTCATACGCCTGCACAAATACGAATTCAACAAATTACATGCCACAATCTCATTACTATGAAGATTAAAGTTCAACTGGATCAAACTTCAGTATTTCCAGTGATGGGTTAATACTTTCTGAATGTATCTCAGATACAGACACAGATACTGCTTTTCAAATGTATTTAAGATACAGATACAAGATACCCAAGACAAAATGTATCTAGATACAGATGCTTTTAAAATGTATCTAGATACAAGATGCATCATAAGATACATTTTCATTAGTCGAAGATGAGCGTCTGCACAAACAGAATAAAGTGAACAAAATTGTACATGTATCTAAGATACTACCCTCATTGAGTATTTCTACATTCATCAATAAAATAAAAAAATAAACTTTAGACCTATATATCACATAACCTAAGTTAAGAACAATACATGTGTGCATGTGTGTGTATGTGTGTGTGTGTGTGTATATGTACTAATTAACTCAGTGGCATGCAGAGTGGTGGGCGCCCGGGGCCAAGTCGATAGATAAAAAATGTTTGACAAGCAAAAAAAGTTGCCAGTCAATTTTGGTGCCCCCATCTGGTCAGCGCGCTGGGCCACCACCCCACTGGCCCCTCCTCATGCCACTGAATTAACTTAAATGTTAAAAAGAAAATATTCATCGAGAAAAATTTTCGATAACTAAAGAAAATAAATATAACAATTATACAAGGATATATAGCTGAGGAAGCTAATTTTCAATTGCCCTATTCACATGAAGTATAAATTTGAAATGTCCCTTCTACCAGCCGTAGCATTTTGATTTTGGATGATATATGCTGAAAATCAGCCTAAACCATTTTCCAGTCCATATTTATATCCATTTTGCACATGTGAAGGCCTGAAAAAGGGACCTCCCCAACTGTCAACCTTGAAGTTTGACAGGCTAGTTCTGCTCTGGGTCGATGCACTGACCAATGAACTTTTATGACCCACTAACTACATTATCATTCTAAAAGATATAGTGCACAACAATATTACGCACAAGAATATTAAATACTATGATCACCTCATCAGCATATTTTACATGTTAAACAAAGAACTTTGGTAGCTGAAAACTAACCTCAAAGTCATCAGCATAGTTAGAATAGTCTTTCTCTTCAGGCTGAGCATTAAATTATTTTAAAACTTAATATTAGACAAAATCAATAAAAATATTAATTGTTTAATTTAGTAATAATAAACATCAATAACAAAAATCATGTGATTTTTAATCTAATTCTCAACAAATTCATAAAATAATGGCAGAACCTGCATATTATTATTAAACTCAAACATAACAAATAAAAACTTATTTAATAAGAAATTTAAAAGCTTTACTTCAGCAAATAACATTTAAATCTATATATAACTTAAGGTCTGCTTAGAAATTAAATAATCATATACCAAGTTGAATCAAAGAACTTCTATAACGCCATAATAATAGTGCACAGGAAAAATCATGGTAAATTCATTGGTAAATATATAATGTCCATTGCGATTTATGGATCAAATTACAAATAATCAG